>JAQPZY010000980.1:0-337500 GCA_029931535.1 Margaritifera margaritifera
ACTACTGGAAAAGTTATTTATTGACTACATTAATAAATCCATGACCCAAGCACATGATCATTATAATGCCTCCCCCATCAAAGTCTTCCATACTGTGATTTGAAAATTTCAAGATGGCTGCTGTGACAGCTATATTGAATGCCTGGGCAGGACTCGGGTCACAATTATTTTTCCTATATAGTCCAGACATTTGTTTGTCAGTACTGAACCTTCACTGTGTCCAAATCCTAACAAACCCGATGTTAATCTAAAGTATCTTCAAAGATGAACTCACAGTGAAGTTCTCATCATAGGTTATCCAGCATTTTTTTGAGAGGCTGGACTGTAAACAAAACATGCAATAAATCACAATTTTCACTTCCAAACCAAAACCAATGCCTCATTACTCACTTTGCACTCTTGCCAAAATACACACTGATAACAACACCATAATGCTCATATTCTAAAGAATAAACAATAACTTTTAAATCAATAACAAGAATGCCTAAATCTAACTCTGTATCACCACCGAAATGAGAGAGGAAAAACTGATCTAAAAATAGACTGGGACTACATTCATGGGTACTGACCTGGAAGTAATAATTGTGACCGGAGTCCTATCTGGGTTAGAAATTTTCACCTGAATGGACACAAACTTTATTTGTGTTTAAAAAAATCTGTCTGAAATACTTGTCTGTGAGAAAATAAATCTGTCTGAAATACTGCTGCAAAGTTTCAATCAATTTGATCCATGCATATGATAGTTACAGGCTTTTATCTGACACCAATTAATTAGAAAAACAAGGAAGTTCAAAATGGCCAACTGTCAAAAATGCACAAAACTTTAGGTTTAATTGTGAATTTATTGAGATAAACGCTTGAAATAAACTGTTGTTAGTTTTTAGTAGTCATACAAATTTGGAAATTACTAGAAATTAAACTTGTCTGGTAAACTCTCCTAGGAAAATAAATTTAAAAATTTGATTAGTTTTTATTTAAAAATTTGAATTTAAATTAAATTTTCATGAAAATTTAACAACTCAAGTTGACAAGTTTTATTCATTTGCAACATGTCTCCATTCCTTTATTATAATCATCAATGGTTTTCCTTATCAGGTGTAAAGTAATTAAACCAGGGCCTGTCAATAATAGGTAGCACCTGATATTTGGTAGCATCTGAATACACTAGTTAGGGGTAACAACTATGGTAGTGATGTTATTTTCACCCATGAAAGGGAGCTCACAGATTTTAGGCTTCCAGTAGTATTAAAGTGTTGGTGGAGTTCATTGAAACCAGGGTAGCACAGCTTTTCCTAATTATATAAGGGAGAGAGAGGATAATTATTGTTTTACATGCAGTTATTTTAACTGAAACCATGAAAGGGTACACTGAGAGGAAAACCTTTTTTTAACTAGCAAATATTCCACATAACAAAGGGGTGAGATTGCTGACAAATGATCGTCTACCAAGTTCCAGTGCTGCATCTGCTCAAGTGTCCAGAAGAATGGATGTAGAGAAGTTCTCTCTCATAGCAGTGACTAAGCCAACACGTGGTGGTCTCCTGTCAGTTGTGGCACCAGACTGTAATGGCACATCTGGATCTGCTAGAATTGTACAGCCATCATCCAAAGCAAGACTGACCCTGAAAGAGACAGAAGTGAATCAGCATGATGGGACACGTATGATCTGTATTAATAAACATGTTGAAATGTGGAATGATATCATCCATCGTCACAGCAATCAAAACAGATGTGAGACCCGATTTCCAAATTGCTAGTGAATGAAAATGGGGACTTGCTTGGAAGCATACCATGATGTGTAAAACTGCAGTTTCAAGTCGTCAGACTACAAGCTGTGTGAAGAGATAAATACAAATAAACGTGGGGCAAATCCTGCTGCTGTAAATATGTTTCAAGCTCAACTGTGGGATACACCAATGGGCAACACCAGGGCTACAGTACAGCTCACAATTTTTGGGAACCCCACACTTCGCGGTGGGTGACTTAATCCCCTCCACTTTAGCTCCGTGGTGGAGGGATAAATACCTACAAATCACTACCGGGCCTCGGCAGGCACACTGACATCAACTCCACTGTGGATGGGGGCTGGTTGACATTTCTGATTGACATTTGAACAGCCAATGAACGAAGACCACCTATGGAAAGACTGAAACCTCAACAGTGATTTACAACCAGATACAATTGGAAGAATCAGTCTTTATTTCGATAATATATTTGGACAATAAAAAAATAATTTCAAAAGTCTTGTATATGCAGTACAGTGAGTACACATTACTGTTTATTAAAGGTTGATTGGCTTCTTTTGCAAGAAGTTTATTCTTTCAATTTATTCAAAGAAATATGAACAAACTTATGCACAAACTTGACGAGAAACACGCTTTGCTGAGATTCTCAAACAGCATAAATTTATCATTTTGTTCCAAAGGAACGTAATTCTCTGATATGGACAATTAAAATACAAACTGACATTGACTTCTGCTTTAAAAAACAACAACAAACAAACCTTAAAACATTGAATTTACACTGAAATGCAAACCGTGTGTGTAGTCCTTAAGCAATAATAGCAGTCACAAGGCTGAATATTCTAACTGCATGTGTACTGTAAGGGACTGAACATTTAATATATGGGGCTTAAATGTTTTTGTTTTTTCTACAGGGATATTTTTTGTTCTTTCATCACAATATAAATGTATTTCAAGTGAAATATGGAATGGAATAAAATCTTTTTTATACTACAAATCAGAGAAATACAATTGTTTTCACACATTTACCCACCCACCCCCACCCCCGAGAAAATTCTATTTACTCTCCCTAATAAAGAATTGACTTCAGCAGATGTTCTACATAAATCAAGGCAGTGACCATTGTGAACACTATTGTAAAATACTGACAAGGGTTTGCATCAAAGGATGTCAGTTTCAGCTTAGGAACTGTCACACTAAGCCATCTGACTTGGCAGGTTGTACTTGACAGCCGCAATTATGGTCCCGCCATTAACAACGAAAGTTTGATAATTTTTAGTAATTAATCTGAACTCGACTTGTTACCAAAATGAACAATAATGTGGAAAATTCTAAAATCTCAGATGTGCAGAGATTTTAATTTCCAAAAAGTTTAGGGCAATTTGCATGAACGTATTGTCTCCACATGTATCCTATTATTTACTCATATTTCTAAGGCGAAAATATAAAAACAAAATATATTCTTATAATTATTTTGATGCAGATATTCAAGTATGCAGATATTCAAGTATTTTTGACTGTTCGAGCCTTTGGTTATTGAGCGCGTTTCTGTATGTAGTATATTGCTTCACAGCTAGAGTTACTGTGGCGGAGTGGATAAAGTGTGCAATGCACGCACACAGACACACACTTGGGTGTTGCGGGGGGGGGGGGGGGGCATGTTGCCCCCGCCCCCACCCACCATCCATTTTTTACAAATAATAAATATATCTCTTTTATTTTGGCTTTTTTCATTGACAAATAGTCTCCACTGGCAATAATTCTCCCATTGCTCGCAGCTTTCTTCACGCCTCACTGAACTTCACATTCTAAGCCACAATGAACTGTGCCATCGTATTTGATCTTGGACCTCAATACTGTGGTACAAGTCGTTTCATATGGGAAGAAAACAAGGAAATTCTTGAGTTTGCTACCACCGACGAGAAAATTTGTTTCTTTTTCCTCCATTACACTATGTCTAGTACAGTATTACTTTTCTCATCACTTAAGAACTTTTCCATCTATTACAGTATTACTTTTCTTATCACTTACAAACTTTTCCATCTATTACAGTATTACTTTCTTATCACTTACAAACTTTTCCATCTATTACAGTATTACTTTTCTTATCACTTACAAACTTTTCCATCTATTACAGTATTACTTTTCTTATCACTTACAAACTTTTCCTCAAGTACAGTATTGCTTTTCTTATCACTTACAAACTTTTCCATCTATTACAGTATTGCTTTTCTTATCACTTACGAACTTTTCCAGATTTCAGTTTATGATAACTTGTGCAGTAGTGATTTGGACTCCATATTTTATGAGAGAGAGAGATAGAGGCAGACAGAGACAGAGGGGAGAACTTTACTAAGAAGAGTTTATGATCTAGAAATATTCATCCCATTTTTCTGTATTATGTATAGTATGCAATAGGAAAACGTACAGAAAAAGAAAAAGTTAAACATTAATTTCGTCTGATTTCAAGTTTACTTGGCGATATAAATATACAGTAGTTACATACAACAATGGGTGTATGTTTATCCCGGTTCAGGCAAAGTTTTGAGATTTTGTATAGGTGGGTTGCTTATAATTTCTGTTGGTAAATTTTAAAAGGCAGGAATTAATTTTGATGCAAGATAGTTCTACAGAAAGGGAGCTGAATGATCGAGAGCTGTAGGTCTCATTGTTAATAACAAATGGTCGAATTACATCTTTGCAAGTAGTTCAGAGCAAAACCATTGTCCATTTTAAACAACCAATGTGACTGATGCAAGGAATGAAAGAAAATTAACAGATAAATGCAAAAATCTGATACTAGCTGTATTGCTTAGTTTCAGAGATGCTGCCAGAAATTTTCATAAGAGGGGGAGGTCCCACACACCTACCCTCAGAGGGGGGGGATCATCGGGGGAGGGGGGCAAGGGTAAACTAAGCTGAATGGTAGAAGATGGGTGACAACATTATTATAAGGTGTAGAAACACCTACTTTAAAACAAGCATTTAATGATTTTGTATCACTTCTTTGACAATAAATGTATAAGGTAGCTGCATACCTAATTGTTGCTCAGCTGGTAAATATTCTTCTTTGTTTTTTATCACTGCCCTTCAAATATGACTTTGCAAACTGAAAATAATTTACTGGACCACACACATCTGTATAGTCATCAGTTTATTTATTGTTTCAGATGTTAGCCCAATGGCCTTTGAAACTCTATCACTGTAGTAGGAAAATGTCAGAATATCTTAGAGAAAAAAAATGGGGAAAAAAAATACTTAATCCGAATTATATATCTTTATAGGATTTTATTTTGTTTTGTTCTCAGATATTCTGACATTTTCTTACTACAGTGATAGAGTTTTAAAGGTCTCTGGTTACCCTATTTCGCCGAGTAGTGTGAATTTTGCTTTTAGAACTGAATCACCTTTCACAATCAGTTTTTCGTAAAGGCAAGAACTGCTGCAATTATGAACAGTCTGAATATTTTCGGGAACTGGTTTTCAGGTATCCAAAACACAATTTTCCACAATTCAGGCATGTTGTTCCTTGGATATTTCTGTCGATGTATCAGAATTTCTGCATGGCCTAAACCGTAGTAAATGACATCATGCCGGTTATTTCTGTATCGCAGCTTTCTGCACTATGTTCAGTTGGCAACAAACCATCAGATATTTCATCCTTCCTAGTTTCGTCCTTAAAAGATGATCTTTCCATCTCGCTGAGTTTCCTAAAGCAATCTGTTCTATTTTGTTTCAACATAACACACTACTGTCACGCTTTAGACATTTCGATCGATGGATCAATTTACTACACAGCACCAGGAAACAATTCAATCGGAATACCTCCATAGTTTCTGCAATACTCCAACAGATCTCCATCATAAAGGTGCTTGTATTCAAACAATATTCTCCATAGATATAGGATTAATTGAGATCATGGAGAAAAGTCAAAAAAGACGATCTGATCATCCTAATTAAAAAACAAAAAATAAAAAAGTCGCGCATTGGGTTCGAGAAATCGCGGGAAGCACAGATAACTTGCGCGATCTTTCCCCCATTGGCTTTTAAAAGTTGCATGACTCTCTATCACTTTTGCGAGAAACCCGCGGCCTGGCAGCATCTCTGTAGTTCCCGAGTTCTTCGTTCTATCACAGATTTTTCTTTTCCAAAAATCAAACAATGGAATCGCCTTTGGTTGTACAGTATGAATCACTTATCCCCATGTACATTGTTTATTGTCAAAACTCAATGGCAAAGAAAACAAACCTACAGAAGAGCTGCTGTTGTACTTTTAGGTTATCAGTTCGCACATGAAATTAACACGTCAATATCAAAGAAAACAAGCAGTGTTGATGGCTTCTCTTGTGCTAGGTTATTGATTTGCACATGAGCACTTCTCTTCGAAAACTGCACTTGTCAACTATATGTATCTAAAATGACCTTTTGCAGCCATTTGTGATTTTTAAAAAACCGCTTTGGTAATTAATACAGAATAGTACAGTTTAAAATAAAATAACGATGTGAAATCTTAATAATGCTTTTTTTAAGCAATAACTTTTGCTTTTCCATGTTCATGCAGCAACTGCCAAAACTATGCTTTCGCAAGTTTTAATTACCCCTCTCTAATGTGGTGATTGGATGTCAGAAGAAATCATACAATATGTGAATGAGAACTCATGCATGGGGTAACCATTGGAACTTGTGCAATTTTGTATCACTTCAGTCAGGTAAGACTGCAACTTTGTTATTAATTTGTTTGATGTTTATCATTCTTTTAATTGCAGGGAGTATAATTTTACCAACTTTCATACAATCATTAAAAAATTATATTGCGCAAACTGAAAAAGAAATAAGGATATGAATGCATGTTTAGATTCTGATAACATAGTATTGAAGAAAAAAATTAGATTCATTGCATGAAATGTAGTATTAATGCACTTTGTGATGCATTGTCATTATGTTCAACTAAAATTTGATTTGGTACTATGTATCATACATTATCTTTGTTAGAACAAGGAAATATTTATA
Organism: Margaritifera margaritifera; assembly: GCA_029931535.1. Lineage (NCBI taxonomy): Eukaryota > Metazoa > Mollusca > Bivalvia > Unionida > Margaritiferidae > Margaritifera > Margaritifera margaritifera. The sequence continues at coordinate 6,753 of JAQPZY010000980.1, forward strand.
ATTAACAGAATGATAACGTTTTTTTCAGTATAAAAAAGCAAATTGCTCCTGAAAGTAATAACGATGTAGATAAATCGGTGCATCTCTCTCTCCCTCTCTGTCTAAACCTCTTTAGAGCATGCTTGCATGGGTCATAAACAGTAAACCAAGCCCATATTATCGAGACCACGTCCACTCCACAGTGGTGATCAGATGCAACTCTGCAAGGAAGCATGATGCACAGAGCTATTCTCCATGAGACGCCGCAGCAACTCTGTCAGGATGTGTGAAGCAATGGTGGAGTTTTTTTCTTAATCCTCTCCACTCTCCCCACCCCCGTGAAGCATGGAGTTCCAAAAAATCATGGGAGCTGTACAGTACTATATACAAGTAACTTTAATTTTTAGCAGTCATGAATAATTATTAGTCATTTTATATTTATTTTTTTGTCTTTAAATTGAGAATTCATCTGAGACAGTCATCACTGGCACAGGCACAGGCACTCATTTAGGTAAGTAAAAAAGACTATTGACAACACCCACTAGCCTTCTATAAATGAACACAAGGTGAAGTGGTTCAAAATCTGTGCCCCCCCCCTCGCCGATTCAATGCTAATTATTTTATTCCATCAGCATGTTGAGCATAAAGGAGACATTCTTGATTTGTTCCACATATATGATGAAGTACTTTACTCATCATTTAATAACCACTTTTACACGAAGTTTTTCTGTTGCTTTGTATCTTGTCTACTTGGGTCAAACTTGAAGGCTACACTTCCAGCGTGTCACGCAGGAAAATGTTACATTAAATTCTGATTTGTGATTATTGTTTGTTCCAGTCCAAGGCAAACAATAACCACCAATAAGAACTTAATATAGCTTATTCTCTGCATGACACAGCAGAAGTATTGGCATACAAACTTGATCCAAGTAGACACAAAGCAACAGAGAAACTTCGCGTAAAAATGGTTATTAAATGATCTGTAAAGTACTTAAATCATACATGAGGAACAAGTTTGGAATGTCTCTTTTTATGTTGATATATGTAATCAGTGACTGAACGTGCCGACAGGATAAATAAAATTAGCACAGAATTGGCGAGGGGGCAGATTTCAAACCACACGAGTTTGTCACCTTATGTAAATTTGTATATTTTTTATAGAAGTGGAATGCCAGTGGCCGTTGTTTTGCATCTGGAGGAAGTACAATGTGATAGATTTGGATCTTAGTCATCTCCGCTACAACACAAGGACTTGTTCTAGACTAGATTTTCCTTGCACAAGGAAATTGCACTATTCTGTTTCGAAGATAACATTGTAATGTCTTTAAAGTTTAAGTCAAGACATGAAATTGGTAATAAGATGTTTTTAAAGCATTCATTCAGTGCAAAAACAAAGGGCATGGTGGCCAAGAGGAGTCATGCATCCAATCACGTGGAGCAGCCTGAAATGGCCCAAAAGTTTTAATTAAAAACACCACCAACTAACAGGTAGTCTGTTTGGAAGTATTTGTGTTCTTGTCATGGACATACCTGTGACAGAACCAGGATTTCAAACCAGTAGATTTACGAATTTTGATCAGTAGATTTACTTCTAAAAAGGTAGATTTTTTATCGGCATAAATTTTACGTGTTTTAAGGGGATTGAAAACAAAACAAGTTCATTTTGTCACATAATATGTATTCTCTTCATATTATAATAAAACACAAATTTTGAACATGATTCAGATTCAGAATCTGATGGAAAATGTTACAATAATAGTTAGTTAATATGAGCCAGTATATTGTTAATTAAATGAAAAAGGAAGAGTAGTACATCTCACAGTTCACTGCAAAGATTTTTTATAAAATCCACAGGCATTTTTAGTTTCCTTCACAAGATCACTGTCTGGTGACCACTGGTGACATTCACTGCGATTGTTAACCTTCACACTTAGCAGGCTCTCAATAGTTTTCTGGTCCAGACTTCCTCTTGCATCGCTCTGGATTTTCCAAAGAATGGAGAATGTCCTCTGTGTCAGCATTGGAATGTGGCAATGATAGGACAACTACACTCAGTCTGGAAAGAAGTTCTAACTTAAGTTTTCCTGTTGCTGTGTTTCTGAGGCTGCTGACTGATCTCCAATACTGCTCCAAGTTCATTTCACCCCGAGGAGGAAGTTCCTGGCTTGGACTTAATATGTATTCCTGAGCCTCATCCTCAAGGATTTGTTTCTCTTCTAGGCTTATGTCCAAAAATCTGTTGGCAAGTTTCACCACTGTAATTAATTTTAAACAAATTAGATTTAGACTTGAAATAAACAGATAAAAAACACATGATTTTAATAATTTATCCCAAGTTTAAAATTAATTATTAAGTAATACATTTGTGCGATTTCAGAGTCAGGAAACATGACTTTAACCAGTTTAGTAATTTGATCTGCTATGAGGAATGGTAAATTGTGCTCTGCCACAAAATTTGCAAACAAAGTCTCTGCAAATGTCACTTTATCCACTTTTGATCCAGTCTCAAATAATGCCTTCAATGTGGGTGTGTTTGTTACAGAAGAATCGTTGCTCCTATGTGATGGTGTCTGCATATGCCTGGTGATATCATTTCTTCCTACATATGCTATCTTAAAATCCAATTAGCATGAAAGACACAATGCAAAGTCAGGACCTTTGCTACTCACCTGCACACACTTAAATTCTGGTATCCAAGCATTGCTAAACTTGTTGTAGTATTTCTTAGCTGGTGGCTTCTTTGCATTGGGAGAAAGCGGACGTCTTGGCATTTTGACATGAATTGAAAAAAAATATATACAAGCTGCCCTTAAATATTCATCTTAAACCATCATGAACAATACAAGAACAATTAAAAGACATCAAATCAAAATACTTACTCAAGTGTTTCTGCCAAGATCATTTTTGGTCGGTCTCTCCGTTTTATCTTGCTTCCACGACAGATCAGCCGAGTTTTAATCAAAGAATCATGGTCATCATGGATTACCTTTGATCCTTTTATTATAACACCTCAAACAACATCCCGCATTTGGCCTTAAACTCTCAAAATTACAACAATAAGGTAATCAATTAGCCGCTTCTTGTGTACACATTCTAACAATTGTAATCAGACTACTCAACCATGCATCATCGCACCGGTCATATCATAGGTCGAACATTTCCGGTTCCCGGTAGACTGTTTATGGCTGGTTTATCTAATGTGTTGATAGAACGCGTAAAAAAAACGGGTTTTTTTTTTTTTTTAAATTTTCTTGAAATTTTCAAAACCGGTAGATTTCGACTATTAAACGGTATGTGCGGTAGACGGTCTTTAAAACTGTATTTTTGGCCTACCGCCAGTAGAATCACAGGAATGCATGGATGAGATGCTACATCTGTCTGTAATCTGCATACAGAAAATATAACCAATATGACAACACGCATACAAGGGCACCACCCTACCACTGACAGACCTTCTAAAGATGAAAAGACCATCAAGTTGATACGTGTATTGATAATTTATCGTATCATAGGCTGTGTATCATGAATCATATCAATCTGCGGCACAGGTGTATCGTTTCACCCCTAGCCATAAGATTTTCAAGATGGTGTTCATATTGAATGTCAGATCAGCACAATTTTCCTTCAAGCCCAACTAGACCTCATAAGATGACTTTTTGTGAAAACCTGTGCTGATATGACCATCCATTCAGGATTAACATTAACAACATTTTCAATACAAAAAAAAGTCCATACTGGACATCAGATTGACACCATTTGTGACCAACTAAACATGACAAAAAGTCATTTAGTGAAACCCATTCTGATATGACCATCCACTGTCTGCCATACTGGAGGTCCAAACAGTACCAGTTTCATTTAGGACCATGTAGAAATCACAAGTCTTCTGCTGAAAACCCCGTATCGATACAACTTTCCATTCACCAGGAGTAAAAAGATATTCAAGATACTGGATATCAGGTCAGCACCATTTTCATTTAGTACCAACTAGACATCATAAGAAGTTTTTTTCGTGCGAAAACCACATGTTGCTGTGACCTATCATTTAGGAGGAGTAGCAATAAGATTTTCAAGATGGGCACTGTGGCTACCATATTGGATGCCTAAGCAGTACCATTTTCATTTAGGACCAAGTAGACACAGATGAATCTGTATGTAAAGTTTCATGGCATTTCTCCAGTAGATATGCGAACAGATGGATTGAAGGATGACGCATGTCAGACAACAGGCCATCACATAAGCTCTTCTGGCCTTTGACCAGCAGAGCTAATAAACTATAAAATATACATGTACAAGTAAATCCATGTTTGCAAAGTAAACAAAGCATTTAACTGTGCAAAAATCTATTGTAGGATAGGATGATTTCCAAGGACAAAACACAACAAAGTTGTTTCTTTTTTTCTTTGTCTATTATATATTCAATAAACCAGTTCTCTCAACAGAATTTCAAAACATGGGTCCATGGAAGCCCCAAGTAAAATTTTAGAGAATCAGTATGTACCGTATGTATGTAGTGCTTTATGGTACCTCTGCACCAAAGTGGCTATTCAATGCCAACAAAAAAGAATCAATTCCTCCAATAGAAGAATCAAGTTTTAATTTTCAGGAGTCAAATACATTTTTTCATGCTATATACAGGTGTAACATTGAGGCACCAGGGCTGAGCAATTTTTTTTTTCCATCCACTTGTCCATTACAAGTATAATTTAGTAAACTCATTTTATCCACATAGTAAATATCATCATGTTCAACTACTTCTAAAGAGATCATAACATCCTTTCTGTCCCTTAAATATGAACAGAGACAGTTCTTTAATGAGCATAATTCTTTTGCTTCTAATGGATGTGGAAGTTAATCCTCTAAATCATCAGTTAAAAATTAAAGAATCATCACTGCCATTTAATCAGTTCATAAAGGGAACAAACACTAACGTCAATCAAGTGCCTTTCATTAATTTAATTGGATCGATTCACTGGATTAAAATCATAGGGAGAGTCGTTCATGAGGATCTGATTTAAGTAAACACAAGGAAGCTATTTAAAACACTGCTAAAATTAATCATACCAACTTTGTTTTGTCTCACGTGTTTCGAGTGGCCAATAATTTAGTCGCTTAGCCCAATATGCAGTCAAGCGGTATAATAACATGCGCACAATTAAGCAAGAGTTATCAATGACCAATGGTAGGTGTGATACTGGCTGTAAATGAATACACGAAGAGGGGTAAAATCAAGCTTAAAGTACACCCGGATGGCATGCACAGCCAGACAAAGGTAGATAAAGTGATTATGGCATGAAAATCAGCACTTGCCCGACTTTTTTAAAAATAGGCAAAAAGCACTTGGAAAATTTTACTTGTCCGACTTCGAAAATGAGGTCAGACTATGAGATTTGCTAAGTCCTGGGCACTAATTCTTCTTGCAAATAAAAAACAAAAACCTGCTAAATAAGAATGATATAGTGCATATTTTTAATGTATAGTCAAATCTGCCTGAACAGTCACCTTTATTTGGCAGTCACCTGGTTTCAACAACCATTCCAACTATTCTCTGTACAAGCATGGAACTAAATACAGGGAATGGAAATCACAGCCTATCTCAAAAGGATTATATAGGCACTTGAGAGCATCCCGAGAATTCCTGCAATGAGCAAGACTTGGTGAAAAACATGTTGATGAATTTCCATAAAAAGGAGATCCTCTGCGAATTTTTTTAAAACAAACTTTAACAGGAAAAACAAGTTTTGCAATTTTTGGTTTTAAAAGCAAATGTAGATCTTAGGCTTGTGCCACTTTGTTTAGCAAATCCTTGACAAATATTAATGATTTTATTTGACTGAAGTTTTTTTTTTTTTTAAATTGAAAATAAAAATTATTTTGGTTTTAAAATAAAGATAAATACCCACATTTTTCACTTTAGCAATTTCTTCCCTTCAGCCCCCTCCCCTAGTAGTAGGTGCCATGAAACCCACCCCAAACTGTTTCATAGGACCTAGGAATAAAGAACAGTCAACATTCAATGAGTGTACAGATGTATATGCTTTTACCTGTGTGGATGCTGATGCCGACACAATGGGTAGTACAACAGCATAACTCTACTTCACTGAGCTAACTTAACACAAGCCTTTCAAATGTGAAATGTACTTCACAATAACCTCATTTTGTTGTAAGGGTATTGTACTAATAGGGTACAATCACCTAGTTCAACAATTCTGGCATAAACAGTGCTTGACAGTAAAACTAACGCAGTGAAACATGCAATACGGATCACAGTGACCTAATTTTGTGATGAATGTGTAGTACTCAAGATACATCCTCACTTCATGAATGTTGAGATAACAATGTGTGTTGGGTAAATTTTTTTGGTCATGAGCCAAATGCAAAAACTTTCCCAATGCCAGTAAAGTGTAACATGTAGGTCACAATGACCTTTTGTGATAAGTATATGGTACTAATAGAGATGCATACTCATCTAGTGTGATGATACATGTACTAACATAAACAGAGTTTGAGATAAACTTGAAACAACACTTAACTTATTTCTTTATTTATTTCTCTTATACATTAATGACCTGCCATTGTATACAGAAAACACTGAAAGTGATATGTATGCAGATGATGCAACATTCCACACATCGAATCAAAACAGTAACACAATCTAACAACAGCTTTAGTATAATTTTAATCACATCAGTAAATTGTGTCAAGACAATGAAATGTATATCAATACCAAAAATACCACTGCAATGCTAGTAGGAACATCAGTAAATTGTGTCAAGACAATGGAATGTACGTAAATACCAAAAGACAACCGCAATGCTAGTAGGTACATCAGTAAATGGTGTAAAGACAATGGAATGTATATAAATACCAAAAAGACCACTGCAATATTACTAGGAACATCAACAGATTATCCATGCAAAACCCCATTTGATTGTCTGTAAATGATGAATATATATCTAATATAGAATGCCATAAGCTCCTAGGAGTACATGTTGATGATAAACTAACTTGGAATCATCACACAGATCATGTCTGTAACATTATAGTCTCCAAACTAACACTACTGCATAGACTAAAGAAATATCTACCAATGCATGCAAGAAAACTATTATATTCAACTTGCATATTACCTATTATGGACCACTGTTGCATAGTATTGGGCTCATGCACACAAACTAATATTAATTGTATAATCAAACTTTAAAAGTGTGCAGCTAGAATTTGTACTAGATGTCGATCCAATGACACCATCTCAGCTGACATGTTTAATACCAAACATACATTTGTGTATATTGACAACCTTAGACACCATCGACAACCTTAGACACCAAGTATGTACTATACTAACTTGGGTGATATTCTAAGCACACTAAATGGTAATATTGATAGATGATCAGAATGAATGTTGTATTTCAAGAATGTTTACCATTTTCATATATTATAGATGTAGATAACTTAATGCAGTGATTGTAATAGTTTGTCTCATGTTTTTCCTTATTTCCTGTCTGCCATTCAGATATGCATGCATGAAATATCCACCTATAAGCATTATGTAATAAGAGGTGTCAAATTACACAACCCCCTATTTTCATCAATTTCTGGTATAAAGATCATATTTTGGTTGCCTAAAATTTCCTTAATTGGAGATTTTGTTTTCTTGAATCATATATTAAGAAGCATTTATGGCACCCAACAGGTTTATTTTATTTTTTATCACTTGTCACATGAAAAATTGATAAATGTAGAGGTCTGGAATCTAAGGCAAAATGCAAGTCTGCCCAGACTGTAAACTGATACTAGCTTCCATTGATGTAAAGAAACAATATAAACAGTGCTGAATGTAGTTCTAACAGTGCTAAGCAGGTGCTGAATTCACACTTTGAAACTCAAAACATAAACTACAGTTATTTTACAGTGTCAAAAATGTCAAAAGTACAGAGGAAAATCAAAGGTTGTCTTAATGCGAGAATTTAGTTTCACATCAGACCAGGAAATATTCCTCATACCAAGGGTGTAACAAGTGAGAAAACTGTAGATACAGACGTCACAAAAACACTATAAAAAAGACTTTCGGAGGAAAAGTACAATATTATCACAAAAAGACCAAGTTCACACTTTGATATTGAGAAACAGGAAGTTTCAATGCAGTTCTTATGGCCAACTCAAACCAAAGATTTAGAGGCTGATCTGCATGCCACCGAACAAAAGAGGTAAATAGAAATTCATCATCATTCAATATTAAAATAAACATTATGAATCAATTTGGTTTCCTATTTTTCATTGCATAATTCATGGGGGAAAGTCATGTAAAGAAAAAATAAAACAATGATTAACAGGTAAAATTTAATTGTAAACAATGTATCAGACAAAATATGTGCACAAATACCATATATTCTGAGAGGCAGATCTTTTTGCATGATTCCTAACTGTAATATAATAAAACAAAAATACCATTAGAGTGTTAAAGTTCAGATTTTTTTACTATGAGATCTGTTAGTTTATTCTCAAAAAATGGACTAGGGGAGCTAACCTATCCAAGGGAACTAATACCTTGACACAGAGTTGTTAATGAGAAATGAATGCATTTAAAATTCCCTGAGTATTTTTGAGACATTACTGAAGTTTAGTGTAGTGGTGCCTATGATTCGAAACCAAGAGATGTACTTCATTCAGCGCAAGTTGAAGTCTTCAACATACATGCAGTGAGGCCATGATGTAAACAAGGTCACTATAAATGCGAGCGATTAACCAAAACTATTTTCGTTGTAATACTGGTACCACATTTTAATGAAACAGGTCTTTACATTTTCAAGTCAGAAAATGTAATTACTTGTGACTTTTGACAATTTTACTGCAATAATGCATAAACTGACAATGGTAAACTACAGGTAGAGCAAACACGGGAGAAGTTACTTCAATATGGTTACAACATCGGGAAATAACCGGCGTTATTTTCTCAATACTGGATTAGGTCTCAGTCGCAGAAAACCACATTTAATCTTATGTGATTTTATTTTATTATTTGATTTGGTTTTTGAAAGTAAAATTCTTGAAGCATAATTATTTATAGAATGCTGGAAGAATGGGATGGGTCTCTAACTCACATGAGAAAAACCAACTTAGAACAAATATAAAACATGTCTGATCAGAATCGAAGTCCAAATTTCTCACATGATGACTCACATGAGAAATTAGAACTTGACCTTATTTTCAAACATAATCAGATGTAAGGGTAAAGAATGTTTTCTAAGTCATACATTATCATGTGAACATTCAAATTCTCAAGTGAGCAAAATCTGCACATGAGAAAATTTGGTTAGTTTTTCAATGGCTCACAAGATCTAACAAACTGCACACATAAGCTTGCAAAATCTACCCAATTTGCATACGTTTCTAACAAGGTTCTCATGTGAAGCTCATGAGCAGCTCGTGTGAATTGGTGAGATTTTTCTGTACGGGTCGTCACATTTAAATTCCAAGTGTCAAAACCCGAGGGTACACGTCTATCGAGAACCCTTAGAATACTACTGACGATAATCAAAGAGTCCCCAGTGTAAACAAGGAGTCCCCAGTGCAAACTACCAATTAATAAGCAAATATTTATCGGTATACATTTTCTTTATTTTTACATATAAAAATGGGAACAAGGGAAACACAAGCTTCATTAATTTTCTCTTACATTTACCGAGATCACATGTCGCAGACATGTTGGCACACTAATGCTATAGTAAAAGTCATACAGGTCATGTATGCATTCAGTACCGACTACTTCAGCAATGGGCGTCATTTTTAGAATTTGATTACACATGCTTTTAAATGGCAATTATTCACTTTATTTGGATCCTCATACATCTATATTCCTTTGGAAGGTCATTATTTACAAGCCCTGAGAAACACGTATGGAAAAACTCAATGTTAAAGTATGTGGACAATTTTAGATGAGGTCAACCTAGAGGTGTGATTGCAGGCACTTGATTCTATCAATCGAAAGGGGGTTAACTAATGATAACACCCTCCCCAACTCCTAATTAATAGAAGGTAATTAACTCTTGCAGTTCACAATCTGACCTATGACTACGTTCTGATTTTCCTATACTATTTGTGCTTTTAGTCACTCATAACTTAACACCACTGTAAAGACATTCCAAACCTTTCCCCCATGTACCAATTAAGTACCTTATTGACTCTGAATGACCACTTTTACACAAATGTATCCATTGCTTCAGGTTTTGCCCACAATATCATGGTTTTCTTAAACTATACTTCTGGTCTGCTTCAAAGTGAATGCAACTATTGGGTATTATGCATATGAACAATGAATATAAAAAATAAGAATTTAATTTCAATTCAAATCAAATTTATTTTTCTTGTAGAATCATTTGGAAAATAAAATTGTGTACATACTTTTCTCAAATAATCTGCTCATTTACTATATTTGCCAGGTTAGGCCAAGATTTAGCGATTGGTACCAATCTTTCAAAAGACTTGTTGAAGGAAAAAACCAATCATTGAAGCAATGACAATCTATAGTATTCGCACACCCTCCCGTTTGTTTGTACCCCCCCAACACGGATTTTAAAAACAAAAAGCATGAAGGATATGAAAAATGCACAAAACTTGGTCATTTAATTCATCAATTTATAATTTCTAACCCGATTGTCACCAGAGTCCCTAACACTGCCAACTTATTGGCATTTCAAACCAAACAGAAGCTCTCGATGTAAACAAGCAGACAGACTGCTCAATGTCCTTCTCTGGTTTCTAGAACAGTCCATTTCAGTAAGAACAGTGTCATCCAAGTCCAATATTTGCAATGTGTAGTTTTAATATCGCTAAAAATAACTGAAGAAATAAAAAGGAGGAACTCGTACATACATGTGTTCAAAGAGATTAACTCATAAATTTACGGAATTATTGAGATTATCAAAGATGGTGAACTACATCACAGCTGTTGCTTCAAAATATAGACTCACCCATGCAAATATGGTGACTGTATTACTAAAGGAACTCCCGTTTGATTGGAAACACCAACAAGTTGACAGTGTTAGTGAACCCGTGCGACAATCCGGTTTGAAATTATAAATTGATGAATGAAACAACGAAGTTTTGTGCATTTTTCATATCTTTGATGCTTTTCATTTTTAACATCGGTAGCAGGGTACACACAAATGGGAGGGTGTGACTATAGTCGTATTCATTCTGAAGCAAACCAGGTGTAGTCTTCAAAAACCATCACAATGAAAGCTACGCATGTCGGAAAAAAATTGTACTACCCTATATTGCGACAATTAGACCTGACATGCTCTAATCTTGACCCAGTTTAGTACCTGACCATCACTGTAAAAGTCCATAGTGATCAATAATTTTTGCCTAGAAGTTTCTTGATGACAGTTAAGGTGCTGAGCATTAAATAATCAGGAATGAATAGACTTGTGTTAAACTATATTAGTATTAAATTTTAGAACAACAATTAATATTTAATTTGAGTAAATGCACGTGCATGACCACACTGATATACACTTTAGACTGGTCTTCACACCTTGTACAAAATAAAGATACCAATATGGAGCGGACCATTAACCCTTTTCCAGCGGGATAAGACTCCAGTCGTACTTTACCTTTGCCAGCGGGATACAACTCCGGTCATATGTTCACTACATTCTGTCTACCAATTCGTGGAAGATTGTTTTTAACTGTAAAATACATCGTCACTTTACATGTACTCTTTTGAAAAGAAGGAAATAAAGGTAGAAGGTACATAAATGCATTAACAGAATTGGTTCAAAAGACCCAAAAACTGATAAAAATTCAATTTAAAAATCGACTTTTAACGTGCAGAGATAAAAAGTGACGGTCATATACTGAACAGATAAGTGAAGACAGTTATGTGCTTGCTGAATTAGTTGAAAATAAAGACCATTTAGTGTGGAAATTGACATTTTAGGTGGTGGGAATCGTTATATTTACTGCTTCAAAATGAATGGAGCTGATGAAAACTGGTTATTTGAAAAGTTGATTTCAAACACGAGTTTTAACATGTGGAGATCAATAATTGCACAGAACGCTGAAGCAGCAAGTTACGGCAGTGATGTGGATACCAATTTTGATGAAAATAGATAATTTTGTGGGAAAAATCGTTCTAGGCAGTGCAGATTTTTAGCTCGACTGAGACCAAATGAACAGGGATGATGACAACTGGTTCGTAGAAAATTTGATTTTAAAACTGAATTTTGATGCGTGCAATTCAAAATGGCAGACAGTACTGAAGCGGCAGTGATGTGGATGCCAATTGTAATGAAAATATAGCAGGGCTGAGCAATCCCATAGCCCGACGTCCCGGACTAGTCATTTTTGAAGTCGGGCAAGTAACATTTTCCAAGTCGCTAGTCCGGGACAAGTGCTTTTTAAAAAAGTCGGGCTAGTCCTTATTTTCGTGCTTTAATCACTATATCTACCTTTATTTGGCCAATCATGCCCTCCGGGCGTACTGAATACTTGATTCTACCCCTCTTCGTGTATACATTTACATCCTGTTACCGCTTGACTGCATATTGGGCTAAGCGACCAAATTATCGGCAAATCAAAACACGTCAAACAAAAGAATGCCAGTATGATCAATTAGTAGTGTTTTAAGCGGCTTTGTTGCATTGAGTTTACTCAAGCCAGATTATCATGAGCGGCTCACTATGATTTTAATCCAGCGAGTCAGTGTAATTAAATTAATGAAAGGTACTTTACCGACATCAGCGTTGGTTTCTTTTATGAACTGATTAAATGACTAATGATTCTTTAATTTTTAATTGATTATACAGATGGTTAACTTCCACGTGCGATATTGCGTTTGAAGCTAAACAATTACGCTAATTAATGAGCTGTCTCTGTTCATATTTAAAAGAGAAAATGTATGTTATGATCACTTTAAAAGTAGTTGTCAAGCAAGCTGATAGTTACTCTGTGGATAAAATGAGTTTGCTAAATTATTTTCTCAAGGAAGGTAATAACGGCGATTCGGAGAAGGAAAATTTGTTTGAAAGTGGAGGGATAAAACGTAAGACTGAGTGTGCGGTAGATATTTCTCCAAAGAGACATAAGCAACAATCTGTGATGGCAAAAAATGTCAAATATGACACTACTAAGAGACAGAAATTTTCAGCCGCATTGGGTTGATTGTTATACCTGGCTTGAATGTATTGACTCAGAAGGAAGCAGTCACCGGATCCACCTGTTGAAATTCTTGGAACACTCTTAGTGAATACTCCACCTAGTCTCAGTCAATTATGCAAACTATTAGAAATCATGTTTGTTATAAGCCCATCCACTGATGGGTGTGAATGAGGATTTAGTTCAATGAACTTAATCAAGACTTCTTTAAGGAATTCCTTAAAACAAAAGAGTTTACAAATGCTAATGAACATTTCCGCAAATGGACCAGAGCTTGAGGACTTCAACCCAGACACAGCTATCAACTGCTGGCTTAGTGCTGGTGCAGGTGGCAGACATATACATGGACATTTTTTCAAATCCATCAGCTAAAACATATATACATGAGCCTGAAGAAGCCAAATGTATAACAACCAATGTTTTTGAAAAATTAAATTCTTTTAAGAAATAATTATGTTGTATATTATTTTGTTCGTTTTTTCTATGGATTAAGTACATACATCTCATCAAATCTCGGCAAGTGATTACCATTTTTGGACCAGTGAAAAGTAAGATGGGACTAGTGAAGAGTAAGGTGGGACTAGTGAAGAGTAAGGTGGGACTAGTGAATTTTCTGAAACCACTTGTCCTGGACTAGTGGTTAAAAAAAAATTTGCTCAGCCCTGTATAGACAATTTTGTGGGGGGAAATTTATATGTTAGGCAGTGGGGATGGTGATCTTGTTTACATCAAATGAACTGAGCAGATGATAACTAGTTATTTCGTATTTTTGACTTGGATATTGACACGGATGCTTTTCAAGCTAACTGGACATTTTGAGAACTTCACTTCTCATAAAGTTCGCACATATACTGATGTTTGGTGTGCATAATATTATGAAATTTTACAGCATTTCTGGAAATGGACCAAAATAAATCCAACAGAACTCAAATATTATTACATTAGAATTTATTGTGGAATAAAAACATTTCCAAAATGAAAAGCTTTGTTGACTTGCCAGTAAGGATCATTCTGTTTGCTCTCCAATTCTCATGCGAGTAAATTTAATAAAATTTTAACAACATTTGACATTCTTGATGGATTTTTATTATTCTGTCACCTCCCTAAATGGTATACAATTCCTCCCATTTCATACATTTACATATAGGAGGTAAAATGAATATTGCAGAGAGGAAAATTACATTGAAAGTTGTAAAAAAAATTGTCAAGCACGTTTATTTGCTTGCATAACTTTACTTTCAACTGCAGTTTTTACGTCTGAAAAGTGTCAGTGAAAAAAATATATGACCTAAAAGAAAATGTTTGGGGTTTTTTTTAAATAGTATCCAACATTGAAAAAATATTTGAAAAATTTGTCCTGTAAGGCCAGATTGACCAACGTCAATGCAAGTACATGTAAATAGCTAATAAAAAGCTACATGATACACATGCTTATAATACATGCTTAGTCTGAAATGGGACTCCAATTGCTAGTTATTTAGTTGTTGTGGTCGGTGTAACACAATCATACAATGAATGCGCGTGCAATCATTCAACTGTAAACAAAAGTTGCATTACCAAAATTTTGTACCGAATTTCTAACGTGAGAATATCTTCAATGGCAGCATACAAAATTCCAAGTCAGTGTACATATCATTTAAGATACTCACTTGTAACAAAATCCTGCCAGAGCCCTACAAAACAATCTTCCCAAAAATGTGGGTCTCCCTTTGCGTATAGCTGATTGAAGTACGGGGCGGGCTAACTTTTAGCGGGAACTAGTCTCGTGACTAATTACTTTCGTGAAACTATGAATGAAACGGAAAAACTTATGGACCGACAATTTAATGGGGGGGGGGGGGTATGTGATATTTTCTTTTTTGGTGCGCGAATATTTTGAACTGACTGAAGAATCACGGGAGGGTTGTAATCGTTTTTTTTTTTTTTTTTTTTTTTTTTTTAATTACATAAATTACCTCCTCCAACAGATATGTGTAAATTGCTCATCCATCAGAGCATTATCGTCACCAGTTTTGATGTTTATGCACGGCTTCTTATCATGATCATACCCATTCAGATTCATTTTTCAGTCCCGAAAAGTTGATGTCTCTATCTGGCGCGATCACACTCTGGCTAAAAAATACCAAATCCCTTTATATCTTACAAAATTTAAAACCATACCATCATCCTATGTTCGAACAAACCTTTACAATTTGGAAAAATGCCGTTGTCAATGACCAGTCCAGTGTGAATTCCTTGCTATTTTGGGGACATAATGTAGAATACTGTAACATTATTATCAGATTTACGGGTCCAGTTAGGGAAGGAAACTCCTCAATATAATATATTATTGATGGACTGGACGTTAGTTTATTTAGAAGAGGAAATAAAATGAACAAAATATAGTTTTAACCTTTATATCAAAATCTTTTGTCTGAATCTATTGCAGTTTATTAAAATATTAATATACTGAAAATGGTAACAATTAGAAAACAGCAGATATTAATGAATATATTACTGACATCTGATGTCATCAAATACAGATCATGGAACTCTTTGAAGTCATTGACAATACCTCCCTTAAACTAGAATAAAAATGGACATTGCAAAAGGAAAAGAAATTCATTTCAGTCGTATTATTATTAGTGTTCATAAATTCTTCTTTTTAAAGGAGTAATAGGATTTGAATATCTCCCATTTTCTATTTTTGGATTGCGGGAGATCGCTCATAATTTTGTAAGAATACGTCTTTTAGAGAAGTCTTTGATTTCCAGAGAGATATTTTTTCACGTGCAAAGTGTGACTTGAAGAAGAAATATGTTCTTTATTTCCAATGGGTGCGTTGTGGCTGATAATGACACAGAGCTGATATGCTATATTGATTATACGCCACCTGTCGGCCATAATTTTTATTTGGAAATATCCAATTGAAAGTTAGTATAAAACTGGCTTTTGCCCGAACTTTACCCTCAGCCTATTAGCATCTTAACATGTGTTACTAGATCTGAACCATAATTTTACCTTTATCTTACCAGAAGTCACCTTAATCATGCAAAAGCCTGGGATTGCTACTAAGTTACTTTAATTGTAATTAGTCATGGTCCAAGCTGGACCCTAATATTAGGGCAAAATTACCTCTGTTCAACCAGAATAGGGTGAAGTTGGTGAAAATAGAGAAAAGTGGGGTGTAGAGAGTTAAAAATAGTCTCTTTAAACTAATGTTTTAACATTTTTTCATATCAGATTATGAAAAAGATGATGCAATATTTTTAAAAAATTTGTACAAATAGTATTATTTTTGTTTGTTTCGCTGCATTTGTTGTATAACAGACAACGGCAACCTCAAAAATAAGTTGTAGTCGAAAATCGGCACAATTTTTGACAATAGAAGTCCTCTTTTGTTGTGTCAGTAGAATGAAATATCGGATACAATTATGAGTTTTGTTAGTAATGGACCTGGATGCGTCCAGTGAGTCATAATTTGCTTCAAACTGAGCTACAGGAAGTCAATTTTTCACTTGTTTTTCAAGGATAATGTGTGAAATTTCGATGGAAATTCCGTAGATAACAATGTACATTCTGGTATTTATGATCATCAATTTAGCACCAAAATTGACTGCATTACATAGAACTTATTATTATTTCTTTGCACTTTCCACTTTTAAAGAGAAATTTACACGAAAATCGACGTTTTACTTCGATTAAAAATGCATTTTATTTAAACAAAATTGGGAGGGGGAGGGAGAGATAATGTCATCAAAGCAGTGCAGAGCAAAGTGAACTTTGCCTTTGGGATCTGTTTAGGTGACGGACTCTAAGGTGACTATTTCGCCCTAATAACTCTAGCGTGGACTCTATAAGTATGTAGATTCTCCAAAGTGTGCATTGTCGAAAAGCTGACAAGAGCAGACGAATCCCCATAATATAATTGCAATGACCGAACGTCTCCCAAACAAGATCTTGACCGACCATGGATCGGAGTTTTTCAATAAACAGTTCGAACAGTTTCTAAGAAAAATAACAATATTTAAAAATTCGTAACGGGCAACGAAGGAAATAGCGTCGTTGTTGAACGGTTTAATCGTACGATCAAAGAGAAGATCTAAAAGCATTTTACAACAAATAATACTAACAAAAACGTTGATTTTTTGCCACGGATTTTATCTGAGTAGAACAACACTAAACACCGCTTATTAGCGATGACTCATAACGAAGCTGTTGCCAATCCGGTATTAGCTAATGAGAACATGTTGTACCGCCGACACAAGTTTAATAAAAATGATAAAGTTAGAATCTCATTAGTAAAAAAAGTATTTGAAAAAGGATTTACTCCAAACTGGTCGGAGGAAGTTTTTGCTGTTGATAAAGTTCTAACAGCGATTCCTATGACCTACAAACTTAAAGATTTAGCGGGTGAAGATGTTATTGGAAGCTTTTACGAACAAGAGCTACAAAAAACAGAACAAGATGTTTTTGTTATCGAAAAAATAATAAAAACAAAAGTGGACCGCGGGCGGTCTCAGAGTTTAGTAAAATGGAGAGGTTATGGCGATAGTTTTAATAGCTGGATTCCAGCTGCAAGTATCACAAATTTTTGACAATCTCCTCGTAGATCTTCTCGTATTTTGCTAAAAACGATCAACATTTGACCGGACGATAAAGAGATATCAAGTATTGTTTTCTTTCAGCAGTGAGATCAATCAGATTTTAGATCTTAACAAAGATAAAATCAAACTTGATATTTTTGTCGGCCTGGAATTTTAATGTTCATAAAAAAAACCGGAACCTATTATATAACTGTTTGTACTCGTCAGACATAAAATTAAACTTCTTTATCTTTTTTTCAGGTGATATTTAACATTATATCGGCCAGTATTAGATCTACCGTGATAATTTCGATCTGAAACCGTAATCAACGAATCGTCTTCGACAACTTCTCCCTCCTTGGCGTCGAGCTTGCTCGCTACGTATTGCTGTTCTGCAACAGTATCTTGTTGGCGTCCATGATGTGGTGTTACAGGTTCAAACATCGGACCGTAAGGCGGTCTGTGGTCTAATGATTCGTGATCGATCTGTGATCGGAGATCAGCTAGTAACTGTAGCTGGGCCATTATAATATTTTATATAGCAACTCTTTATAAACATGTCGTGCGAAACGTCAGTAATATGATGTCATATGTCATACAAGAGGGAATATAATAAACAAAACTCAACTTGAGGAGGCGATCAGAAAATGCTTCAGAACAGGTGATCCTATGGAGATATACCTCGAAATTGAAAAGGAAAAAAATGATAAGCTTTTGCTTACCACGGAAGAGATATTGCTGCTAGAAAATAATGAAAAAATATGGAGTCGCTACGATCGAGATGCGATTATGAAATATGCTCACTTTTGTATATCTACCGCAGAACTCATGAGGATTATGAAAGGATAAGATTATATGTCACAATATAGGAAATCTATTTTGTTACCAAACCATTTTGATGCTGCAGATTTTCTTACGCCGTCCGCAACAAATTTTATTGCTTGTGGATGAATGTCGAAGTGTTTAGCAGCAGACGTTATAGATGGCCATAGCATCTCCTCCTCCTCCTCCCTTCCTCGTCTAGTATTTTCCTGAGGTGTTACCAGGTCAAAGTTTTCGATACGATTGTCAGTTTTTATATTGTTCATGTGATCAACCACAAGACCTTCTGGAATCGCTCCATGAAATACCTCAAACACAAACCGATGCGATAAGTAACTTACATAACCAGTATTTATTCCACATACCCCGACTTTCAGATATCCGGTGTTATTAACAGTTCCAACAACTTTCTTTGTTCTGATATTGAGTATCATACCACAATCATTTGCTTCATACAAATCAAAACCTGGATGAGACTGCTACTCGTTTTGCAAAGCTAGATTTACCAAAGCGTTATTTACGTGGAAGACTCTCTTTCCAGCTGGAATATCGCCGTTGAACACCTGCCATACAAAATCATGAGAAAAAACTTTTGTCAAATCTTTTTCAGTAGAACTCTTTATTCGAATCTTAAAACCTGCTGGAGTTACCCGGCCGACAGACATTTTAGTTTTGATGTTTTTAATAACACAAAACTGATTTGCAACGTACTCGTCGTATTGTTTGTGAAAATAAAATTTCTCGAGATCATGAATGCACATCTCCTTATTGCAGTATGATATTATATCATTATACCTTTCAATCTCTAAATAAAACTTAAAACAGCCCCCGCTATTGAGCGGTCCCAAAGCGAACTAAAGAAACAATATGCTATATAATATAAAAGATGAAGACTTTGCGGAATCTAGCACAAAGAAGTTTGATGCAAGCTAAAAAAAAATTTTTGACTGCATTGTAATAATCATCTCGTCCTAAAAATAAGGATTTTCAGCAGCAGACTTACATCAGCTTATCTCACCAGTTATTAAAAATTAGCTTAGTAAGCAACGAGGACTCAAGATTATAGTACAATGTCATATATTGTTTACAAAACTCAAAGTGAGCGTGGCGGACAAGAGCGGACCGCAAAGCGGTCTCACTGATGAAGAACTATCAGAATCTTGTTAGGGATAATACCTTTGTTTACGGGTATGAGGATAATATAATATCGGTTAAATTTGATGGTTCCATATTTGGAGAGAATTTTGATTTATGTGTTTGCCTTTGCTATATTGTACCGGATGGATCTAGTAGGCAATCGATGGTAGATACAAATATTTTTTTGACGTGCTCTTACAGTCTCTGGTAAGAATAGAAAGTGATTCCAATAAAGATTGTAAGCTTATCATATGTGGTGATTGTAATGCCCGAACGTCAACACCCCCAGATTTTGTTGTTGATGACAATAGTCGATATATGTATGCATTACCTAACGAGTATATTGTTGATGATTATAGTATTAAACCACGTGTTCCACAACATTGTCCAGGAAGACTCCAATGGAATAAAGTTACTTGACTTTTGCAAGCAAACAGGTTTACGTATAATGAATGGGCGTGTAGGTAATGATAAGAATATTGGAGAGTATACGTATGTTGGACACGGTGGATTTAGTTTAATAAATTATGTTATTGCGTCTCAGTCTCTTTTCAGTAATGTACTATCGTTTGATGTTAGTGAGCCTAGCATTTTGTCAGACAATTGTGTTGTATGTTTTACGTTGGAATTTAATACTGTTAATGATGCCGAAGCAACATTTTTGAAAGAAAGAGAATATAAAAGTATAGAGGGTAATTATATTTGTGGACCGGAGTTATCGAATGAATATAAATCAAAATTAAGTGACGATTCTGTAACCGAAAAACTAGATAGTATTAACGAACAATTACTTGATAATGTTAACGCTGAGATTATTGAAAGTTATTTGTCGGCACTGCATGATATTTTTCACAATGTTTGTTTGCCAATCTTCAAAAGATTTAAAACATGTCATGCTAGAGTGCCGAAGAAATATGATGAAAAAAAATCCTTGGTTTAATGATATATGTGAAGAAAAAAGGTTAATTTTTATGAGTAAATTGAATCATTATCGAGTTGTAAAAACACCTAAAGCAAGACAAGAAATGACAGGTGCAAGATCAGACTATAAAAAAACTACTACGAAAATATAGGCATGAATATGATGAACTTAAAACATTAGAATTTGAAAAAGCCAAATTTAATGAATCAAAGTTATACTGGAAAATGTTAAAAGATCATGTGAATCCTAACCCCTCAAATATTGCAATGGATACTTTTGAAAAATATTTTAAAGCTGTAAACAATTCTAATGATCACTTGTTTATACCAGATATGGATGTTTTACATTTTATAAAAGGAGAGTTTAACGTCATGTTTAACGTCATGTTTAACGTCATGTTTAATGAACTAAATCAAGATATTTCCCTTCAAGAGGTAGAAAAAGCATGACATCAAATAAAATTAGGCAGCAGTGCTGGTCCATATATGATTATCAATGAGTTTCTTTACCATGGTAAAGATATACTTTTAAATATATTTTGTAATTTATTTAATGCTGTATTTAAAAGTGGTCACTTTCCAGAAATGTGGTCTAGTTATACCATTGCACAAAAAAGGCAATTTAGATGATGTTAATAATTATAGAGGTATAACGCTTCTTAGTTGCACAGGTAAATTATTCACACGTATACTTAATAATAGACTTACTGACTGGGCAGAAAACAATCATGTCTTTATTGAAGCACAAGCAAGATTTAGAAAAAAACATGAGCATAGTTGACAATATTTTTATTTTACATGGGCTTATCTCACATATCATTAATCAAGGTAAAAAAATTATTGTGTGCGTTTATTGATTTAAATAAAGCGTTTGATTATATAGTAAGGGATAACGTAAGGTATAAATTAATAAAGCTTGGTTTAAGGGGAAATATTTTAGATATAATCAAATCAATGTACAGCAATGTAAAGTCGAGAGTTAAATATGATAATAAGTTAAGTGATGAATACTCTTGTATTCTTGGTGTTCGACAAAGTGAATGTTTATCACCTTTTCTTTTTTCAATATTTGTAAATGATTTAGAGGAAGAGATTGCCATGCATGGTATTGAAGGTATAGATATTGGCATGTTACATGTTTTTATTCTTTTATACGCAGATGACATTACCATCTTTTCAGGTTCGCCCGAAGGTCTTCAGTCCGGGTTAAATTATTTGAAAGATTATTGTGCTAAGTGGAAACTTGTGGTTAATACGTCAAAAACAAAGGTTATGATTTTTAGAAAAGGTGGTACTTTACCTAGAAATATGGAATTCACTTACTGTAATGAAAAACTGGAAATTGTAAATAAGTTTACGTATCTTGGACTTGTTATGATGTCTGGTAGGGCCTTTACTGAAGCACAGACAACATTGACAGGGCAAGCCAAAAAGCAATATTTTTACTTTAAAAATACCTATTTTAAATATACGTCCTTAAAAACAAGCCATGTCATGAATCTTTTTGATAGACTGATAAAACCTATCTTAAATTATTGTTGCCAATTTTGGGGATTTATTCCTGCTAAATGCACTGAAAGAGTGCATTTACATTTTTGTAAAAAGATATTAGGAGTGAAGAAGACGACACAAAATGATTTTATTTATGAGGAGTTAGGGCGTACGACAATGCTAGTCAATAGATTGTATTACATTGTGAAGTATTGGTTTAAGATATTAGAGGCAAAGGAGGACAAATATATAAAATATATATACCAAATGATGTTGAACGATTTAGAAGCTCGACCCAATAAAGTAAATTGGGCATATTTAGTTAAAGATTTATTGTCAAAATTAGGATTCTATGAAGTTTGGGTTAATCAAGGGGTCGGTAACACTGACATATTTTTTACAGTCATTTAAATTAAGGCTATCGGACAATTTTATCCAATTTTATGTAAATATTGCAAATTTCGGATCAAAACTTTACCTTGATAGCATCCATTCTTTGAACTATAGAAATACAATTGCTAAATTTAGAATATCCTCTCACAGACTTATAAACCAATTCATGATAGACTTTGTTCTATTTGTAACCTCATTCAAGATGAATATCATTTTGTCCTTGAATGCGTATTGTATAAAGATATAAGAGCCAAATATATAGAGAAATATTTCAGAAAAAGACCATATATTTTTAATTTATAGAACTTATGAATATCCAGAATACTGGAATTTAGAATAATTTGGCCACTTACATTTATAAAGCTTTTAATCATAGAAATACCGTCGTCATATGCATAAATCTTGTAAATATTTTGACTGACCACCATTTCAATATGAATTTGAATTATATAATCTCTGATTTTATCTTCATATTATTACCTTTAATAATGTAGATATCTCTTTCTCTTTGCGGAGAAGTTTTGTAAATTAATCTGCTTATTTAATTTGCATGGATTTGCATCTGCATGCGTATGTAATTTCGTTTCTTACTATGACTTCTTTGTATATTGTAGACTATAGATGATGATACTTTGTTGTTTATTGTACTATCTGCCATTCAATTCAATTCATTGAAAAATGTATCCTCACAGTCCGTTTGGACTATTGGAATGAATAAAGACTCTCTCTATATTTAACAGCAAAGTCTCGCCAAATTTTAGCAGGAGCTAACATAAAATAACTATCTGATCAGATCCACCAGGAAATATGGAAGAAAATAGACGAATATACAGCACCAGGATCAGGTTGGAAGTTTGAGGTAATAAAATCTGTTAATGCGAGATCATTGTCATATTACAGGTCAATATAGGGGAGCCGCTCATGACAGCTGCAATTTACAGTACAAAGCTCTGAGTTTTATTCCAGTTGTTTTTCATAACCTGCGAGGATACCACGTTCATATCATCGTAGAATCCTTTGGAGATCCGGAAGTAATAGAAGCTTAAAAGATCATCTGTAATAGTAAGATCGAGTGTATACTGAAAAACACAGAAAAATATATGTCAGTAATCCTTGGTAAATTAAGGTTCATCGATAGCATTCAGTTTATGGATTGTCCCTCGAAGAACTCGTCCAAGGCCGCAATCGCTTGACAATTTGATCGGACACTTTGGTGAGGTACAAGGAAATCTGATGAAACAGAAGGGCGTCTATCCATACGAGCATATGGACTCTTGGTCGCGGTTTGATGAGACCAGTTTGCAAAGCAAAGATAAGTTTTATTCGAAATTAAATCTGGAAGATATCAACGATCGTGAGTACGACTATGTGAAGATGGTTTGGGATCAGTTTGGTTGTCAAATACTCGGAGACTATCATGATTTATATCTGATATCAGATGTGTTGCTACTCGCGGATGTTTTCGAAGAGTTTAGATCGGTTTGTTTGTCAAACTATCAACTAGATCCTGCTTGGTATTATTCATCTCGGGGCTGGCTTGGGATGCAGCTTTGAAGCTGAGTAAAGTAAAACTCGAACTGTTAACAGATCCTGATCAGCTCTATTTTATCGTAAAGGATATCATAGGAGGTATATTTGTGATTATAAAGAAATATGCTAAAGCTAACAACAGATATATAGCTGAGTACGATCCTGATAAACCCTCGAGTTATATTATCTATCTTGGTCCCAACAACTTGTATGAATCGGCTATGTCTCAGATTATGCCTTATGGCGGGTTCCACTGGATACCAGAAGAACAGTTCCTGAAAGAGACCGACCGAAAGATATCAGATGATGTCGGGTACTTCGTAGAAGTTAATCTCGAATATCCTGCTGAGATCCACGAGTTACATGACGATTATCCGTTTTGTGCAGAACAAACGTTAATCATCGATGATATGCTGTCTTCGGAACAGATTGAGCTTAAAGAAAAGTACGGCCTGGGAAAATGTACTGTTAATAAACTTGTTCCAAACTTAAGAAACAAAGAGAGATATGTGATTCACTACAGATCCCTAAAGCAAGCTTTGGATCACGGAATTGTTCTAACAAAGATACATCGCGTACTAAAGTTTAAGCAATCACCTTGACTAAATGATTATATAGATTTTAATACGAATAAGAGAACCGCCGCAACTACAGACTTTGAGAAGAATTTCTTTGAACTGATGAACAATAGCGTCTTTGGAAAGACTATGGAAAATATCAGAAAACGAGTTCATTTTGAAATCATCAACAACGTTAAACGACGGGATAAGGTTGTGTCCGACGACAGCTTTATTTCCATGAGAATCTTCTGGAAAAATTTAGTACAACGGAGAAAGACAAATCTAAAGTTGAACAAACCGATTTATGTTGGTGCTGCGATACTACGAATTCCACTACTATTACTTCCGAAAAAAATACGAGCAAGCCGATCTACTGTTTACAGATACAGACTCGTTGTGTTACCATGTGTTCACCGACGATATATATCAAGGCATGTGGAATGATCGCGATCTGTTTGATCTTTCAGATTTTCCTAAAAGCAGCGGATTTCAGTGCAACGAAACAAACTTCATTCCTATTACAGAGTTTGTAGGATTTAGAAGTAAAATGTGCAGCATCAAGCTTGCTGATGATAAAGTAAAAAAAAAAAAAGAGCAAACGGTATCAAGAAAAATGTTAATAAGGTTGTTTCGTTATTCGATCGCATTGTCATAAGCTAGAAACAAATATCATCAATAAATCCGGGCTGTGCAACGTTGATGATAAAATATATTGTTCGGACGGTATTAGCACAAAAGCTATAGTATCCAGCAGTCCGGAAGTAGAGGCAGAGATTACATAGCGGGATGTTCTCGACATTATTTTCGGATAAGAAATTTTATGTGACGGATAACATCCCAATTTTATGTGACGGATAGCATAGTAGCAGATATAAAGGCGTTGATTTGAGCACAAAATCTTTAACTTTCTTATAACAAATATGTTTTACTTATGGTCGGGGCTAGCGAAGGGTCGCGGATCCTAAATGTTTTAGGTATGATGCGGCAAAAGGCGAAAAAAGGGCTAGCCTTCCCGACCATGATAAAACGTATTTGGTTTTAAGGGGATTTTGGATTTTGCTGAAATCCGCCTTTATATCTACTACTATGAATTAAAGTTGCCTTGAATGTCCTGATATACCACAAGTTTTGAATGTCCTGGTGTACCACAGTGATATAATCCGGAATGTTTTGAATTAATTCACATAAATCCCAAATAGTTCTAAAATCTATGAGCACTTTAGTATTTTCAATTAATATTTTAAATAAATAATTCCTCTCTCTGAATTATATCTGGTTTTCACATATGTAACATCTGATTTCAACAAGACAACTAAAATAGATTCCTTACAGACTGATCTTTTGAAAACCAAGATTGTAGAATAGAAATGAATTTGTTTACCAAAATCCGTATATAAATACACATGCCTACATGACCTATGTCACATGACAATATGAGTAATTCTAGTGGAAAAACACTTTGTGTACCTGACTTTTGTCACAACAAGACATGGAAATAACAGTCCAGCTGCTAACAAAACAAGTCTTGAACTCCAATGCTATCCTAACATATAGTTTACCATAATTTGACTTAAGTGCAACTTACAATCATGGACACATGTTACAATTACAATATACATAACAGCTCCCCTCATAAAGAAAAGGAAAGATTTATGCAATAAAGCTTTCTTTGAATATGCATACTCAAAATTACATAGGAAAATGTCTTATAAACGACACTCAGCTTAATTACAGAAAATAAAGCAATATAGTAATTCTATACACTTGCGAGTGCATCTGCGATAACATTGTCTTTTCCCCAGATGTGAATCAATACTCCACCAACCCATACATCACTTACACCAACAGTCATTTTAAAAAATTGGCTGAAATTTGGTGCAGAAAGAAACGGTGCATTCTTAAGCATGGCTTTTAATTTATCAAAGGATTCCTGACAATGGTCAGACCAATGAAACTTGGATTTCTTACTCAATAAATTTGTCAAAGGTTCGGCAACTATGGAAAAATGTGAACAAAATTTCTGATAATATGCCATACCTAAATATCGCATCAGTTGCTTTTAACAAACAGCCACAGGGAATTCAGAGATAGCCTTGACCTTAGCTTCTACAGGTGTAACTTGACCTAGTCCCACAATATGTCCTAAAAATGTGACACAAGCATAGCAAAACTCACTTTTGCTTAAATTAATCGCGAGATTTGCATCACTGAGTCGATCGAGAATTTCCGAATGGTTTCCAATCACTACAGTCAGATTGTATTCCATCGTTTACATCCTCACTGTGTGGGACAGGTACAACTAGATTTATTGAATAATTAACTGGGCTATCTCTGTCAAAATACTCTTTTAACATATTTATGTGACAAAATTGTTTCTGTTTCCGCCACCGAGGAGTATTAATGATATAATTTAAGTCGTGTACTTTCTTTTCAACTGTATAAGGACCATACAATGTTGCCCGAAGGGGATTTTGAGGTATTGGGAAGAGAGCCAGAACTTTCTCACCAGGCTTAAAACTCCTTTCCTGTGTATTTCTGTCATATCTTCATTTCATTTTTGACTGAGTAGAGTGAAGATTAGTTCTTGCTACTTCACAAGCATTTGACAACTTATATTTGAAATCTGAGACATAGTCAA
The DNA here is from genome assembly GCA_029931535.1 of Margaritifera margaritifera. Classification (NCBI taxonomy): domain Eukaryota; kingdom Metazoa; phylum Mollusca; class Bivalvia; order Unionida; family Margaritiferidae; genus Margaritifera; species Margaritifera margaritifera. The sequence goes on from JAQPZY010000980.1 coordinate 33,950, forward strand.
GAAGATTATTCTTTTAATCTTCATTTGAAAGAAGTTTATCTTTCAATAATTTCAATGGTCACGGACAGTATGTCCAAAAACCAGTTAAAAAGGACTGAAACCGAATGACTCTTGAACTGATTCCCTAACAGCAAACAACAACAAATGAACACCCCTCATCCCAATCATTTTCCTATATCAAAGCAATATGACTGAATCATATTCTTTAAAGCTTGATTAAATCGTTCCAAAGCTCCTTGACTTTCAGGGTGATAGGCAGAAGATTTAAACTGTTGAATGCCTAAATCATGCATAACTTGTTGGAAACTTCCAGACATAAAATTTGGCCCTTCATCAGACTGGACAGATTTGGGAAGGCCAATAAGTGTAAAAACACTTTACCAAAGCTTTCACAGTGGTTTTAGTTTGAATATTTCTCAAAGGAATTGTCTCTGGAAATCTTGCAGACGCACACATTATGGTCATCAAGTATTGGTTGCCTGACATGGTCTTATGTAAGCGACCGACACAATCTACCATTAATTTGCTAAATGGTTCGTCAAATGCAGGAATAGGTTGCAGATGAGCCTTAGGTATCTTCTGATTTTGTTACTACCATTTGCAAGTGTGAGAAGATCTAAAGTATTTAGAAACATCACTTTGAAATTTCGACCAATAAAAATTATTCAAGATCTTGTGACAAGTCTTACTGAATCTTAAATGACGAGCCAAGCTAGTTTAATGTGCTAAACTAATAATATCCTGTCGATACGACTTAGCAACGACAATTTTATAGCTCACTGACCACTCGTCAATAGCGGACACCACAGGTGGTCTCCATTTTCTCCTAAGATCCCCATTTTATACAAAGTAACACACTGGAACTTGTGTGGCTTCAGTTTTACTAATAGCCCTCTGAAACAAACAGGAGATCTCACGATCTTGTTCCTGTTCGACAACGAGTAATTGTCATTTGTATCGTACGGCTTAGTCCGTGGTCTGGTGGCCCAAGTCGGCACATAAAGCTTAAGTATGCGCATTGGTGAAGTACCAATTGCTATTATAGTTATGAAGGCCTATCCAAACCTTTATTTATTTATTTATTTATTTATTTATTTATTTATTTATTTATTTATTTATCGTTATTGTTCTTTATATTGATGCAAAAGTCAATAGACAATGAGGTAGGTGTAGTGCTCTGCATGTAATGTAATAGTGCAATCCTTTTACCATATAGGTCAATCGGTTACTTTTAAAAGTGAGTCGGCGTGGGAACTCGTTTTGTTTTGTTTCAGTGGAAATAATGCTTATGCATTTTAGATGGACTATTTTCACTCACTCACTCTCTCTCTCTCTCTCTCTCTCTCTCTCTCTCTCTCTCTCTCTCTATATATATATATATATATATATATATATATATATATATATATATACATATATATATATATTGGTATGAGCATGTTAGTGCTTTCGTCAGATTTATGGAGATTGTATCTATATACTGTATATTGTACTGTATACAAATAATACTAATTAGAATGTATCTATATACTGTATATTGTACTGTATACAAATATTATTACTTAGAATGTATCTATATACTGTATATTGTACTGTATACAAATAGTACTAATTAGAATGTATCTATATACTGTATATTGTACTGTATACAAATAGTAATAATTAGAATTTATCTATATACTGTATATTGTACTGTATACAAATAGTACTAATTAGACCTTATATACTAAAATATGAAACTGGGGTCCTATCAAATACGTCATTATCATACGTCTATATTCTGCTAATCTTGTGGACATCATAATAATTATGGTAAAGAAACTAATAACGTAATGAAAATGGTGGTGTCATCTACGTTGAAAGATGAAATATCTTTTACTAATCTTTCTTTAAAGAAACATATGTTATTTTCCCCCCTGAATTCATAAAATATCATTTAATATTATACATTTTACTAACACTGAATTGATTGATGCCGTTATAATTAACAATTATTTTATAAAAATTCAGCTGCAATAGCTCATATCTATTTTGTTCTGATTTCAGCTAGAAATTAATGAAGCACTAAATTTAAGAGTTGAAAAGCAACCTTTTTATGTTATGCTAAGCCATGAATTACTGGATTTTCCAATAAAAATAATTTTGATAATTATCTGGAGTGAAATACCATAAATATTTTTGTCACTGCCCTGTCCATAGACATAGATAACATTATGGCCAATAAATATGAGCTAATTCTTCTCTACATTCTCTTACTGTGTTTGAGAAAACACTAAAAACTGCTAAAATAAATTAGGTTAGTGTATTCCATTGTTTTTCTTATATTATTTCATATGGTCCGAATCACCCGGGCATTTGGTCTGAATCAGCTCGTAATTTGGTCCGAATCAGCAATGATTCGAATCCGCCTGCATTCTTATGTGCGATTTACTATCACTTTCTGTAATTTATATTTTAATCTTTGTCTCCACCAATGAAAAGCTGCCCTTCGGTACTTTTCGCTTCTTGGGTACGGCCAATTTGTCTCAGTTCTGACTTTCAAAATATGCTTACTTTAAGTTATATAATCAGTCTGGGGTGCTTTCCAGAAATTCCTGTAGATGTCGCTCTGAAAAATAGCGTGGTCGGTGTGACACAAGGGAAGCTGCAGACAAGGTGTTAGAATTTGACAACTGTCGTCAACTTTTCCGTCGTATAACTTATTGCGGACTTGTAAATGAAATAACAACTCTTTTATACAGCTTCATGTTCGTGTGCGGACACTGAAAGTGAATACAGTTTCAAGGTTTAGAAATTTTGAGCTACAGGACCCGGGATCATGAGCCTGCACTGCGAAATTTGCGATGTCCAACTTGGCGACGGTAAAGACTTATGATCTTAATTTGCGACAATATATGGCATCTTTATGTAGAGAGTAATTTATACGAACTATGGAAGACAGAAGTAAAAGGCAATTATAGTGTATTAAGGGGCGTGGAATTAAATAAGGTCAGTTCTGTACTTGATTTGGTATATTATAGGATCCTGGTGTAGGCATAGGACATGAATAATGAAATAAAAGTTTTTGCAATTAAACCAAGCTATTTTTAAATGAAGATGCATCCAAAAATGATAAAAATTAAGTGTGAACTGTTTCGTATATGCTACTTGGTGTGATTTTTCTACGGGCTCGTACCATTGCTTACAATTTACCTATTAATCATACATGTACTATATAAACCTAAAAGGGAGGACACTTCAGTATATGCAGAAAGTATCCTTGTTTTGTAAAAAGACACAAATGATGATAACAAAAAACCACCTCAAACATCAGGGACCATAGCTCCACCTGAAACTTTACAATGCAGTGCACCATTGTAAGCAGTGTTCTTGATCCAGTTATCCACTGCGAGTCATATTGCTGTCTTTTGTTGAGCAGCTGACTGGATGTCTATTATGGCAGGAAGTTGATTTGCCCCATCAGAATAGTTGATGCAGATGTTTATGAGAACTTACTGATTGCAAACAGAGAATTGGTGATGTGGAGTATTTTTCATGTTACATGTCTTTGTTTCAATTTACAACTAAGAATGATGACAGTGATCTCCCTAGAAACTTTCTATAACATCGCGGTAAGCGCTTTAGGGTCATAAAATATTTTAAAAAGCGTGCGCTAACATCATAAAAGTCAACCAAATTAATGTAATGAAATAAAAAAGAAGTGTATATATTTACATAGTATTCTTTATTTACCTAGGTTATAACAAGGCTTAATGCCTGTCTCATTTGTTTCTTATTGTACAGTACACGCATCGTGTTTTTATGAAAAAACACGTCGTGGGCGTGGAGCTTAATCCTTTTCACGCTTTGTCGTCGTGGACATGATATCTTGGTCGTCGTGGACTGTCCACGTCATGGCTCGTAGTGGACAGATTAAGTTTTATTGTCCATTTGAAAGTCGCAGCAATATAATTATGTTATAGTGGACGCCCACTACCACGCGTGGAACTTACCTATCGGCTCAGCTACAGCACACAGTGCAGAATGCTCTTTTTAATTTGTACACAATGCCATTAAATATTCAAAGACTCACTCACTAAAACGCATTCACATATGTGTATTGAAAGAGATGAAAGATAAATTGCCGAGAAAAGAGTCACGAATGACGCTTCACAAATTATACAAAGTTTAATTATCTTATTTTAATGAGACGGAGGGGGGGGAGATTATGTTTTAAACAAACAAAGGGTAAAAGAAATCACACGTAAATACATGTATTAGCGGGTTTCATTCCGTTATTAAAATAAAAGAATACGAGAAATGTTGTGATTTTGTTTTTAATTACCCCAGTCACTTTTAAATGGTCTGCTTCAAATGTTCCCACACAATGAAATATACACAGCGCTATCCATGCGACACATTTTCTCATGAACTAGACACGTATTTACTTTTACCGTAGACGTACTGTTTCTACTCCAACTCTACGAAGCACGTGACGCTGCATTCTATGACCAACAGCTTTTAAAAAATATACTTAAGATTGCTGGTTTGGTCATCTGATGAGTTTAATATTACCAAATGGACGGGTGAAAGCGATACAAAGTGTTAATCACGATTAATTTGCTTCAATTGGCGAAACTTTTAAAATTTCTGGTGTTTTAATTAATGTATCATTCAGTAAGATTTATTTTGTGCTTTGGAATTACTTATTTCTCCCCTTGTTTAACTTGTACTGTATTACACTCAAGCTGAACACATCATATCTATCAATAATGCCTTGTACATCACCCGAAATTGCTAGGCCACGTGTTTGACAAGACTATAAAATCTATCTCTGTTATTGCACTGATTGCTGTAAACACGTGGCATCTTATTTTTTGTTAACTACTCCGACCTGGAGGTGGAAACGTTTTCGCTTCAGAGGTTGTAAATTCCAATTATTTCCTGTTAATTTTGAACCGTTCATATTAATTCTAAGGTGGTCGTGAATATTGTCAGGTCCACCTTGATTATTGCAGTAATGCTCTCTCATTGGACTTTCAGTCTATTAAATTTCTGAAGCATTAAGTTTGTACATGGTTAATTATGACCAGATTCAACAATAGATAATAAGAAAATAAGACAAAGGACACTAATAGCAGGTGAATAACCCAATGAATTATATAAATTCTTGTTAAATACAAAATGAATTGCCAAGCAGCGATTTACATATTAACTTATTTAAACAAAGAGTGGAATCAAAATTGTATTTCTAAATTTTGTCAGTAGACGAATTCCAAAATGAAGATGAACGAGGCACATTTCAAGTTTTGTCAGTAGACGAATTCCAAAATGAAGATGAACGAGGCACATTTCAAAAATGCATACTCTCTAATTATCAATGCCTGTTTCCAAGTTTGCGATAAAAGCTACAGCTAATGTTACATCGATCGAAAGTTATGGTGCATAATCTCTCTCTCATGTTTGCATGTAATAAACACATTTTATTACAAAAAAGATGCATTTAAAAATAAAAAAAAACTTGTAGTGTAATACAGCTTTCTTAAACATGTAATAGCTTTGTGTTGCTGCGATAGACTTTTATTATATGCGCTGTGTTGCAAGATTAATTGGGAGAATACAAATTATATATGGTTTATTTTATATACCGCTAGAAATCAGTTTTATGCAAAAATATCACAACTTGACCAAATTGCGTTTCTCACTCCATATTACAAGTCCAAAATTCGTTGTTCCACACGCAACAAAAATATTTTCATTCAGAAGTTATTGCTTCTTTTTAAACATCAGGGCTAAAAATAATAAGATAGAAGCTCAAGAAACCTTTTTCATAAAAATCACTTCGTTTATGGCATGAACAGCCATTGAAAGAGAGCAACCTTCAATACCGTGTAGACGAATTCGGTTCATTTAAAAATTACCATACTCTGAAATAATCAGTCATTTTTCTAAGTCTACATATAAAGGTATATGTATCCTGCTTTCAATAATTTCTTTAAAGAAGGTTTTGGAAACTGTGTAGACATTAAACTATGACAAATTAATAACTAGTACAAGAAGTTCTTTTATGAAATATCATTTATTGAGAAAACACACTGAAGTTGCCGCTTATGCCCAGGGCAGGGTTGACGTGCTACTTGTTTATCTAATGCTGTTTCATTCACGTCTTTCTAGCGCTTGCATTACAGGATGTTATGCCAGCTGAAGTGGCTTCATTAAACAGAAACCCTTGGTGTTTTCATAACAATATTCCCATGACATACTTGTATTCTGATTTAAGTAATTTAACTTCTACTCTATGTGCTACTGGAGGTGCGGGCGTGATAGGATTTAGCTTTAACAAAATTACACTTGTTGTGATTTTTAGAAAATAAAATATTAATTATTTTATATGTGACTCAGGACCATTGCAGCTTGTTACATTTAAATGCTTGTTCCCTTATCGGGAAAATAACAATACTATATATAGTTTGCTTTATATACCGCTAGAAACCAGTTTTACGCAATAATATCAGCACTTAACGGCTATGTGTTTCAGAGACTTTCTCTGTCTAAATTCACTCTTCACAAACTAACATCTTCTTAGTTTTAAAGCGTTTGATTTTGCGATAACAAAAAACATTTTTATTCAACCGTGTTTATTTTGAAACATAGAAGCGCGACACTGACCAGTAGCTGCTAGGAATTGTCCTAATTTAAGTCCTTTAAGACTTCTACTCTATTTGCTTATTACGCAATGGAGTGGGGAGGGGGGTTGTAGGCTGGGAGAGAAAGACAGATGGAGGTGATGGGATATAGCTTGAAACAACTACACTTTTTCTGATTTTTAGGTAGTTTAGACGTGCATCAAGGCCAGTACACTCCCCCCACCTAAATTTAAGTTAAATGGTAGGTCTCTAAATGGGAATATAAAAATAATTATATTTAGTTTTTCATATAACGCTAGAGACCAGTTTTACACAATAATATAAGAACTTCACATCAAATGCGTTTCTCAGTCCAAATTTGTTTTTCACAAACTAACATCTTTTTAGTTTTAAGGTGTGTGGTTTTGTGATATTTTCATTCAACAGCTATTGTACTGTACATTTTGAAACATCGAAGCGCGACATTGAACATTAGCTGATGACATGTATAAACTGTCATGACGGACTGTTGTTGACTCGAGGCAGGAAGCTACAGCAACAGGCATAACGTCTGGCTTCAAAGTAAGAATGATACTCCTCAGCCAGTTTCTGGTGATGCAATGTAGATTCGTGAAAAAAGTGTGGACAGGAAATAACTTTTTTTCTCATTGAACTCATTTGTTTATGACATGAATGGCCACTGATAGAGCGCAACAGTCAATACAGTGTACACAATTCCGTGCATTAAAAAAATTGCTGTACTGTCTCATAAACAATGTTATTTTAAAAGTTTAAGGGTAACAGTACAGAAGAACCTTTCCGTAGACTAGTATAGCTCGTGTATCTTTTTAATTTTAAAATACTTTGGCAAGAATTATGACATACATGTCATAATGTGCCAGTGTTCATGATCGTACATGTTCGATATACATATTACGGCGTTCGTTTGTAATCTCTTTTCGAGTTCTATATGTATTACTGCTTTCAATGATTTCTTCAAGGTGGGTCTTGGAAATTATATGGAAATTAAAGGGAAACTGACAAATTAATAACCAGTACACAACACACTTTTATGAAATATCATTTATTGAGAAAGAACCTCGAAGTTACTGCTTGATGCAGAACAATGTCAATTTCCGCATCTGTATATGCTAACAGGTACATATACATGTATTAAATCAGCAGGGATGTACGTTTTAGCTAAGCAGTTATTTCTGATGTACGCTTTGTAATGGACAGGGGTGGAAAGACATCCAAGAAATATAAAACCTCATTTTTTCTACATTACGTGCATTCGTCTGTATGTATCCTCAGCCAGGCTACTGATAAATACACAGGAAATGTTACCACTGTACAGGTAAAGGTATGAAATTGATACCTGCCATGTTCGGTTTACGGTGTTGGAGTTTCTCCCATCTGTTTATTTAGTGTGTCGACTCGTGGAGCGAATACAATAGAATCAGCGAGGGGTGCCATAAAACCCACTACGACTCACGACGACTGAAATAAAATCCGTCACACACTTCCACTAGACTGAGTGGATTTTCACGAAATTAGTGTGAAAATCCACCAGACTGCGTGGACTTAAACTACTCATAGTGGGCACTTAATCCCCTGCCCTTTCTCCACGCCCACTCAATTTGCGTGGTGAATCATAAAAACATGATGCGTGTACTGTAAATAAATGATATATGCCTTTTCTTCTTTTTGCCACATATACTGACTGCCACATCAAAATTAAAGTCTTTTAACCCTTTACTGCATGATGACGCCTTTTGACGCCAACCCCTTTACTGCATGATGACGCCGTTTGACGCCTTTCACGACATATCTGATTAAGATACCCAGAACTACCAAAATTAAGTCTTTGTACCCAAAACTATCACATATGGCTGAGAGAATGAATCTAGACAATAAATATTTAGCAAATCATTAGTTTATTCGCAGGATGAAATCAACTGCGCAGTTTAATCTATACTCATCAGTTGTATGTAACAGTGTATCCGCCATTTGTAAACATGTGCTATGCATCTCGCAGTTGCGACGTGAAGTCATTTGAAATTTTTAATGTTAGAGTTGAAAGATTTTTGATAATATACACGGGAATATGCCATTCTTTGAACTAATCCAGTTTATTATTATCAAGGTTTCACCAAAAAAGAGGAATATGAGAGCAAACTTCAAACTTTGGAGCGAGGCTATACGCTAAAAATAAGTTACTGTTACATGTTCACTTCTTAAGGTCATATCCGTCATTTCACCAAACAGATATGACCAAGAATCACCAATTTCACAGACAAATGGATTTTCGATATTTAAAAGACATTTACTCGCTTATTGTATACTAATCAGCACGAAAAATATACAAATGAAGTCCTCAAATATTCGTCTATTTTTAGAAACACGGAAAAAACATTAGTCACATGGCATGGCAAATTCTGGTCAACTCCACTAATCGATAGTGCATATTTATCGCAGTAAAATTTGAGATTTGCCTTTAGAAAAACGTATTTCAATACTTTTAAATCATTAGTTAATGTTACATATCATTTTAAAATCATTACAGCTCATAATTTGTTGAATTTCATGAGAAAGTTGATGCACGATAGCGGGTACCTCAATGAGTGAATCGAGCACTTTATATTTTGAAAACCATTAAAATCATTAAATATACTAAATACTGCATATCAATACTGATTTCGTTCTCGATTGCCACCCCCACAGCCCACTCCCCCTGGTTTACAAAGATCTGCTAGAACCTTCGTTTTTAATCGGTAGCAATTTCATTACTGCTACCATGAGCACATTTCAAGTTGCTTTCTGCATTGATAATGAGAGAGTACGATCGTGGGTTTTACGGTTTTGAAACTTCGACAACCTTTTTTGGCATAGAAAATTGACAAAAGTACAAAACTAAGCTAACATCATACTTTTTCATTAATAAGGGATACAGAGAAGGGATAAATTAATTTCATATTGGTCTCTGAATAACTTACTCAGCAACAATAATGATCCTAGTACATGGGTATAAAACTATAGTAAGGTATATACGACACATTATCATTTAAGTTTCAGTTTCATGATTTTGCTTAACAGAAAATGTGTCTGGGTTTAAAGTTACAGAATACAGTACATAAAATATAATATATAATACATACAAGTAATTGTAAACAATCAATTTAGGAAAGCTTGAGAATTGAAAAAGACAATAGACTTATCTGTGCAATCAAGAGATATCATTTCGGCAGCAGGCAAAACATAATTTGGTCAGTGAATCTAAATTTTAGTGAAAAGCGACAAAATTAAAGTGATTATTTTCCATCTGTCACATGTTACAGGGCACATACTAACAAGGTAACCATTTAAATAGTTTCAAAAAATAATGTGTCCACTCATTATTTGGCTTCATTTTATAAAGTAATTGTTGGTGATTATTTCAAGATACATGCATCATTATTATGTCCTATTCATTCAAGCTTTACTTCACAGAATTTCCAATCATTTTTAACCTCTGCAAGCCTGTCGACTGTGAAATATAATTCTTTTGTACAATATTTTAGATTTTAATTAAATACAATTGTTAAAGACATCCAATTTTGTGCTTTTATGTCAATCTTTTCAATAATGTGATAAGTTAAAAAAATATTGATACGGTTACAAACTGAATGCATTTCATAAGGCTATTATATTACACATTTTTATTCCACAAACATTTTGACTGTCATGATTTCAGAGACGTACATTCCAACTACCATTGACTGTCTCCAAGTTAGATATTCTTCCTCTTAATGTTAATTTTGATTGAAAATTATTTAATGATGTTTATTCCATGTGTAAGTAACGATGATATTCATTCTCTTTATTATTTTCTCATAATTAAATGTTTAATGATTCCCAATAAGCAAAACATCTACCGTATTTGCCAGCCTATAAGTCGGTGCAGAGTATAAGTCAAATTCGCTAATTTCGTCAATTTTCAATCCTTCATCCATATATAAGTCGATGCGGAGTATAAGACGAAGCTAGATCAACACCTTGGCTTCGTCACTTTCGCTAGTAACTTCCGGTTTCATGAATATCAATGGTATCATTATGCTATTCCAGATTAATTGGGAAAATGATTAAGATGGTCTGTACACGTATTATTTATAGGTATTATTTATTGGTACATTGTACGCAATGATATGAACTCCTGTTGTCAAAAAATAAGTACAACTTGTATTCTTAGAGCAACAGTAACCTCATTATCAAATTATATGTACAATAAAAACTAAAAGAACTCGATTAAGACTTGTTGTTTTTAGTGAATGCGTGTATGTGTGTCTGTGTGTGTGTGTGAGAGTGACATCTTTTGATCTCGCCGACAGAAGCGTCAGAGCTTTGAATTCATGAGCAAAGATCAAACCTAAATGCCGCCTAACTACAGGAAGTTTACATGCACTTACTGATGAAGGGTAATTTTATTTCGTGGGAATATAGAGTTCATTGTTTTTTGGAACAAAAAAAACGACACAGCATGCTAAATGGTCATCTTGGGATTTAAACTAAATGGAGTCTATATGAATATAAATATTGTGAATATTTAAATATAAATTACATATCTTTGAAACTGAAGGAGTATGGTATGCATTGTTTTAATTTCCATTGATTATTTCATTACTGTTTTCTCTCTTTGACAAAAGCTTCAGCTAAAAGGGGTCAGTAAGATACATTAAGCAAAATACCATGAAGAAGGGCTGAAATCTCTGTCTGTCTGTCTCTCTTTTATTTCGATCACAAGATGCAATAAGAAAAATGTGCAATGGAATACCCATGTCCATGTCATGGTTATCCGTTTTCTAACTTGTCTATTCTACTACACACATATGTAAGCAAACTTAAACAACATATATTACTAGTGCATGCTGCTTTAGTGCAATTACGTCTGATGCACGTGAATTTAATACTGACAATCACGTAAATATTTCGGAATCCTTCTCCATGTCGGATCCTATATTTTTACACACACGATCTCTTCCCAAAAATGATAATTATTTTATTACACTATACTTTTCGTACTTTAAATTTATGTTATTTTTTTTAAAAAAATTTTACGGTAAAGCAATTTCAATGACATAATTCATATATAAGTCGATTCGGAGTACAAGACGAAGCCCAGACTTCCAGGTCAAAATGTATCGACTTATAGGCCGGCAAATACGGTAATATGTTAGATTAATCATATGATAACTACATGTCTTAATTTTCTTCTTAATCCACAAATTGACATGGTGAAATGGTAGATCATTACCTCTGAGTAGTGTGATTAAGACATTGATCTTTGGGAATATTTCATGGTTTATGAACACATTTTTTAAAATAAAATTGTATACAGCAGTTTATATTTTTAATATTCATTAGCACTCAGTACTCAAACAAGATATAAAGAAAGGGATGCTCCTACCATATTTGCCTATAATGCCCTCCCCTCTGCCCTTTCTAGCATCCATCCCATATTGTCCAGATTACTAAAAACCTACTTAAAACTGTGCTATCTTCAAATAATTTCAAATATTATTATGTTTTATTTAATATAGAATACTTCTATGAGTGGAAGCTTCTTTGTTCTTTATTTTTAAAAGAACATCCTAAATATAATGACCAAAAGTGTGTTCTTGGGTTGAGAAATATTTATGCCCTTTTTGTTATGTTCCAAAAATTACACATTTGCCCAAAAAATGTGCCACATTTGTAATAGGTGCCCCTCTTGCATACCCCTCCGAAATATGAATTTCATATAATTTTATTTTTATATGACTTAAGTATTCAGTTTTAAATAAGCCATCTTTAAGGAGATTCTTTCCATTGCCCATGCCATATTATATATAGATAGATATATATATATAGAGAGAGAGAGAGAGAGAATCTACCTTCCGATATTGAAATGGAATATTTATTTCAGCAGCTAATGCAAGTCAAGTTCTTGCTTTCTTTTGACAACTGTTTGTTTCTTGTTTTTTTTTTAAATCCTAAAGTAAAAAAGGTACATGATTAATTATTTTCTGATTATGTTCTCTGGCACATGAATATTAAAACCATGTACTTCCAAATAAACTACAGATAACTGTATCTTAGGATATAAGAGCTTGTTTCATCATCAGTGGACTTCGTGGTATATTCCTTGTGTCTGAATCAAAATAATGCAGCACCTAAGTACATGTATATATGTATGTATATATGTGATTAAATACACATGAGATTGATTATACTGCTTTTATCTTCATGGTTTTTATGAATTGGTTGTCATTCTTCAACTTTATTTCAACATCAAATATATATCTATATATTATCACTGCATTGTTTAATTGTTACCATAGTAGAACAGCTATTTGGTATGAATTTCATGAAATTCAATGTTAGACCAAAATACTTTTGTATATTTGAAATGTTTAAGACCATGCGAGTACATTAAAAAAAAAAAAACATATAAGCACAGAATAAACATCTAAAACTTTATTGACTTTAAGTGTTCAATCTTAACACCCAACTATTGTGCCAATATTTGGTGGAACTTGGACAATCCAAGCCAAAGGAACAGAAAATCGTGCTTTTCTATAAAAAAAATTGAAAGCATGACTGATTTGGCAAGAAAATAGTAAGCTTAATATAAATGAATAATGAAAAATATGTAAATTTGTCATGATTTGTACACATTCTAGGCTGGATTTGGTTGCCATGGCAACCAACCATTTCATCCCCTGTATGCTGAAATAAAGTATACCTAATATCCATCAGTGTCCACAACAAATTTCCCACAGTAAAGGAAATTATTATTGCACTAGAAGTAACTCAAAATTGATGCCAAATTATTGAATTAATGGATAAATCCTGTGCAAAACAAAGCACCTGTTGTGCTTATATTTGGTGAAACTTGGACAATCGAAGCTAAATAATTCGAAATTCTCACTTTTCTCAATCAAAAATGAAAAAATTCAAAGCATGACTGATTTTGCAAGAAAATAGTAAGCTTAATATAAATGAATACTGAAAAATATGCAATTTTTACATGATTTGTACACATTCTAGGCCTGATTTGGTTGCCATGGCAACCAACCATTTCATCCCTTGTATGCTGAAATAAAGTATACCCAATATCCATCCAGTGTCCACAACAAATTTCCCACTATAAGGAAAATTATTATTGCACAAGAAGTAAACTCAAAAGTGATGCCAAATTATTGAATTAATGGATAAATCCTGTGCAAATCAGTCAGTCCAGCCTCCAGACTGATGCGCAGTAAAGGGTTAAGGATTGTCCTTCAGTACTGATTGTCATCAAGTGGTTCAGTACCCTCTGTGTCAACCTGTTCCTTAAAACACTCTTCATTCTATTCATTGAGGAGAATGACCTTACACAATCTGAAAAAATGGAACATAAAATTTATGAATGGATGTACAAAAAAGAGACAAAACTACCTGAATCCTAATTTAGTGAATTACCAATTTATTTATATATTTTCAAACGAGGTAAAACTGGAAAATGAAGATTATTCCATTTATTACTTGGATAGAGAGAAATGAGAAATTAATAAGTCAGCACCCACTTAAGTTAAGGTTTTATGACCAAACAATAACAACTCGTGAATAAAAGGCAACTTTCATTCCTCGTCACAACTTAATAAGAACGACAACAATAGCAACTATAACTACTGGTTACTACTACATATAAAAAAAATGCAACATCCACCTCCACCCCCGGTAGATCCGAACCAAAATGTAGCAATATGGAAGACTTACCATCTGATCCAGCAATTTCCACCCAAGGATATAACGTATTCCATTCATTGTTAAATCCCGTCCTTCGTTTCTTGATCTCTTTGTGTAAATCATGCTGGCGCTATCGGAGTCACTGCCACTATTGGTGACGCCAAATTTCTGATTTTCGTAACCAGGCCAACATGGGGATAGCCAGGCGCTGGGTAATTTTACGTTTCTTGGAAGGTGGTGTGTTCATTGTTCACAAACAGGTGTCATTTGAGTAATAGGGCTTTGAATTAGGAGTCAGGATGTTTGTTTAACAGATTACTTTTATATGGGTAGGGGGAAACATTAAAGCGTAGCGGCACAAGAGCATAGCGTAGCTGCAGGTTCTAAAGCATCGGGAGTTGTCGGGCTTGAAACGATGGCGTAGTGGGCCCGCTACGGTAAAAGGTCCTGGGGAGAACACTGGATGATGCTTTCCATATATGTTGTGGTCCATATGAATCAATGTTGACCAGTGTAAACAAATGTGGTCGTGACATCATCCAGAGATGCATTCTCTCTAGAACTTGGCAACAGTAATAGATATCACACTTTTTGAAACATACTATTTCTCTCAATATTTTTAAGCCCATGTTAGACATTGAGCTTTACACTCTGTTTGCCAATCGTGGCCAGCATCAAATTTACATGTTATGTCAGACATTTAATTTAAGTAATAGAGAGTGCATATGTACCGAATAACATTGTTATAGAGTAATACTGGCAAGGTCTATTTTCAAAGGAAAGAAATTAAGTTGTGCAACCGTGGTTCAGTTTCAGTAAATGGAGGGGGAAAAAATTAGTGAAACAAACCTTATTCAGATCAACCGACCCACTTTTAATACACCCACTATAAGGTGGCACATATTATTCTGTTGTCTGTACATCTGTCTGTTCCCATTTTTGTTTCTGCTCAATGACTCAAGTTGTCCACCATCTACAGTTACCAAACTGTGTGGATGGCTTGTACTTGGGGTAAGTAAGAACCATATCGATCTATGGATCAAAAGGTAAGGTCATTGACTGAAAGATGAAAAATAACAATAACTAGAGTTGTCCACCACTTAAAGTTACCAAACTATGTGGAAGGCTTGTACTTGGGGTAAGTAAGAACCATATCGATCTATGGATCAAAAGGTAAGGTCATTGACTGAAAGATGAAAAATAACAATAACTAGAGTTGTCCACCACTTACAGTTACCAAACTATGTGGAAGGCTTGCACTTGGGGTAAGGAGGAAGTCTATCAATTTCAGGGTCAAAAAGTCGAAGGTCAAGGCTACTGTGTCCAATGAGAAAAAAAAATGTCTGCACAATAGTAGAGTTCTCCATCATCTACAATTGCCAAACTTTGTCGATGGCTTGCAACTGATGCAAGGAAAAGCAAATCAGTTTTGGGGGTCAAAAAGTCCAAAGGTCACGGTCACATTGACTAAATAGATATTTTTAAAAAATAGTTTCCACACTGTAATATGCATTCTACATCATGAACATGGACCAAACTTTGTGGATGGCTTGCACTTGTGGTAAGGATAAAGCTTTTTCATTTTTGGGGTCAAATATTAGAATCACTTTCACTAAAGGAAGAAAAATTGGTTTCGGCCCAAAAATGTTAGGTCTCGATCATGTTCCTTCACCAAAGTTTGTGGATGACTAACACATTATGTAGAAAGAAGCCTTTTGAATGTGTGATTAAAAGGGCAGAAGTCACTATGACTAAGAAAATGCTTTTGCATAATAACTTTTGTTCTAGTTGACATGACTTGAGCAGAGGTTGTGGATGACTTATACTAAACCCTTTTCCGATGGTATATGATTCCAGTCGTACTTTACCTTTTCCGAT
Source organism: Margaritifera margaritifera (assembly GCA_029931535.1). NCBI lineage: Eukaryota > Metazoa > Mollusca > Bivalvia > Unionida > Margaritiferidae > Margaritifera > Margaritifera margaritifera. Next base: position 50,179 of record JAQPZY010000980.1, read on the forward strand.
GGTATATGATTCCATTCGTATGTTCACTACATTCCGTCGACCACTTTGTGTGTTTTTAACCGTGTAATATGTTGTCATTTTACATGTACTCTTTTACAAATGAGGAAATAAAGCTACACAAATGCAGTCACAGAATGAGTTTAAAAGACCCCCAAAATGGGTAAAAATTTGATTTAAAAAATTAGTTTTAACGTATAGATTAAAATGGCGGTCAGTACTGAAGAGGCGAGTGATGGCAGTTATGTGCTTGCCAAGTTAGTTGAAATAAAGACAATTTTGTGTGGAAAAATTGACATTTTAACTCATTAACCCCTGAGCCAAACAGCTAGTTATTCCCCTACAGCATACTTGCAGAGGGATCACCTAGAGCAGTGTTAGCCTTCCAGTAGCTGTATCCCTGAGACTCACTGACAGTACTTGACTTGCAGATTTTTACAGAGGGGGCTACTTGAAATAAATTAGTTATTTTTTGCTTTGTATTCCTTCAATTAAGCTAAAGTTTGGCACAGCTGTTCTCAATAAAATTATGTAGATAATGGTATAAATTTCATGTAGCATGCAGAAATAAAACTCATCCATAAAGGCCCAAAAAAATTATTTACTTACAAATTTGCTTCTTTTGTCATTAATAATCCATAAAATTCATTATGAATTCACACTGAATAATTAAAACCTTCAACACATGAAATAATTCACAGAAATTTCATTTGTCATCTCTCTTGCAAACTTTAACCTCGTGTGAAAACGTCATATTTTCCTCACACTTTACTCACCTTTCTTCCTTAGAATTCTCCACTAAACATTTAAAAACTAATGAAACACTTTGAACAACTCTGAATTCTGTACACTCGTGCTAACTAAATTCATTTTCCCAAACACGAGCAAGTCTTTATTTACTGATTCTTCAAAAGATCTACATGATGTGGTTTAATCCACACATAAATGACTATATCTCCATCAGAGTCTGTAAGGTATGTTTCTACTTCCAGTGGCTGATTCTTGTCATTTTCCATCATTTTCAAATCTAAATAACTCCACTATTTCTGGCGCAATCGAAATCAAATTTTTTTTCTTTGTTCTGCAATGTTTCCTCTATCTATGTAAGCTTAAATTTGATTGGTTAAACTGCCTGCATAATTAGAAAATAGTCTGATATCAACCAATGCTTTGCGCCGTTTTAACTCGTTGTGCGGGATACAGGCCTAGACAAATACTGCCACTCAAACGAGGCGCCCAGGATACAAGCAAGGTAAACTGCACCATGTTATAGTGGCACTCGGGAGATGAGGGAAGCAAAGTGCGACGACTTATTGTGGTGGCAGGGGTTAATGAGTTAAGCAGTGGAGATCATTATCTTGACTTCATCAAAATGAACGGAATTGATTATAACTGGTTATTTGAAACTTTTATTTCAAACATGAGTTTTAACGTGCAGAGATCAACATTGCGGAGAGCACTGAAAGGGCCAATTATGGCAGTGAAGTGGATGTCGATTTTGTGGGGAAAATTTATGTTTTGTGCCATGCAGATAGTGATCTTGACTTAGATGAAATGAATAGAGATGATGATAACTGGTTAATAGAAAATTTTACTTCAAAAATGAATTTTAACGTGTGGAGATCATAATGACGGATATTAGATGACAGTGATGTGGATGCAGATTTTGATGAAAATGTATAAAATGCTGTGCTGGAGAATTTATATTGTAGGCAGTGGGGATTGTGATCTTGTCTACATTGAAGTGAACTGAGTGGATGATAACTAGTTCATTGGTATTTTGTACTCGGATATTGACTATGATGAAGACTTTGATTCGTTTCAAGCTAGCTGGACATTTTGTGAACTTCACTGCTAATAAAGTTCACTTGTATACCGAGGTTGGATGTGTTCATAATATGAAATTTTCCAGCTTTCCTGGAAACAAAACAAATACTGATCCACGGGATCACAATAGTAACATTTTAACTGATCCTGCCTAAATGTCACTAACTTGGTAATATTCAGGGATGATCTAAAACATTTCTACAACCATCAATGAATGAAGCACACTTTTGTATTTCTCCAAATACTCTGTGCAAAACGAACATGTCACGATTTGGTGGTGAGCCATTCTTATTCATTTTAACCAGGTATTCTGATACTTTATCCGTTCTCATAATTGTATGTTTGTTTACTCTCTTTCTTGTCATCAAATAATGATGTTTCATTTGCAGCTGCGCACTGTGCAAGAACTTCCACCTCTTTCCAATAGTCATCTCACAATGCATTGAGTTTCTGGCAACAATAATGTAAAAATAAACTTGTTACTCTATAATTCTGCATTATTCATACAGTTTACCAATACGCCTTTTTGAGATTGTTTTGGCACTGATATCCTAGATCATTATATTTTGTTTTAGCATTGAAATTAGTGCCATTTGGCCAGGGTACCAGACTAGTTCAGTACGTGTGCTGTTTTGACAATCAGCACTCTTATTTACTTGATGGATGGAACAACAACATTCGTTTTAACATATGCAGCTGTTTGAAAATGTTGCAGTCTTCTATGCAAAAATGGAGGCATAGAATAAGACTTCACACTCCTCATCAGTATAAATAGCAGTTCAAAGCTAACTAAAATGTAAGTCTGCAAGAACTGGAAATGTTACCAATAGAAATTCTAAAACCATCTAGTTTGACCTAGACAGGTGTTATGACAAACCTAGAGATTGTACCAAATTCTGACTAAATCTTGAACTCAAATATTAAAGTACTGACCAGTACACCATCAGAATTTTTTGTTGAATCCAACCTTGTTACCTTTGAAATGACCGACTTGAATTTAAAAGTACCAGGCTGTGTCAATGCAACAGTCTTACAATTTTTTTTTACAATGTTGCAGTTTGCTAAAATATTAAAGTATATGTGTGAAAATCTTTTACCATGCCTGGCCAAAAGTCGGAAATTGATACTGCTTATTTAAACCTGGTTTTGTTTGGCTACCTTTCTGGCATCCCATCCCACTTTAATTTATGCTTCATACATTTTTTTATTCAGTTTTTTTTTTTTTTAAAATTTATATTACTAAAACATCTGATGTATTTGATAGACAGCTTTCTTATGTCACTGTTTTATGGAGTTTGTACAAATGTTCTGTTCCATATAGTCATGGCCATGCAGCATCACATGCGTGGGAAGCGGCACCAGACCAGTCTGAAGTACTGGAGCGAGAGGAAGGTGCAGGCAGATCTGAGTTTGTATGTTCGTGGATTTCCTCCACGCACAACAGATAATGAGCTGTGGAACTACTTCTCACAGTGGGGACAGGTGACCAAAGTTACTGTTGTAAGGCCAAAGGTATGATTGTCTATTCTTTATTTCCAATTTACCTAACCCTCTACTTCTTAGCATCTGTTGCTGCATAGGCTGTTGCCATACATTTGCGAAAACCACTGAGTGCAGTGTGCTATAAATAGAGTAAAATAAATAGAGTGCAGTGTGCTATAAATAAGAGTAAAATAAATAGAGTGCAGTGTGCTATAAATAGAGTAAAATAAATAGAGTGCAGTGTGCTATGAATAGAGTAAAATAAATAGAGTGCAGTGTGCTATAAATAGAGTAAAATAAATAGAGTGCAGTGTGCTATAAATAGAGTGCAGTGTGCTATAGAGTAAAATAAATAGAGTGCAGTGTGCTATAAATAAGAGTAAAATAAATAGAGTGCAGTGTGCTATAAATAGAGTAAAATAAATAGAGTGCAGTGTGCTATAAATAGAGTAAAATTGGATCTTTAAGGCTGTACAATTATTTTTCACCAAAGAATTTTTATAATCTGAAGAGAATTCGTTCTATATCATGTCATTGAAGTTATGTAACAAACCATAGCTGTCATTTCTGAACCTTTCTATCTTCTGGTTCATTGTATACATCTGTTCATTGTATATGTCTGTATCACTACTTCATCTGAATCCAGAGTTCATTGTATACGTCTGTATCACTACTTCATCTGAATCCAGAGTTCATTGTATACGTCTGTATCACTACTTCATCTGAATCCAGAGTTCTCTGGAACGTCAAAATCTGTGTAAAAGTACACATGCTTTTCATTTTTGGATGCATGAAAATTCCAACAGCTGAATCCTCAGTACACAAGCTTTTTTGTCTTTGAAATTCTCTTTGATTTGCTTGTACAAAATGAGTATCAGTCATGAGTGTGCAAGCTCTCAAACAAAATTCAAGTGATTTTAATGGGATTAAGTGAAGCCGCAATGGTTAAATCTTAGCAGACAAGGAGATTAAGTCCCCTGTTAATCGATTGTCGGTGCCTAATGATCATTGTGATCAAAATGCTAATTACACATGCGTGTCCTTTGACACCTCTCTTTAATATGCATTACTCAGCAGTTTTAATCCATCATATTAAAAATCCTTGTGCGATGTTTGGAACACTTGCATGTTATCATATACTGTATTTAGAAAAATAGTGCCAAGATTTTGGGATTTATTTTTTGTGTCAGGGGAATATTAATTGTCATAAAATCAGCTGTTTTTCTGTGTCATGTGGACCTTCATTTTCAAGTGATTATCATTATGTGTACTATTCCAATGGCAACTTTATATGATTTCTTTGGTTCCATGTGCAAGGCTGTAGATGAGCACAATTCTTGTGAGACTAGCCAACAGAAATGAGTAGATGCGTCTTTGATAAAGAAAACAGGATGCCAAAGAGACAGAGAGATTTGTGGAATGAATCTTGAAACACGACATAACCATGTGCTGAAAAACAAGAACAATGGAACATTATTAGCTTTATGCACATGGTGTCATGACTGTGGAAGGAATAATGCAATGGCAACCCAAGGAACACTGAACTTGAAAAGTTCAACATAATCGCATCAAAACAAAGGTCCATGGACATTTAAAACAAAAAACTCTGATGAATTGATGAGGGTGATGGAGGAAGGTCCAGATCTTTTATGATATTGATTCTAAACCTGCAGTGGAGAATTTTTTTAAAATTTGTGTAAGAAAATAGTGAATGTAGTATGCTGTGTTTGCTTAAAGATGAAATGAAAAAAGTGAATGGAATCTGGTCGTTTGTTTCTTCTTTCAGTGTCTTGGAAAATTTATTGATTTGAATTGGAATTAATCTAATTAAATAAATTAATATAGAAAAGAAAGTAATATCTTCCTTGATTCCTTCTAGATGCACATAAAAAAATGAGAGATTGACAAAGTAAAGGCATTGAAAATTGTTATAGTTGTAACCTCACAAACAATCACGGTTATCAACTGCCTTAATTTTTTATTTGTTTATTATATACGAAATATTTCACAATGAATGAGCATTAGTAATCTGATGACGTGTTGGTGACAGCAATGCATTCATAATGTTATAAATTATTGCAAGTGAAAAAAATCATTGGGACTGCATGTTTTAGTGCTGGGATTGCAACTTTTTTCAAGGAAGCAGTCCTGGACTGCAACTTTAAAAATTCTGTGGAGAACCCGGGAATCTTATAAATTATCAAAATCAGTGTTGCCTACATCGATATTGGAGCCTATTTCTGACTTCCTGAATCCTTCATAGTCGTGAAGTTTTACCATTCAAACTCTAGAGAGTGCTGATTGAAGTTGATGTCCTCTATTTTGGATAAAAGAAAATCCGACCCAGTTACTATTTTTAGATAGATTTCAATTTTATCTTAAATGGCAACCACGTGATCTGATGTCATGGTTATTTTCCTCAATGCCTATTGTTTCTAATGGGGTATTCCCTGTAGGTGGCAAACTGACAACCAGCTTAAAATTGTCGACGTTTACTGGGGCATCAAAACACATTTTTGTGCAGATGGTGCACAGGCATCCAAATGCATTTGTATGCGAATTGGATTGAGGTGTCAAAACATGGTTCCATTGATATGTAGATGTGAGGCAATGGGTTAAGGTAAAGGGACAGGTAAGGTTGAGTTTGACATGGTTCGATTAATTGCCACATACATGTTTAGAAATTTTGGTAAATGTTGCAACCTTGCTTTCATGTTTGTGCAGATTATGCCAATCTACCATCAAATATGAGTACCATGATTTCAAATAGACCAACCTTTAAACTACTTTTTCGCAAAAAAAATGCTCAACAGAATTTGACCTTTGTTTATAGAAAGCATCATGGCATGAAGGGGGCTTTCAATAATAGAAACAGCTCAGTATAAATTTGAATAAATTTGACCAAAAATATTCTAGCATTAAGGTCTTTCAAATTTGCACAGATTATGCCAATTCATCATCAGATATGGCCACTGTTGCCAACAATAGAAAGTCCGTTAAATGGCTAATAAAAAATAGTCCATATCACGATGGCTTGAAGGGCTTTTTAGCTTGTACACTATCATGGCTGAGCAAATTGTACAATATCATGGCTGAGCAAATTTTTGTTTTTCATTCACTTGTCCAGGACAAGTGGTTTCAGAAAATTTACTTGTCCCACCTTACTTTTCACTTGTCCCAAAATGGTAATCACTTGCCGAGATTTGATGAGATGTATGTACTTAATCCATAGAAAGAACACACGAAACAATATACAACATAATTATTTCTTAAAAGAATTAAATTTTTCAAAAACATTGGTTGAGATACATTTGGCTACTTCATATACATGTAGATATGTTTTAGCTGCTGGATTTGAAAAAATGTCCATGTACATGTCTGCCACGTGCACCAGCAGTAAGTCAGCAGTTGATAGTTGTGTCTGGGTTAAAATCCTCAAGCTCTGGTCCATTTGGTGAAATGTTAATTAGAATTTTTAAACTCTCTTGGGTTAAGGAATTCTCACACTCAGTAGCAGTCTTACGTTTTATCCCTCCACTTTCACAAGAATTTTCCTTCTTCAAATCGTCCTTATTAGCTTCCTTGCAAAAATAATCAGCAAACTCATTTTATGCACATAGTAAATATCAGCTTGCTTGACAACTACTTCTAAAGTGATCATAACGAACATTTTCTCTTTTAAATAAGAACAGAGACAGGTCATTAATTAGCATAATTATTTCGCTTCAAACACAATATTGCACGTGAAAGTTAATCTGTATAATCAATTAAAAATGAAAGAATCATTACTGTCATTTAATCAGTTCATAAAGGAAACCAAAACTGATGTCAGTAAAGTTTCTTTCATTAATTTAATTACGCTGACTCGCTGGATTAAAATCAGAGTGAGCCGCTCGCAAGGATCTGGTTTGAGTAAACACAATGCAACAAAGCCGCTAATTTGGTCATTTAGCCCAATATGCAGTCCAGCTGTAACAGAATGTGCACATGTGCGATAGTCATCACTGACCACCTGTAGGTGTTATACAGGATATAAATGTATACATGGAGAGGGGTAGAATCAAGTATTCAGTACGCCCGAAGGGCATGAATGGCCAAATAAAGGTAGATATAGTGAATAAAGCACGAAAATAAGGACTTGCCCGACTTTTTTAAAATAGGAGAAAAACACTTGTCCCAGACTAGCGACTGGGAAAATTTTACTTGCCCAACTTCAGAAATTAATAGTCCGGGACATTGGGCTATGGGATTTGCTCAGCCCTGCAATATGCAATCAAATGTGGTTGCTGTTAGAACGGTAAAGAACTTGAAATAACTTCTTCTCAAAAACCATTTGACAGAATTTTACCAAAATTGACTGTTAGCATTTTAACTTGATGGACTTTAACATTTATATAAATGATGCTGATCTGCCATCAATTATGTCCATTAATAAAAAAAATAGAAAAACATTCGTACACTTTTATCTAAAAATAAAATGCTTGACAGAATTAAACCAACATAAAGACCTTTCAGGATTGGACAAATCATGCTGATTTGCCATTAAATATGGATGAAAAAAGTAGAGAAACCTTGAAACTGTTGTTTCTATAACGTAATGTAGTCAACAGTATGGGAAGAAATTTCGACATAAAGCAGCCTACTGACGCAGATTTCTTGTCCATATGTTTTGTGCATTTGGCTGTTAGGCAGATGTCAATCAGGTGAGTGATCTCGGGTCTGTATGGGTCTCTTGTTATTTAATGTTTTTATTTTCTTATAATTTTTTATCTGTACCTTATTTTCTTTTTGATTGTTGTTAAATCTTGTTATTGCTGTCCCTCCTAAATGGAATGTCCTATTGCCATGAGGTTTACACAAGACTTATTAGGATATCTAGTTCATCCTGAATGAAAACGGTGCTGAGCTGACCTCAAATTTTGTCACCATGGCAGCAGCCTTAAAAATCTTGTCACTACTCCTCCTTAATGGAAAGTCATATCATAATGGGGTTTTCAGCAGAAGACTTCTTCTGGTATCTAATTGGTCCTGAATACAAAATAATACTGATCTGACATCCAGTATCGTCACCATGGCAGCCATCTTGAAAAATCATCGATATTGCTACTCTTCCAGGATTGATGGTCATATCGAAATAAGGTTTTCACCAAAAGACTTTACATGATGTCTAGCTGTTCAATAATGAAAATTGTGCCCCATAGGCATCCATATGGCTGCCACAATGAACATATTGAAAATCCTGTCACTAATTCTCCTGAATTGATGGTCATATTTGGCATGGGGTTTTCACCAAAAGTCTTCTAATGATGTCTAGTTTGTCCTAAATGAAAATGGTGACAATCTTGGACCCAGTATGGCTGCCACAGTGGCTAATTTGAAAATGTTGTTGCTCAAGAATATCAGATGTGGTTTCAGCACTCTGCAATTAAAAAGAAGAAATGGTTTTGTCTTGAATTCCTGAAAGTTCTTTTCAGACAATAAAAGGTCAGTGGAGGGACTCTAGTCAAACCAAGTGACACTATGATACATTTTGTTCCCCCCATCTCCTGACCTTTTAATTTGTAAATAAATTTAGTATTTTTTTTTGTTAAGAAAATCACTGATATGAGTAATTAAATTTATTTTTTAGCTTTACTGGTCTTTAACCAGAAGAGCTTGTGGGATGACATGTTGTCTGTCATCTGTTTGTGCATTAGCACTAATTGATTATCGCTACTTCTCCTGAACTACTTGGAGGATTGACATGAAACTTTACACACACACATTCATCCCAAGGTCTAGTTCGTCCCAAATGAAAATGGTGTCATTTGGACATCTAATATGACCACCAGTGTCTATCTTGAAAATCTTGTTATCACTACTTCTGAATGATGGGCCTTTCAATAAAAGGCTAATAATGTTTAGTTGGTCCTAAAAGAAAATGGGGCCAATCTGACATCCATTATGGCTGCCATGGTAGCCATCTTGAAAATCTTGTAGTTACTCTTCCTGTAAGAATGGTCATATCAACATGGAGTTTTCACTAAAAGACTTATTATAATGTTTAAATGAAAATAGTGTTGATGTTTAATTGAAAATAGTGTTGATTTTACATCCAATATTGCCACCTTGATGGCCATCTTTAAAAAAAAACTTGAGAATATCAGTGATGGTTTCAGCAGTTAAAGTGAAGAAATGGTCTTTTTTTAGTTTTTTGGAATTCTTTTTGGCCAGCCGAGCATCAGTCACTTTGAAGGAGTCTCGTTTGTGATCAGAGCACTTTCTATACAAATGGTTAATGTCACAGTATTGGTCTAGGAAAAACTCTGCATACATGTCTTACCAGACCTTGAGTGCTGACTAGAACAGAACTACATAGGGTTGAATTACTGACAATCATAGTCTTTTATATCTTCATTATATGATATTTTTTTTAAAATCATAATGGAATCGTAAACAATAACTGCCTTGTATATCTTCACTAAATGATTTTCATATATATATATATATATATATATATATATATATATATATATATATATATCATAGAAAAATGGGTCTGATTTAAAACTTTCTGTTCTAGCTTACCAGATTTATATTTGTGTAAAGAATGCAGTATTATTGAGTTACAGAAATATAATTATATATTTCAGGGTGCTTATGCCATTATAGAGTACGTCTCTCCCCAGTGTGTGCAGTATGCACTGACTCAACCCAACCATATCCTCAACAGTCAAAAATTGATGGTTCGTGCGCGCACTGTCAAAATGCCATCGACCATGCCTGGCATGACAAATTTCCCTGGTCATCGCAGTGGCTTTGGCCACCTACAACAACAACAGCAGCAAGGAAATGTTGCTGGTGCTGGGCCACAAGGTGGAATCCAAAATCAGAGTGGTGCTCCTGGTGCCTATGGAAACCAGGGTGGCTATGGCAACCAAGGTGGACAATTTGGGAACCAGGGTGGACAGTTTGGGAACCAAGGTGGACAGTTTGGGAACCAAGGTGGACAATTAGGGAATCAAGGTGGGCAATTTGGAAACCGGGGTGGACAATTTGGAAACCAGGGTGGACAGTTTGGTGGATACCAGGGTGGTTATGCCAACCAAAGTAGCTTTGGCAACCAGGGTGACCAAGGTTATGGATACGAAGAGGAAGGGTCTCCGTCCAAAAAGGTCAAGAAAGTGGCACAGAATGTGGACAAAGAGCTTGACCAATACTACCATGAAGAACTAATGGACAAAATTAGTCAAGTCACAGGGGTAGGTGTTACTTCATAGCATATAGCATGACTGTGAATTAGTCTTAAAAAAAATGTATTCATAATTTTAGCAGCATTGAAATCTGACACCACTGTTGTTGTAGTATAGAAAGTGATAATAATAATGTGAATACACGTAACAGTTCTATAGCCTATACACTTGTAGGGTCAGGATGGATTTAATCTTTTTGTGCCGATTGTTTGTCTTCCCAGTCCTTGCTTTAATTGAGTGTTATCTGTGTTCTTTTTCTTAAGTTTAGTGTTTTTGTGTGTGTCTCGCGTAGGAAGCAGTGCTTCCTTAAATTTTTGTATTCGAGTGTTAGTGTAAGTATTGTCTACCCTTTCTGGTTCCAGATATTTTGTTTTGCTTGAATGTTTATCTTTAAGAGCTTCTAATGTTGCAAGGTGTTGGCGCAGGAAGGCCCATGTGGGACACTCACCTCACCTGCTTAGTGTGCACATGGTGTGCATGCACAGATGGCTGTCCAGTTTCTTGTCTTTAGGTCTGACCAGGCATCTGACTTTGCGGAAAGGTGCCACACTTACAGAGGGAGGAACAAGGACCTTTCTTCCTCCTTGTCTTAAGTAGATGACCCCCTCCATTCCCAGGAGGGGTCTAGACCCCTTCCTGTGTTGGAGAAGACTACTGCCCCTGTGGTTCAGAGATCACTGAAGGGCCAAGGAGGGATGAATCATTGGCCCCTTCCGAAGGGAGGAAAAACACCCAAGAGTGAAATGCACCGGCCGCTTAGGGACAAGCAATGCCCATTGGGGTTGGTGTCTCAGTGGTTGAGATTAGCAAATTGGGCCTTCCTGAGAGGGAAGAGCAGCGAACTCGTTCAGATGAATCTGATGTGGGCCATCAGATAGTTGTTGCCGCACTGGCCTTTGTGTCTTTGTACTGGTCATCAGATGCAGGTCAGTGGTAACCACACACCAGGCCACTGGGCTTCGGTCATCCAGTTGCCGGGTTTTGATAATTTGTCTGGGGATAGGGAGTTGGTTAATGCTGCCCCCCCCCCCCCACTGTTTCCTTTTAATCCATATAGTATGTGGGGATCTCTCTTTCCTGGAAGTGAGTCTTTCTGTCATCCCCCATTACCATCACCACCACCATGGTGCCCAGGATGTCACTTCCTTGATTTAAAGGTAGGGCAGATGTGACAGGCCACTGACCTGCTGACGCCAGGGCCAACAGAAAGGAGGGGGCCACCACTCACCCCCTAGACTACCTAGAAGAGATTATTGATCCCACTTGTCTTGGAGGTCCACTAGTAGGGTTAGCCCCATTAACCTCTTTGATTGGCTTCAGGATGAGGGCAACCCCATTTGAACATCTACGATTCCTGATAGAGATACTGGAAGGGACAGTATTGTCTCACCTCAGGAGCGGGCTTAGGACAGTGATCATTTTTATCATGGCGGACTTGAATGAGTTCTCCAAGGAACTGATGGCAGTGGTCTCTTCCTCCATCGGTGTCTCTGTCTCCTTCCCCATGGATACTGGGACATCACAAGTGGGGATGTCGGCTGGGTCATGGGCTTGTCTCCTTGTTAAAACCTTTTGAGTTTAAGGCCAATACTCTTGTGATGATCACTTAGCCTGCCAATCTCTTCAGGGATCACCTTCAGTCTCTTGAAGGAGGAATCATTATCGCTGGCAGCACTTCAATGTTTGCTGGAGGCTGTGGTGAAGACATTGTGTCATGCGCTTATCATGTCGATGGCACTCGGTGGAGCTTCTTCCTTCTGCAGGGAATCTACCTTTGAGATGTCAAAGGTCTTGTTGGACTAACGCAAGAACCTTTTAAGATCTGAACCTCTTGAGGCAGAGATGCTTTTCGGAGGCCTCATCACCTCCATGGCATCACAGGATTTGAGAGACCAACAAAGGTTCCTGGCAGCAGCTGTGGGTAATTTGAAACTGCCCTATGGGACCTTCTCCCAAATTCTTCAAGCAGGTGCAGTCTCAACAGTCTCGAAAGCAGCCTCAGTTCAAAGCTCTTCTCGCTAGTTGTTAGCTGGATGAGACAGTTGGAGAGTCCAAGAGAAAAGTCTCTGGACTCCTCCCCCTTCCCCAAGGAGAGAGGGAGTTGCAGCCTCTCTTGCAGTGTCTTCCTCTTCCCAGCATCCTATTAGGAGCTTATTTAGCCCTTTTTCTTTTAGGAGTTTGGGCAGGCATCATAGATTTTGTGTGGGTGCATTCCACCTTAAAGGATGGCTACCGGCTTAGTTTTCAGAAACATCCCCCCCCCCCATCACAGACCCATATCTTTCACCAATCCAAATTGGCTCAATTAAGAGAAGAGGTACACACCCTTCTGCAGAAGGGTGCATTTGAGAGGGAGGAAACTTACCAGACTCTGGTTTTCTATTCCTGGATCTTCCCTCCACACAGGAAATACCTCAGGTTTTGTCTCGATCAGAAGACATTTCACTTTAAAGTTCTTCTGTTCGGCCTCACCTCTACCACAGAGCCTTTACCAGGGTGATGGGGGTAGTTGCAGCCCACTTTGGTTGTTAGAAATTCCCATCCTGCAGTATTTCGACGACTGGTTGATGGACAATGTCTGCAGAGATTCTCCTTTGTAGGACCTTATCCACTATTGGTGGATGGTGACCCGTCTAAGTCTTATCCCAAACATAGAGAAGTCATATCTCTTCCCTTCATATATGTGGGAATGAATTTCCTCACCAGCCTAGGGAGGGTTATGTTCCTCCAGATAGGATCGACCAAATCCCATCCCTCATAACGGCTGTTCCAGTCAAGATCTTGTCAGCTCACCATTACCTCTCTCTTCTGGGGACTCTGAACTCAGATGTGGAGTTGGTTCCCCTAGGGAGACTTTACTTGGACCCTCTGTCAACTCTGATCCCCCTGGGATCCAATTTTCACCACCACCTGCAGTGGTGGTTAAATCAGGACTGGTTCTGACCAGCATCCCAATTCACACCGTTACGACTCTATGGCTCGAACAAACGTAACAAAAAGAAAGTGAAACCAACAATGTTTGTAAAAATCAACAAACAATTTATTTTAAGTAATTAATGTGAAAATCAAAATACACTTACAGTTTCATGTATTAAAATCCAAATAATCCAACAATTATTAGTGTCCTAATCACAAGTCCTGTATATATAGAAACTATAAAATGTTCCAAGTCAATGAATGTTCCAAGTTAATGAATGTTCCAAATGAATCTTCGTAATGAACGAATGTTCCGAACGAATGAGTCTTCGTAATGAACGAATGTTTCGAATAGATTGTTCCAAATGAATAAGTCTATAATGTTCCGATGTATCAACGATAATGTCAGATCATCTTTAAGTATTCAGAGGCATCCGAGAAAGTCCTAAATATAACTCCAGGTAGCTCTGATGAACTGTCAATAAATAATTCCTTGTGAACTATTCATACAGCATGGCATTACATTATTACAGGATTCCAGCATGGCTATTATTTAAAACAATCTGATGATTCCAAAAAGCTAATCATAAAAAAAAGTTCTTTTCAACTCTGGATCTAAAATGGAATGGAAATAATTTGTATTTCTAGGTCTTTTATACAACTTGCAAATGGCACATTTCACAACAGGAAACATGTTATATTATGACCCAGAATGCAATACTAAATGCATCTATTTCATGGAATTTTACTGAAGAATGATCAACAACTCTGACCTTGAACAAAAGGTCAGTAAACATGTTGTTATTTGATTAATAGTACAACTAAACCCAACTTAAATATAACTCACTATTTGACACAACTTTAAAGTAGAGTCGTAGGCCAAAAGTTTAAGCGCACTATAGATTCCATATAAATAATCAGAGATGCTGCCAGGCTGCGGGATCGCAGGTTTCTCGCAAAAGTGATAGAGAGTCACACAACTTTTAAAAGCCAATGGGGGAAAGATCGTGCAAGTTATCTGTGCTTCCCGCGATTTCTCGAACCCAATGCACGACTTTTTTATTTTTTGTTTTTTAATTAGGTTGATCAGATCGTCTTTTTTGACTTTTCTCCATGATCTCAATTAATCCTATATCTATGGAGAATATTGTTTGAATACAAGCACCTTTATGATGGAGATCTGTTGGAGTATTGCAGAAACTATGGAGGTATTCCGATTTAATTGTTTCCTGGTGCTGTGTAGTAAATTGATCCATCGATCGAAATGTCTAAAGCGCGACAGTAGTGTGTTATGTTGAAACAAAATACCATATTTACCGTATATGTTGGGACACCATAAATTAATTTTTAAAGTAATTTTTTTGTGCACTGTAAGTTCTGGGACAGATCTTTTTTTTTTAGTCCTAAGTTTTGGGACACCTTTTAAATCATAATATCGATGCTTAGCTGGTAAAAAAAAATGCACTCGAACTTGTATTTTATTAAATAAATAAAATAAAAACCGCTGTCAGTGTTGCATGTTTACACTTGTCTTCTTATCTGCAAACTTTTGAACAACAAAATTTGATAAATCTATGGGCAATATAGGAGACTAGATGTTTGCACTACGTACAAAATACGTGCAAGTTGGAGCAACCCGTACTTGTATTATATTTTGTTTTGCTGTATAAACACTGTTTGATGCAATACAAGTTTTGAGTTGATTTATATTTGCCTTTTTCATAAGCCAGATCTAATTCCCAAGTAATATTTCCTCAGTTATCTGCCAGTGCAAATCCCTTAGCTTGTAAAGGCAGCCTCACTTTGTTTTCCCAACCCTTTGATCAAGCCCCCCCGAGTTGATCCTTGTTCAGTGCCAAGTAGAGTCCTATATTCAGCTGACAGAATTTATTTGAACTTCTTGTGATCAAAATTTCTGTGAATACTGCTAAAAGAAACCAAAGCCGGCTTCCCTAGTTCTGCCGACTTTGTATATAAAAAAATCTGCACACTTAAAATAATCCAAAGTTGGCTTCCAGGGTCTGCTTGCTTTGTAATAAAATAAACTTTGTATTTGAAATCCTACAGGTAAGTTGAAACAATGAGTTTATTGCTCGCTACCAGCTGTGTTTATTCACCACCTGGTCTTCTGTTGTTTGCCATCTGTAATTGTAACTGATACAAACAGGCATTGATGTCTGCAGGGTAAATAATATACACGGCATTAATTGTCTTTAAGAATACGTTCTGTATCCCATGCTAGCTAAAATATTGTCATTTGCTCTCACGGGGAATGTATTTCCTAATAATGATTTTTATTTGCGAAATGTTGTTATATTGTTAACCTGGATATAATACACTCATGGTTAGTTTGCACCATACACCGGATCATGCGTGAATTGCTGGTGCCTTCAAGCAATCGGTTGTTATTTCTGTCTCTCTCTTTCTATTGTTTGTGATTTTACTGGATCCAATTTTAAGTTTCATAATATACCGATATTCAAACTTCTGAGGACAACCAAACATGATTCGTGTGTCTATATTCACGTCAATAAAATAATGTGTCAATGTTGTTACCTGACATAAGCGATACACACGTCGGGTACTCTACATTACCGGACCATGTGTTAGTGGATACGTTTGTGTCTTTTATACATAAATTGCTTATGAAGAACAAAAAAGAGGAATAAATGAGAACAGTACAAGGTTAGTCTCTTTCAGTTTATTATCAAATAAACGTTTAATTTACCTACCTTATTTTAACATGAAGTGCTGGGGGGGGGGGGCAAATTCAATACAATTTGTTTCGGTTCTTAAGTTTTGGGACATATGATCTAGTTGAAAAAAAGTTTAACCATAAGTTATGGGACAGGAAAAAAATCATTTATTTTATCCTGTCCCAATATATACGGTAAATACGCGACATTAGTGTGTTTTGTTGAAACAAAATATAACAGATTTCTTTAGGAAACTCAGCAAGATGGAAAGATCATCTGTTAAGGATGAAACTAGGGAGGATGAAATATCTGACGGTTTGTTGCCAACTGAACATAGCGCAGAAAGCTGTGATACAGAAATAACCGGCATAATGTCGTTTACTACGGTTTAGGCCATGCAGGAATTCTGATACATCGACAGAAATATCCAAGGAACAACATGCCTGAATTGTGGAAAATTGTGTTTTGGATACCTGAAAACCAGTTCCCGAAAATATTCAGACTGGTCATAATTGCAACAGTTCTTGCCTTTATGAAAAACTGATTGTGAAAGGTGATTCAGTTCTCAAAGCAAAATTCACACTACTCTGCGAAATAGGGTAACCACAGACCTTTAAAACTCTATCACTGTAGTAAGAAAATGTCAGAATATCTGAGAACAAAACAAAATAAAATCCTATAAAGATATATAATTCGGATTAAGTATTTTTTTTCCCCATTTTTTTTCTCTAAGATATTCTGACATTTTCCTACAACAGTGATAGATTTTCAAAGGCCATTGGGCTAACATCTGAAACAATAAATAAACTGATGACTATACAGATGTGTGTGGCCCAGTAAATTATTTTCAGTTTGCAAAGCCATATTTGAAGGGCAGTGATAAGAAACAAAGAAGACTATTTACCAGCTGAGCAACAATTAGGTATGCAGCTACCTTATACATTTATTGTCAAAGAAGTGATACAAAATCATTAAATGCTTGTTTTAAAGTAGGTGTTTCTACACCTTATAATAATGTTGTCACCCATCTTCTACCATTCAGCTTAGTTTACCCTTGCCCCCCTCCCCCGATGATCCCCCCCCCCCCTCTGAGGGTAGGTGTGGGGGACCTCCCCCTCTTAAGAAAATTTCTGGCAGCATCTCTGCATAATTCCGTAACAACACCTTGAAACCACACTTCATTCTGTACACAAACGCATTATCAGATTCAGGACGAGTGTGCGCCAGGAACTTAAGGGATTTC
Organism: Margaritifera margaritifera; assembly: GCA_029931535.1. Classification (NCBI taxonomy): domain Eukaryota; kingdom Metazoa; phylum Mollusca; class Bivalvia; order Unionida; family Margaritiferidae; genus Margaritifera; species Margaritifera margaritifera. The sequence continues at coordinate 67,572 of JAQPZY010000980.1, forward strand.
ATGTAAACAACTTGGAAATGTGGGCAGTGTTTATAGCTTTGCAGAGCTGTGGCATTCTCATAAGGCGTCGTTGCATTATGGCCGCCTTAGACAACACATCAGTAATAGAACACCTCAGGCGTTGGAGAGGTACACATGCTCCTTTTCTTTGTGTGGAAATCTGGAACCTTCTCTGATGGGCAGCCTCAGAGGAGATCACTCTTCGATTCCACCATATTCGGAATATTCAAGAGGAATATCCGGGTGGACAGTCCAGACGGGGTCCTGTGGTCTACACCAGTCAGTAGCTGAGTCACTTTTCAAACGGGTGGGGGAGGAGGGATACTCTTGGTGGACTTGTTCACTAGTGACTGAACAACAAGCTCCCCTTTTATGTCTCTCCAGTACCAGATCAGAGGGTCTAGGTGGTGGACACTTTCAGCCCAAGGTGGGATTTTCTGTATGCATATGACTTCCCACCTTTCAAAATAAACTGCACGTGCTCCACCTAGTCCAGATCTCTACTGCTTGGCTCATTCTGTTAGCCCCCTGTAGCCCCAATTTTTGTGGTTCAAGAACTTACCTGACTCTAATTAAATGAACCCAGGAGATTACCACAGAGGGGTCACCCTCCACAACAGCCCTCTAAATTCTCCACCTTATGCTTGGCTCGTCCCAAGCAATCAATCCACCAGGACCAGTTTTCGAGCAAGGTTGCCAACTGCATCGTCCAGAGTAGCAGGCAGTCTGCTTCCAGGGTTTATAATGCAGAGTGGAGAATCTTCTATAATTGGTGCAGTAAGACACACATTGATCCTAGCTGTCCCTCTCTGAGCACAGTTGCAGATTTTCTTCTCATCCTTTTCGAGGTGAGAGAATGTTTGGTGTCCACTATTAAGGGCAATAGGGCAGCCCTTTCAAACACACGCATTCTCTAGGGGTTCTGCCAAGTTGGTTGGACCCTCATCTTTATGATATCATCAGATATTTTGAACTTCAGAGACCAGTATCTCACTCACTAATGACTAGATGGAATCTTTCATGTGTTTTTTGAGCATTGTCAGAACTCCCTTATGAACCTTTCAGTGAGGTTTCCTTAGAGAACCTTACCCTTAAGACTGTTTTCCTGCTCTCCTTGGCATCAGTGAGAAGGAGCAAGCTTCATGCCTCGCCAGTGGAAAGGGGTTGTTTACAGTTCCATGGTAATTATGACCTTGTTTCTATTCTTTCCCTACCTACATTTTTGGCCAAGAATCAGCTACCTTCACTTCCTATTGAGATTCCCAGTCTTGGTCATATCATTGCTGGGGGTGATCAAGATAGGCTCCTTTGCTCAGTTAGGGCTCTAAGGTTTTATTTGGCTTCTTCTAAAGGGAGAAGTAATGATCGGAATCATCTCTTCCTACCTCTTAATGGTTCCTCTGATATTTCGGCAGCCATTATTTCCAGGTACATTTACCTTACTATCAACAGAGCTCATCAGTACCTCACTGAGAGGGACCTTTCTTTCATGAGAAGTAAAACCCATGAAGTTAGGGCTATTGCTACATCTTGGGCCTGTTTGAATCAATCATCTTGGATGATGTTATGAGAGTCAACTTGTGGCGGTCTTGCACCACTTTCTCATCCTTTTACCTTCAATCTTTGACATCTCAGAGCGAAGGCATTTTTCGTTGTGCCTTATATTGACAGCACAACATGTGGCCCACCCATCTACCAGCTTGTGGTGAACACTCATAAGGGCAAGTACAATAGTTTTCTATACCAGATTTATTGAGGCCATCAGTTCCCTCCTAACAGGTAAATTCAGCAGTGCAATAATAGAGGTATAGTATTACTGCTATTAAAATGTAACTTTTTGGGGACTAAAACTAATTTGAATTCTGTAATACTTACCTGCCACTATTGCAAAGATTCCCTCCTACTCCACTCGGATGTCATGTACTCCAGATCCAAGTCAAAAGAGGATATGTTAGCTGTGACTAAGGAGTTGGACAGGGATCTTGTTCTTTTCAATTCTGGACCTCCAATACTAATTGGAGGAGAGAATAATTAGCTTGGACTGGGACTAGAGTTCTGGGAAAAGGAAAGCAATGCAATAGTAACAGGTAATTAGTTTTACCCCACACCCCAAAAAAACTCACATAATTATATGACTTGTATCATTGTCTTTGGTATAATTTATGATCCAGTGAAAATATTTTAAAGAAACTGGCCAATTACATATCATACATTGACCGTGTGTCACATATCATAGTCATGCCACTGTGTCAAATTAAAGGTCACAGCAAGGGAAAATGTAACTCTTGACTTTTATCGTTGTTCAGAGTATTATTTTGAACAACTGAAGATAATAGATCGAAACTAACCAGTTATATGTTATGACTATAGAGTGTCAAATACTATATAATGAAACTAACCAGTTATATGTCATGACTGTATAGTGTCACATAACATATTATGAAACTAACCAGTTATATGTCATGACTGTATAGTGTGTCACATAACATATTATGAAACTAACCAGTTATATGTTATGACTGTATAGTGTCAAATACCATATAATGAAACTAACCAGTTATATGTCATGACTGTATAGTGGTGTGTCACATAACATATTATGAAACTAACCAGTTATATGTCATGACTGTATAGTGTGTCACATAACATATTATGAAACTAACCAGTTATATGTCAAGACAATATAGTGTGTCACATACCATAGTTATGCGCCCTTAAGGTCAAGTTAACAGCAAGGGAAAATATAAATTGGTGACCTCAAGCGTTGTACAGGTATAACGTTTGAACCATTGAAGATATTTTGATGAAGCTTTAGCCTATTGCATATATTGACAGGGTCTTGTTTTCAGTCACAGCACTTATCTCAAGGTCAGGGTCATAACAATGGATAATATAAGTGAGTGGTCTGTTTCCTTATCCAGGCAGTTACTTTTGAACAGGCATTTTGATGAAATTTGATCCAGTTTCACACCTTATCAGACAGTAGTCCCAAGCTGAAACAATCAAGGTCATTAGTAGGGAAAAGGTCATGAGACGGCATGTCATACTTTTGTTGTTTTTTTATTTGCAGATCCAGACTCAACTAGAGTGGTTATGCCAGTACCTCCAAGTGTCTGCAGATGAGGCACAGAAAAAGTACAACCTCTGTGAAACAATGCAAAATGTCCTTTCCCAGTTCTTTCCTGGTAAGACAAACCTTTAGAAAACATTTTGTTATTTGCAGAAGTATTAAAAAATACAAATATAATTCAACCTAAGTAAACCATATTCTAAACCAGTTTAAACCATATGTATACATACTCTATAGAAACTAAGAAATTGCCTTTGTAATAAAACATTTGAGTAGCTTATATTCACAACAGAATGATTAACTGTAATCGGGTAATAAAATTTATGGGATATGAGGTTACTTTTACTTTTCAATGTAAAATCCAAAATAACTATTTTACGATACAGCTTCGCGTCCCTACTAAGAGATTTTGCACAATATCTGCATTGTTTCTAAATAATATAATTCAATATTTTGTTGTGTCTTATATTGTATATTGCTATAAATTGGATATTTTGTTGTGGTGCAGATTGTATATTGCTATAAATTCGGTATTTTGTTGTGGCACAGATTGTATATTGCTATACGTGGACTTGCAAAGTGGACTTGGGTATTCAGTATGTAAGACCTTGTATCAAATTTGAGGCCCCATGTGGCTGAGTGGCACTAATGTGCTCACCTTTACAAATAACGGACATCTAACCTCTGTCTTCGTGAGTTCAAGTCTCAGATCGGCCATTGTGTATATGTGAGAAAGCTTGCCAGTAGCTTCTCGTGGCTCTGTGGTTCTTCCTGGGTTCTTTCTCCACCAAATATACTGGCTGCCATGTATTGCCTATAATGTGCAAAAAAACGGTGTTAAAATCCACAAAACCTGAAAATCATACCAAATTTGTTTTGAGTCCATGAAATCCTTCCAAAGTTAATGAGAAGAAATTTAAGGGTAAAAGTTCCAAGTCAAACAGGGGCCATAACTCCATAAAATGTTGCCACTGGTCCTGTCCATAACCAACTAGTCCTACATTTCATGATACAAAAAGACAAAATGTAGTCAATGATTCAGTGGTAAATTCAGGTAGACATGAATATCAGCACTTAGTAAGGTTATTTATATAATTAAACATGGAACATAGGGATAAACACAAAATAATATTTTTATATCATATGTCAAATTTATTAAATTCAGCATAACTATTTACTGACCAGGACAATGATGCTTACTGTCCAGCTTATCCAGATCCACACTCTAAGCTTCTCTGTTGCTTTGTGACTTGTCTACTTCAACACTTCTTTGGAGAACAACACTTCCAGTCTACTTTGGAATGAATGTTAATATGTGTATATAAAAAATTTATACCCAAAATAAAAACATTTTAAATTACAGTTAAAATCAAGTTTATTTTCTTTCAGGAGCATTTGTGAAAAAAAAATTCATACATTTTTTTAAATTAATCTGTTTATTTACTACCTTGTATGCTTGTAAATAGACATCATGACCCTTAAGTCATTTGCATAGAAGAATAAGCAATCGTGATCTATGCACATTCACTCTAAAGTAGACTGGAAGTGTTGTCCTCCAAAAAAGTGTTACAGTAGACAAAACACAAAACAACAGAGAAACTTTGAGTAAAAGTTGCCATTAAGAACTCAGTAAGGTACTTAAATTGTTTTGGGGAAAAAGGTTTAAAATGTATTCTTTACAGTCGTGTAAGTTATGAGTGATGAAATGTGCAGATAGTATAAAATGATTAGTATGTAATCGTCGAGGGATCAGATTACGAACTGCACGAGTTAGTTACCTTGTGTTAATTGGGAGCAGAGGAGGGTGTTATGAGTTTTCACCTTTTTACTGATTGAATCAAGTATCTGTGGTATTTATGCAAAGTGAAAACAAGCAGGAAAACGATACTATCGTTTTCTAATTCCATATTACCATGCTCTCAAACGAGACTGGAACTACTTTATCCTCAAGATTTCCTGGTGACAATAGGAGCACACCTAGCGACGGAATGCCAGCACAAGCAGTAAACAAAGCTCTCACAGTGACGTTAGTTAAGAAACTTTGCATTATATGTAAAATATCTGAAAGGTTTAAACCATGTTTTTGTCACAACAACAATAAAAAACATTAATTCCTTTTCTTTGAAGTAGTAAAATATAGCCAAAAGGTTCGACTGAAACAAGATCACATTCGGAGATCGTGTATCTAAACATTACAGTTGTACAGTGCAACAAATTTACAGAAATTCATAATTGGTAGCATTAGTGAGTTTACTGTATGATGGATGAATTTGAAATTATAAATGAGTAACATTCTCTACAACAAATCTGTATCATCAAGTTCCAACAATGTGTCCAATCCTGCTGTAAATAACTTTCAAAATAATGTCATTCCCATGTCAAGTCCCCATTGGAGCCTCTCACAATGTTCCGCCAGAAACAGTTCAAACGCTATCAACCTGGCCTCAGAAAGAAACTTCCAGAGTCATTCAGCTGGTGAAATGCAAAATTTGAGAACTGCACAATAACTGTAAATCACATATACGAGTCTGCTGCCCCCAAGCGTTGAAGAATTTGTGTTATTGACAGTGATGGCAGTCAGACTGAGTGAGCGTGTTTCGCAAGCTTCATTCATAAAACTAATATTTATGTGCAAGTCAGCTTTTCAAAGAGTAATTCGGTTTATGCTTTAAGATGAAGTTTGTATTAAAGAGGTTGAAATGTTTAGCAATTTCTTGTGTTTTTTAGCTACATATAGTGATTTTATAAAATTATCAGAAAATTGATAGGTTTATAACAAAAATATCATTATCACAGTAATGCAGTTTTGATTGCTAGATTACGTCTCGTCAGCATAAAAAATCCGGATCATGACTCGACGCTTTGTGTCTTGTAATGATCCGGATTTCTAATGCTGACAACTCGACGTGATCTAGCAATCAAGATCGCGTTACTGTGATAATAATGTATATGTATTGTAATTTTAGCATGCATTTTGAGGCGAGTAAAGGAAAGACGTCCAAATTGCATTATGCAAAATACGCTTTCAACATGTCAATTTTTTAGAAAGAGCACCATTTGAAATCTCTTTTTAAGATAATTTTCAAAATTATTATTAACGCACCATGCCTGAAATTGAGTTTTTAATTAAGCGGGTCATTCTTGTCATCCAAACTGGAAGTAAGACACATTGCCAACATGGCTGCTTATGGTGCATGTCATTGGCAGCAAGTCTGTCAAGTTTCAAGCCAAAATTGACAGACAAAAGTACTATTTCACAACTTTTCAGCTGCCAAATATGTTGCTTCAGTAGAAATAATTGCCTACTTAATAGTCATAAAATTTTAGGCTGATTTCGTGACTTTTGCTAGCAAGTGTTGTGAAAAAAAAAAATTTTTAAATTTAGTATGGTGGTTGTAAGGGAGAATAACAGTTATAATTAAAGAGGTACATTATAACATGTTTCAGTATTTAGATTCTCCTGAATTATGTTTATATTTAGGAGTAAATAAAAATGAGGCAAATTCTAATTTACCATCAAGGACAATTGGGCGATTCTAATTTACCATCGAGGACAATTGGCCATGCAAAGGAGAGAAAAATCTTTTTGTGCATTTTTTATTCACATTTGGAAATGACTAAATATCACGTAGTTTCTTAGTTTTCACCCTTAAAGTGCTAGCCACGACATAAGTCGAGCAGCCGGTAGAGGTCTGTAACTGCTTGTCGCAACTTAAGTCATTTTTCAGGTAAGCAACTGTTTACACACCCCAGTACTTAAGCTTGACGTGATTGGTTGTTAAACTAAATTTGATTGGTACATTGGGCCCTGGAACAAGCATTTTGTTATAGTTGTAACTTTGTATTCATCAAAGAAGTTGTACAAATACATGTTTATGATAGGCACTACCTAGAAAACTCTAAATGGCTGACTCCGAACATGGTTCATCTCAAGATGATGATTTGATTCAGCAAATAGTGGCTGATGATAGCGATGTTGACAGTGATTTTGAAAGTTTTGAAGTATATGAGATTATTAGAACTGGGAAAGTGTTACAGAAAATGCCAGTGAGTGATTTTGAGCCCCGAAAATGATGTTGAATACGAGTCAGATGTACATGCTGGATGGACAACCCCCTGTTCTGCAGTATTTCAAAATTAAATGTATAAATGGAGAATATCAAGCCTATAGTCCATTTAAGGCTATTTTTTTATTAGGATTTCCTGCATCTGATCATAGATCAAATGAATCTTTATGCACAGCAGAGAATAAATGGGGGAGACTTGATTGACAACAGCTGCATGAGAAAATGAAAGCCTGTCGCACCTGATGAATTGAAGCTCTTTTCTTTGTTTTTTGCATTGGTTATGGCCGTGGGTTTAGTGCATAAATCTGATTTCGATTTTTACTGGACACCTGAGTATGTGATGTCAACCCCAAACTTCATCCCAAAAAAATGAGTTGGGATATATTTCTTAATATTCTTAGCAAGTAACACCTGAACAGGTAATGAACTTGACTGGTGATTGTCTTTGTAAGCGCATAAGTGGACATTAGATGACAGACATATACTAGAATAAATAACGAGAAAACGGAAAAGCTTTGTGAACATTTATGAAGGACTTTACAGGTGTAAGCTTGCTTGTGGTGTTCCTTGACTGAAGGACTTTACAGGTGTAAACTTGCTTGTGGTGTTCTTTGACTGAATGACCTTACCGTTGTAAACCTGCTTTTGTGGTGTTCCTTGACTGAAGGACTTTACAGGTGTAAACTTGCTTGTGGTGTTCCTTTACTGAAGGACTTTACAGGTGTAAACTTGCTTGTGGTGTTCCTTGACTGAATGCTCATAAACTGTTACCTATTCTACACCTGTGAATTTCACAACTTGGATATAAAGTTGTGACAGACATATATATGGTTGAGCCACGAAAGAAGGGAGTTTTTTTTTTTATACATATTTTAACTTTTTCATTAAAAAAGATACAAAAATACAGATGATATACAACGGTATTCTATATATTTACCTGTATTTACACCTGTAAGTGCAAATATGATAAAGTTACATATGTGACTTGATGCTTATAATAAAGTTCAGACATCAGTAATTATTTTTTATGTAGGGTTTGTATATCTGTTATGTATAGTAATAAATATGCAGGCAATTTAAAAGCAGAGTGTAGTTTTCATTTCTTTTCGCAAACAATTCAGCACTGAGGGATCTTGTGCTACAAATCTATACAGCACTTTATGGGTGAAGGTATTTAAAAAAATGTTTTATACTGGAGTTGTGTGAAATTGTCCCATTCTGATGAGAAAACTGTAGATAGCCAAATTTTGGCAATTGTGAATCTGCGCTTTTTTATTAGATATGCACTTTTGGGTTCCTCCTGCTGTAATATGGTATGGGTATAGGAGAAAACATATTATAAATATGTAATATTGAGGTTGCAATATGTCCAAAAAGTATAGATTACTCATGGAAACCAAACATTTCAAAATACCTTTAGCATAGCTATCAAATGCATCTACATCAGCAGAATGCAGCTGAACAGTTAACAGCATTATTATGGTTTTAACATGCATCCTGTTTCTATATGTCAAGTGAAATCTGTAACCCAGCTATTTTTAAAACTTCTTGTTTGTTTTATAGTGTCGTATTCCTTTTGAATAGTTCTTTTTTTCTTTGGCTTTGTTTGGTTTTTTAGCCTTGGATGGCTTCAAGGTGTCCAAATGCCTCCACATTTTGACGTTGGGAATCAGAAGTAGCACGTGTCATCAGTCATTGCATAGATGCAGAAGAGTTTTAACTGGAGTTACAAGCATCTATTGAACACAGACTACACACAATTTATTTATCTTCTCATCTCACCCAGATTGGTAAAATTTTGTCCATCGGATGCAGTTGGAGTACATCATATGATGGTTGGGAAAGTTTTTGTACATCAGATACTGTTGGAGTATATCATAGGATGGTTGGGAAAGTTTTTGTATGTCGAATACAGTTGGAGTACATCATAGGATGGTTGGGAAAGTTTTTGTATGTCAGACACAGTTGGAGTGCATCATAGAATGATTGGGAAAGTTTTTTTATGTCGGACACAGTTGGAGTACTTCATAGGATTGTTGGGAAAGTGTTTGTACTTCAGATGCATTGGAATACATCATAGGATTGTTGGGAAAGTTTTTGTATGTCGGATGCAGTGGAGTGCATCATGGGATGGTTGGGAAAGTTTTTGTATGTCGGATGCAGTTGGAATATGTCATAGGATGGTTGGGAAAGTTTTTGTATGTCGGATGCAGTTGGAATACATCATAGGATGGTTGGGAAAGTTTTTGTATGTCTGATGCAGTTGGAATACATCATAGGATGGTTGGGAAAGTTTTTGTATGTCGGATGCAGTTGGAGTAAGTCATAGAATGGTTGGGAAAGTTTTTGTATGCTGGATGCAGTTGGACTACGTCATAGGAATTTTTGCATACAAGATGCGACATTCAGGGCCATCGTAAGGGGCAGGGGATAGGGCGACATCATGGGGTACCATTGCACGGAGTTGGCAGGTTTTTTTTCTTTTTTTTTTCTAAGTGCGGTGGTGCCAAAGGCGATGCTTGCCTGGGTGCCGTTTTGTCAAATGCAAACTTGCAACAGCCCTAGCCATATTCTTCAGAACAATTGTTTAATTTTTACTTGTTTAGCACAACAGGTAAGGTCTGATCAATGATGATTTTAACTTGTTACTTTCAGGCTGCACAGTCAATCAGTTTGGATCATCAGTGAATGGGTTTGGTATCAAAGGCTGTGACATGGACATCTACTTGGACCTAGAACACTGTGTCCAAGGCTGGACTCATCAGGTAAACCATGAATTTGAATGAACAACAAACAATGATCCTTTTATGGAAACAATAAAACCCTCAGCCTCAAAACAATAATTTAAATACCAACTAAAACGTGATTTTTTTGCTAAACCATGAAAAATGATAAACACAAAATTAATAATTGAATTTACAGTTTTAGTGAATTTACTTGTTTTTATGGAACTGACAATTTGAGTTTGATGTTGTGGTTAAAAACTAGAAAGTATGCAATTAAAGCCATATGCATGGAGCAGTATGTTTAATTTTGTTTTTCAGTACCACCCCACCCTATCCCAACCAAAACCTCTTCTTTCATGAATACTTTATGTATCAAGTTATGATCTGCTTGGTCTGGTTTGGTTTGATACTTAATGGCTCACCAAGACAAATAAGTTATTTACAGACCTTATTCAGTCTTCTCATTATTAACTGACTAACAGCAAAATTACTGTCTACTTTTCCAGCTCAGCGGTCTACTTTTACAACACTGAAACATTTTTTGTTATATTGTTTTAGTGACTTGATAATCTTGATCCATAAATTCAAAAGATAATGAGAAGGCTGCTTATGTTATGGCATGTAAAAAAAATGTAGACAATTTTGCACACAAAAGAAATATAAATCATGCAATCTTGAACTGTACCATTTTGTTGGTTGTTATGGGTTTAACGCCCTTTTCATAGCACATGATAGGCTATACATGGTGGCCAGTATATTTGGTGGAGGAAGACCCCAGGAAGAACCACAAACACAGGGGAAGCTACTGGCAAACTTTCTCATATACCCACATTGGCTGAGCCTGAGACTCGAACCCTCGCGGACAGGGGTGAGATGTCGGTGATCTGTAAAGGTGAGCGCCTTAGACCACTTGGCCACCCAGGGCCACGTACCATTATGTAAAATTATTATAAAATATAAGGGACAGCTTCCAAGTTGCCACTTTTGTAATGCATTTCACTGGTAAGAGGTCAAGGGTTAACGTTCAGTATTTCCGTAAGTATCACTGATGACATGAAATTGCGCCCAAATAAATATATATACAAATATCTTCTTAAATGAAACTGTTGTAATCAAATACCAAGTTTACTTTGAGATATATGCAAGGTTTTAGGCATTAAAATGAAAACCTGAGATGACATTTGACCCCATCCATTTTCTGAATAAGGGCTTAGATCCAGTTATGAAGTATTTTTAGAACTATGTGTTACGCCACAAACACAAATAGCTGTGGTTCTGGTAACCCGACCTACCTTGTGTTATTTTCCCCCGACCCTATAACTTTTTATCACGTACACACACAAAATCTGTACCAAACATACCCCATTTTTCAGTTTGTAACAACAAGCTCCCCTTTTTTTACATCTCCCCAGTTCCAGATCAGATTGCCTGGGCAGTGGATGCACTCAGCCTAACGTGGGATTGCCAGTTTGCTTCCACCTTTCCAGCTCATCTTGATAGCCCCTTTGTATCCCCAAAGACCATGGATTAGCAGTCGTCTCGATCTGTTGATAGACCAGCCCAGGACATTGCCTCACAAGGAGGGACCTTCTGTCTCGGCACAGGGGCTTCCTCCTCTAGAGCAATCTATCTGCCAGGGCAAGTTTTCAAGCAATGTTGCTGAGTGCATTGTTCAGGCCTGGAGGCACTCCACATCCAAGATCTATGATGCAAAGTGGAGAACCTTTTGTAATGGGTGTAGTAGGAAATGCATTAATCCTAACTGTCCCTCAATGAGTGCAGTGGCTGATTTTCTTCTCTTCCTTTTTGAAGAGAAACAATGCTTGGTTTCTACTATCAAGGGCTATAGGTTTCTTAAGGCCCAGAAATCAGTTTGGATTCTCACATTCCCTTTTAAGGTATTTTGAGTTGCTGAGACCAGTGTCTTGCTCACTTGTGCTAAAATGGAACCTGGTATGTGTCTTATGCTTCATTAACTGAAAACCCCTCTGAGAATTTGGGTGAAGCTTCCTTCAAGAATCGTAACCTCAAGATCGTTTTCTTACTCTCCTTAACGTCTGCAAGATAAAGGATTGAGCTTCATGCCCTATCAATTGAACAAGGTTGTCTAAGGTTCAATAGTAACTACAAGTCGGTATCACTCCTTTGGCAACCAGGTTTCTCAGCCAAAACCCAGCTACCTTTGGTAGCACCAATTCCTATAGAGATCCCCAGCCTTAGTCATATCTGTGCTGGGGATAATCAAGACTTTTATGCCCAGTTAGGGCATTAAGATTCTTTTTGGTCGCTTTTAAAAGGAAAAGAAACGGTAGGAAACTTATTTTCCTCACCTTTAAGGGCTCTGCCGACATTTCAGTATCCACTATTTCTAGGTTGATTGTCATCTTTCATTCATGAAGATAAAAGCCCATAAGATCCAAGCCATTGCTACATCATGGGCCTAACTAACTCATTCACCACTGGAGAATGTTATTAAAGCTGCATTTTGGCAGTCACACACAACCTTCATTTCCTTCTACCTTTGTTTCTTGGTGCACCCGAGTGAAGGCATTTATTCTTTCGGGCCCATCGTTGTGGCACAGGAAGCAGCTGAAGCAGATTCTAACTTACTAAATATGGACATTCTCTCGGTAAGGGTGAATATATCCTTGTTTATACCAGTTCTTGATGCCATCAGACTCTGACCGCAATGGCAAATTCAGCTACACAAAACGACAGGTATTGTATTGCTGATATTAAAATTGGGTGGGGGTAAAACTAATTTTAATGATGTAATACTTGTCAACATTGCCAAATTTCCTCATCCCACCCCGATCTGATGTCCCATGAGTAGTCTAGTCCTGAAAAAGATGAGGACTACAGTGCATGCACAAGTGACTTTGGCAGCAGACTGGGTCTGTGTTATATTCTGAATTCTTTCCAGAAATCTCTATGGAGGTTCATCCATGGTAGGAGGAATTCTTATTTTAAGGACGATGATAATTCTGTCCCAGAATAACATATCTATGCAATACCGACTGATAAGTATAATATCATTAAAATTGCTCTCTCTCTCTCTCTCTCTTCCCCCCTCCCCCTCAGAAAAATACATTTCAGTGACTGCTGTGAACTTTTCAGGGGTGCCTGTTTTCCTGGAGTACTATTTTTGTTCTGTTGGCAATCGATGAATTTAGAGACCCAGTGAACAATTAAACTTTGTGGAAACAGTAAGATCCATTTCACAGTTCACTATTGTATCATTATTATCTGTGCATGAAAACATTGTGGTTAATACAAACCTTGAACAGATCTATCATCATTTGCCTTGAGAACTTCGTGAATTTCAAACAAGTTGATTACTTTTTTGTGAAAGTTCTTGAGTTTGAAAAGTTTCTTGAATTTTGCCAAAACTCCCATGTTTTCATCTGAGGGAATACAAAATCTTAAAATTTAATAAAACATGTCCCTTTTTAAATTAAAAATTCTTGTTATGTATTTTTGAAAAATAGCGAATAAATAAATGAAATGGTTAAAAATTGGATGCTTCAAATGACATGCACCACTGGTAGTTACCAGATGGAGCAGCATCTATTTGGTGTGGTGACACACTAATCACATTTGCAAATGGCATTTAGAATGGCATTATCTCTTTCTGATAAAAGACAAATATACTCTTTGTAAACATTTGGAAGTCCTTGAAAACTCATTGGAATTCTTTGAAAACTCATTAGAAGTCCTTGAAAACTCATTGAAAAAAAAAATGCACATGGCTAAATCGCTATTTTTTTTTTTAAAAAAAGAACACTAAATTGTGCCTACGAAAATAAAAGAATAAACAGTATACCGACCTGTGCATACAACCAAAATTAATGTAATAATTTATTTCAGCCAATACAACTGCCCTATGTTCGAGACATCAAAATGTTGGTTAAGAAACAATTCGGACCCCTAACACCAGAGGAAATTCACCGCCTGTCTTTGTCAGAGCAGTGCAAATTGGTGTCTCGAATCATCACTGAACATATCGCAGGAGTCAGTGAGATAATTGTTGTACCAAGTACCCGCTGCCCCGTGGTGCGCTTCAAGCATGACTTTGGGATAAAATGTGACTTGTCTGTCAACAATGGGTAAATATACGTGTCAGATTAAATTTATCATACTCGTATAATATTTTAAATTAATATTTCTATCAGTTTATTTTTTAATGTCAAGTGTTAGAGTATTTAGCTGATTTTGATAGCTAATCAAAATTTTTTACTAGATTTTACCTTATGTGACAGAAAATTATTTTGTGTGGTAAACTATATATGTCAGGGAACAATATCCCAGCAACTGTATGATAGAATTTTTTTTAACAAGCTCTGTTTCATATTTCTTAATATGAGTGCAATTGTGCAAATGTACAAGGTTTTTTATACAACACCAGCTTTGCATAAATTAATAGTTAATTTGTCGAAGAAGTTTGTGTTTCCGATATGAATTATTTTTTTAATATCATGTCTACAAAAATTCAGACTTTATTGTAAACTTTTTTATTTTATATTGAACAAGTTTATAAATTTAATGAGTAGACATTTGGACTTGTAGAATGCTTGATTCGCTTATTTAATCTAAATGAATCTACTATATACATGTAATATGTTTTAATGTGAAGTATTCAATCAATGCCTTTACTATACATATGTAATTTATATTTGAATCATGTTCCTTTCTCACAGGAGAAGACTTTTTATCTATACAGAGTTAATATATAGAAGACAATTTTGTGAACTTTATCTTATCCCAAGGGACCTATGTAATCAAAGGGCCCTTGTGTATTAGGTTGACCCTTTGTCAAGACCAGGGCTTTTGAATTCAAAATAATAAAAAAACAGTTCTCGACCCATCTTTAATAGCTCTTTTATTAGATTGGTTTGTAATGTGCTTGAGGCACAGTTGGTTGTCTTTTTGTCTACCATCAATCTGTTATTCAGCTAATATTGTTTTCAATTTTGGTCTTACCGTGAAAATGTCTAGGTCTATAATCTCTCTCTAGATGTGGGTATTTCTTTTGCTGTACTGGTTGAAAACTAGAAAAACGTATGCGATGGTCCTTAGGCTGGCAGCCACTGGCAGTTGTTTGTTATTGCTACTATGAAGAAACTAAATGGAGGAAAGCATGACTCGAACATATTTTTAGGACACGGCCCAGGGCGAGTACTTTTAAAAAATCACTTGCCCTTCCTCAAGTTACACTTGCTTTTTGAGGGAGTGCAGTTTATGTAATGAAATTTGATTCTTTGTTTTGGGGATTTGTCATGTGTTATCTTCATCTTTTGTTTTATATACATTTTACGGAGTTTTAGCATCTGTGCTTTTTGTATTTTGTTGTGCTTCATGTTTACATTTATTTTAAAGGATTTGTCTTGAAGTATTTGTGCAATTCTTCATTTTTGCATTTTTCAAAAACTTTACCTTTAGTTGGCACCATGTAGCCACTATTGGGCTGAGGTGCCATTAAATGCTACTACATACATACATACCAAATGGCCATATTTTTTAAAATTATTTTGACATGTAAACAATTGCTTTACTTTTAGAAAGAAATATGAAAATACATTTTATTGAATCATATTTTCTGTTTATTTGTCCCTCAAAATAGTTTATATAATACAGTGTACTTCAACAAAAGTTTGCTGACTTTGCTTATTCAAAAGTTTGATCCCTTTCTTTTTTAAGCAGTATTTTCTTCAGTACTCTTTACCAAAATATTGTATGCTTTAAAGTGCACTTTAGCAGCAATTATGTGTAACTTTGTTCAGATTTTGATTCGATTTCACTAGATTTCATTTAAACTAGTGCTTTTTCAGGTCCTGTTGTCTGCCAGTAGACTACTCAGTTCCAAAATAGTTCATGCTTTACTTTGTACTTCAGTAGCAAATTAAGTATGGCTTTGTTCACCCAAATTATGATCCATTTCACTTGAAGCAACATGTTAATGCCTGTATACGCCCTCCACATTGTTACAATGTCTTCGCTTCTGTTACCAGTTTTGTTTATGCACAATAACTAGAGTTCTCCACTCTCTACAGTTACTAAGCTTTGTGGGTGGCTTGTTCTTGGGGTAAGGAAGAAGCCTATCGATTTTGGGGTCAAAAGGTCAATGGTTAAGGTCACTGACAAATTTCAGTTCACAACCATGTACCTTCACCAGAAATTGCAGATGACTTGCACATTTTGTATGAAAGAAGTCTATTGATTTGGGGCTACAAAATGTCAGGTCAAGGTCACTGACTGAAAGAAAATAAATGATTTTTGCATAATTTTAGTTCTAGATCTCATACCTTGACCAAAGTGTGTAGAGCTTGCACTTAAGGTATAGAAGAGGCCTATTGATTGGGGTGGGGGTGGGGGGTGAAAGGTCAAGGCCATTGTACCTCAAAGAGAAATTGGTTTTGCAGAATAACTTTTGTTCTATAGTAAGATCCTTAACCAAACTTTATGATTTTTTTTTTCCTTCGCTTAGGTTAATAAAGAAACCTCTAGATTTAAGAGGGTAAGGTCAGAGGTCACAGTCATAGTAATGCATAACAATTTCAGAAGATAGCCAGGTTGTATAGCAATCAAACAAGTGGTTAAGAGCGATGTGAACTAATCCATTAAAAAAATTATCATTGATCATTAAAAATACAAAATATTGTCAAGGGCACTTGGGTAAGTTCCTCATCCCCTCCCACAATTTAATTATTAAACTGTAAGTTTGGTACTAGGCAGTATGTTTAATCACTGATGCATTACACTGTAAGTGTCAGGAAGGGACATGAAACACAAATGCAGCCCATTATTATTCACGATTGACAAGTGAGTACTAATGATAGGTAACCAGTGAAATATGGAGAACGGAAATACATGTAGTATTTATCCCTATTCATGTGTCAGGTGCTGTACATTGTACACAGAGTTTATAGCTTTATGGAGACAATGATCTCCAGGATTGTTTTCCTTATGGGCACAACTCTTCTAGAATACAGGAGGAGCCTGTTATTGAATTTGAGGGGCTCCAGACATCAGGCAGTCTGAATTTGGGAGCACTGGCGAGTCGTGAAACCTGTCGCACAGTTTCATCCAGAGGCCTTGTTGGTCCTAAATGAAAATAATTCCCATCAGCCACCCAGTATGGCCATCATGAACATCTTATCGCTACTCCCTGTACAGATGGTTGTATTGACATGGGGTTTCACTAAAAGACTTCTTACAGTATGTAGATGGACTTGAATGAAAATGGTGCTGATCTGACATAAAAAAAAGGCAGCCATCTTGACAATCTTATCGCTACTCCTTCTACACAGATATTATGGCTAATCTTTTTCTGAATGAATATTTATATCAACATTGGATTTCACTGAAAAACTTCTTATGATATCTAATTTGTCCAAAATGACATCCAACATGGCCTCATTGGTGTCCATCTTCAAAATCTTGTCTCTACACATCCTGAACCAGTGGTCATATTGACATAGGGTTTTTGCTAAAAGACTTTTATGAACATGTAGGTGGTCCTAAATGAAGATGTTGCTGATCTGATGTCCAAAATAGCTGCCATGGTAGCCATCTTGAAAATCTTGTTATAGCTACTTCTGAACTAATGATCATATTGACATGGGGTTTTCACTAAAAGATGATTTTAAATTAAACTGGTGCCAATTCGACATCCAACATTGCAGCCATCTTGAAAATCTTGTTATTGCTACGTATCCAGTTTCTCCTGAATGGAATGGTATAGGGTCATGCGTTTGATACCCACCCAGGGCAAGCTGGGTCATCTGACTCAATGTGCCTTTCCCAGTGTGTCATTGGGAAAGGCACACTCCCATTTCCTGAGCATGATGTTGCCAATAATATGTTACAAGTGCCATTAAAAACCAACCAACCAATCTGTGTTAAAAGTGCCTTTAGAAACCAACCAACCAATCTGTGTTAAAAGTGCCTTTAGAAACCTACCAACCAATCTGTGTTGAAAGTGCCTTTAGAAACCAACCGACTTGAATACATGCTGATATTGACATAGGGTTTATCTAAAATATTAGTGACATGTACTACATTTATCTTGTGAACATTAAATTGGGCCTGTCCATTCCACTTGACATTCTGCATAATAACTCCCTTAATTATAACTGGATTTCAAGCAAGTGTGGTATGTAGCTAGATATTGATGAGGCCTCATCATTTTAACAGAGTTGTAGATCCTGATTATCGGACCCACCCTATTTTTTCATTTTCACGCAATAACTCCCTTATTTATCATTATAAGTATTTCTTATTAGATTTGAACTAAATTTGTTGTGCAGCTTGATATTGATGAGACCTTGGGTTAGTTTGATTTTCAGCATTCTGCATCATTGCTTAACAGAGTTAATGCCTCTGATTGTCAGGCCCACCCAATTAATATTTCAAGTTTTCGATCACCCTTTCCCTTCTGCTCTATAGTTTTACATATATTTGAGATTAAGGGATGAAACTTGGTATACGTATACATAATCATTTGAAAGTGTCAGATACCTCATTTGAGGTTGCTATCTTCAAGGTCAAGGTTGCAGCTCGGTATTTTAAGTTTTCCATCTTAGTTTCCCTTCCCATTTTTTTTAGTCAGGGGACAAAAAATTCAACAAATTAGCTTGTTATAATTGAATTTCAAACAAAGTTGGTATGCAGCTCAGTTTTCATCAGATCTTGGCCAAGTTTGATTGTCCGCAATCTGCATCATGTAGCAGATTTATAGCCCTTGATTTTGAAACCCGTCTGCTTTCATTTCCACATAATAACTCCCTTAATTGGACATCAACCAGATTGTAAAGGCAGCTTGATATCTATGAGGCCAATAAAAAGCAGGGGACATCAATTCCTGGAAGTCCCTTGTTACCACAATTACTACGTTGAGAGTTTTTCAAGAACATCTGAGAGGATTTCAAAACTCGGCCATCAAAAGGAATTTTAAAAAAGGGAAGAAATGGACTTCTCATGGATTCCTAAAAACTCTTTTCAGCCAGTAGATTATCAGTTTCATCAAGGGACTCTAGTTGTACATTATTGCATGAAAGTTCAGAATGTTACCATCAGTAGTTGAACCTTGACCTTTGAGATTGAAGTGTGTGTTATTGCTCTGATGTCCTTCCATGTGGCACATTTTCCAGCCCTCTTTCAAAAAATGTTTCTTCTCACTTGAAGCAATTAAAATGATCATGAACAAAGAATACTCATTTCTTATTGTCAGGGCCAAGAATAGCGATGTGATCTACACCATTTCCTGCTGAAATTCTTGAGATTGATTTCTTGAGCTGTCTTTATCAGGGTTTTGGTTTGATTTCATGAGCTGTATCAGGGTTTTGGTATGATTTCTTGAGCTGTCTTTATCAGGGTTTTGGTTTGATTTCATGAGCTGTTTCAGGGTTTTGGTTTGATTTCATGAGCTGTCTTGATTAGGGTTTTGGTTTGATTTCATGAGCTGTATCAGGGTTTTGGTTTGATATCTTGAGCTGTCTTTATCAGGGTTTTGGTTTGATATCTTGAGCTGTCTTTATCAAGGTTTTGCTTTGATTTCATGAGCTGTCTTTATCAGGGTTTTGGTTTGATGTCATGAGCTGTCTTTATCAGGGTTTTGCTTTGATTTCATGAGCTGTCTTTATCGGGATTTTGGTTTGATTTCATGAGCTGTCTTTATCAGGGTTTTGAGAATGCATATCTGCAATCTTTTTTTCTTAGCTGTACTGGTCATAGACCAGAAGAGCTTATGGGATGGCCTGTTGTTTGTTGTTCATCCATCCGTTAGCACAAGTTTGTCTTCACTGCTGGACCTAAACTACTAGGAGGATTCCAATGAAACTTCACATGTTCTAGTTGGTCCTAAATTAAATGGTGCCTCTCGGAGCTCCAGAAAATGTTGTTATCACTACCCGTCCTGAATGTACGGGCATATCAACATGGAGGTTTTCACCAAAAGATTTCTTGTGATCTCTAGTTGGTACTAAATAAAAATAGTGCAGAACTTGCGTCCAATATGGTTACCATGGCAGCCACCTTGAAAATCTTGTTATTGCTACTTCTCCTGAATGGATGGTCATATTAGCATGGGGTTTTCACCAGAAGATTTCTTGTGATAATTGTTAATTTTAAACGAAAATGGTGCTGATCTGATATTCAGTATGGCAGCCATCTTGTAAATCTTGTTATTGCTACTTCTCTTGAACGGAAAGACATATCAGCATAGGGTTTTCACCAAAAGAATTCTTGTAATACCTAGTTTGTCCCAAATGAAAATGGTGCCAATCTGACATCCACTATGACTGCCATCTTGAAAATCTTGTTGTCTCTACTCATATTGAGCAAGAAGTAATATCGACACAAGTTGTCACCAAGACTTATGATGCCTAGTTGGTCCTAAATGAAAATGGTACTGTTCTTGCATCCAATATGGGGAAAATCTTGTTATCCCTCAAGAGTATCAGAAATAGTTTCAACACTCAGCAGTAAAAAAAAGAGAAATGGTCTCGTCATGGACACCTGTGAATTCTTTTCAGTTAATAGAGTATCAGTCCTTTGAGGGACTCTTATTTCTTCCTCTGTTCCTGTCACATCTTTTTTTTTATTTAAGCACCTGGCATTATTACCACTACCTTCAGGATTATTTAATATTGTTATAACTTCTCATACACCGGAAATTAAATGATTGAAATCAAATTTTTATGAACTGAGAATGAATTCCTCAGCCCTGTTCTCTTGTTTATTCCCAGTCTAGCACTACAGAACACCAAGCTGCTGTATCTGTACAGCATCCTTAATCCACGAGTACGTCTGCTCATCTATGCCATTCGGTATTGGGGGAAGGTCAAGGACATTGCGGGGAACCCCAACTCAGGGCCAAGGTTATCCAATTATGCCCTGACGTTGATGGTTCTCTCATATCTAACGACGTGCAACCCTCCAGCGTTGCCCTCGGTTGAGCAACTGTCTCAGCTGCATGGTAACTATGAATTCTATCTCAGACTTCAGTGTGCAGTGTCAAAGACAGGTCATCACTATAGTGACAATACTGCTGCAAGGACAAAATACTCTGTTCATATTAGAGACATGTACAGAATTAAGTTTACCTTTTATACATGCTAGTGGCAGTACCTACATAAATGAGTGAAATAACTTGAAGATTTTCATGGGAGGGTGGTGAGATTCCTCATTCCTGGAGATGAATGAAAACCCGACTACAATGGAGATCAAATCTGGGCAAGGTGTAAGAAACGTAACACTGCATGAAGACTACTGCACACTGAAATCTGGGGTTGATGTTATGATTGAAGCATTGGAGGATATTTTGGAATTTTTCATTTGATTAAAGTTGTAGATCCTAGAGGGAGAAAAATATATCCATGGCATAAAACTTAGTAGTAAAATTTGGAGTAGATTTAGCACTTCCCTTAAGTAACATTGAAACTTTTAAAGGTATCTGTATAGTGAATCATAGAAAAAAACAGCGGCAAACCTTTTTCATTTTACTGGATGATCAAGTCGACAAGAAATATTAAAGACTTGTTCATTTATAATTTGTTAGGAAGTTACCTGCATTGAATGAAAAATAAATTCAGAATTTCCCTCCATGTGCTTCAGGCTTTGTTTTGTTAGACAAGCCCTTATGTGCAGAACTGTTCATTGAATTGTCTTCACAGTTGAGAAAAAATATGCCAGTATGTAGCCATTGGACTTTATTGAGGACAAAGAATGGACATAACTAGACTTTTTCTTATTCTTTTGAATTAAATGAAAAATTATTGTATTTCTCGTGATAAGCCTTGGAAGAGGGGTGGGGGAACCCTATACATTGTTTTAAAAACATTGTATATCTATCTCATTATAGGAAAAGTTTTTCTAAGACAAACATTTTTTAAAATTTGGGAATGGGTTTGTTATTAGATATGGGCTTAATAGTGGGAGAATTATGCTGTATTATAATATTGAGTGTAGAAGGTTATAAAAAATGCTGGAGATTTTTAGCTCACCTAGCCATAAGGCCAAGTAAGCTTATGGTATGGTCCTCTGTCCATTGTGTGTTCTGCTTCATCTGGCATATGTCAGTCGACGTATGCTATTTTAAACTTCTCAAATACCTTTTATTTGTACAAATGATACTGTTTGACCATCAAATATGGCCACCATTACAGCAACAACAATAATTTTAATTACTTTATCCGTAAAGCAACTCAGCAGTATTTGACCAAATTTGACAGAAAGTATTCTGGCATGAAGGACTTTTAAAGTTCTGTACAGATTATGCTGATACACCATCAAATATGGCCACCATTACAAAAATAAAAAGACCACTCTACAAAAAATTTTCACCAAATTTGATAGCATCCTGGCATGAAGTGCTTTCAACTTTGTGCAAATGATGCTAATCCTGCAACCAATTATGACGGCCATCACTACTTGTTCTTAAAAACTTCTCCAAAAAGACCCAACAAAATCTAACCTACTTTTAGAGAAAATATTCTGGCATAAATGTCTTTCAGGTTTGTACAAATGATAATGATCCACCATCAAATATAATTGCTGTTACTAAAAATAGAAGAGAAAAAACTTGAAACCGCTCAAAAACTGCTCGTTGGACCGACCAAATTTTGCAGAGAGCACTATAAATGATGCCAATCTACCATCAGATATGGCCGTTGTTACTAAAAATAGAAAATCCTTTAATCGATTAAATTTCAAGAACTGCTAAACAGAATTTGACCATATTTGTCAAAAAAAACACCCAGGGAAAAAGCGTTTTCAAGGTTGTAAAATTATGCTGAATTGCCATCAGTTATGGCCACCTTTACGAAAAATAGAAAAACCTTTAAACAACTTGAAAACTTCTAAGCAGGATTCCAACAAATCGGATAGAAAGCATCCTGGCATAGAGGACTTTAAAATTTATACACGTTGCTGATTTAGCATCAAATATAGTCGCTGTTATTGGCTTTTTTTAAAAACACTCCACAAAATATGATCAATTTTTGCAGCATCCTGGCATGGAGGGCTTTTAAATTTATATAAATGGTGCTGATCTGCCATCAATTATGCTGCTATTACTAAAATTAGAAAAACCTATAAATTACTTATTTTCAAAAACTGCTCATCAGAATAGACCAAATTTGACAGCATCCAGGCAAAAAGGGATTTCAGGCTTATACAGCTGATGCTGTTCTGCCGTTAAATATGGCTGCTATTAAAAAAAATAGAAAATCCTTTAATCAACATCTCAAAAACCTCAAAAGAATTTGACCAATTTTGACAAAGCATCCTGGCATAAAAATCTTTTCTGTATTGGACAAATGATGCTGGTATGGCATCGGATATGGATGAAGATACAAAATAAGAAACTTGAAGCAGTTGCTTTCATAACATGTGCTCATCAGCATAGGAAGAAATTTCTTTAGAAAGCAACCTATTGACCGAGATTTCTTGGCCAAGTGCTCTTGTTTTTGGTAGATGTCAGTCAGGTTAGCGATCTCAGACACACTTGTGTCTCTTGTTTTTGTTTGTATTATCAACCTGTGGTTTTTGTGAAACTGGATTTCATTGATAAATCCATTTGTAACTTTTACAAATACAAAATATTTCATTAAGGTTAAATATGATAAATAAGATAAAACCCGTTTACTTTTTTAACCTCTGAAAATTTTTAAGAGATTCTCTTGTAAGTGTTTTTTACTAAAATTTTACAGTATGGCACAGATTTGGGAAACAAAAGTAGAAAATTATTAAAGGCAGAAAGTACCTTTTCAGAACTAGATGTAAATGTGTGCTTTTCAGAAAAAAATGTAATAACCGAAAAAAATAAAGCTTGTCAATAAAATGAAACCTAATTAGATTTTATGCTTGCATACAGTTCTGAAATTTAAATGCAGAAGAGAAAATATCTTTTCTTATGCTTGAAATTAAATTTTAAAATTCATAATTTTGAATGAAAGCATGGTGCAGGTTTGTCTTACTTTCTTTTGTTTGGTTGAAAGTTTTGTAAATTTACTGGTCGAAATTAATAGCAAAGGCAAAAACAGAAATTCACTGTATAAGGTATTTCAATCTTCTGTCAAGCTGATGCTAATTGTTTAATTACTAATTTAATCAGGACTACATGACAGATTCATCATCAATGGATGGGACTGTTCCTTTGAGATGGACTGGCAAAAAATACCACAGTCTATGAACACCCAGACGCCTGGTAAGTTTTCATTCATTTGGATTTTCTGTATTGATCCAGAAATCTGGATCCAAACATTTGGCTACCTCACCTGGTCATAACGTCAGTATAGTATGGTCCTTCGACACTTGTTATTTACAGCTTCTTCTCAAAAACTGCTTGACCTATTTGCACATGCTTTTACAGGGCACATTCTGGCATCAAGGCCTTTCGGATTTGTTCATTGGATGCTGACCAATCTATTATCCAATATGGCTGTCATTCTAGAAATAGAAAAACCTTTAAACAGCTATTGATAAACTGCTTCACAGAATTTGACCAAATTTGACAGATAGCATTCTAACATTGAGGGCTTTCAAGTTATAAAAATCAATCTACCATCAAATATGGCCATCATAAAAGAAAATAGATAAACCTTTTGAACAACTTTTTAAAAGCCGCTCAACAGTTTGACCAGATTTGACAGAATGCATCCTAATATAGAGGTCTTTCGAGTTCGTACAAATGATGCTGGTCCACTATCAAATATGGCTACCATTGCTAAAAAGAGAAAAATATTTTTAGTGTCTGCTCATTAAAATGTGACAAAAAATGACAAAAAACATACTAGAATAAAGGCCTAAACTTTAAGAAAAATGATGCCAATTCACCATCAAATACAGTCACTGTTTCTAACATTTAAGAAACCTAAAAATGACTTCTCAAAAACCATTACAAAGAATTTGACCAAATTTCATAGAAAGCATCCTGGCACAAAGACTTTCAAACAAATTATGCAGATGCACCATCAGAAATTGCTGCTGTTGCAAAAAATTTGGACCAAATTTTAATTGCTTCTCAAAGAACTGGACTAAATTTGAAGCATGACGGCCTTTAATATATGTACATATATTGCCAATCTGCCATTAAATATGGCAGCTAATGCTTAAAATACTATAAAATAAAAAACTTTAAAAGGCTTCTCAGAAATGCTCAGGGCTGTTCCAGTAAAATATACTTGGGACCCAGGGAAGGCACTTTTAATCTGGAGTATTGTCTTCATTTGAACTCTATGAGTAATCGGAGTAGCCTGGCATATATTTTTAGCTCTACTGGTCATAGACTACAAGAGCTCATGGGATGGTCTTTCGTCTGTTATCCGTCTATCCATTAGTACAAGTTTGTTATCACTGCTCCTCCTAAACTACTTGGAGGATTGCCATGAAACTTTACATACACCTTCATCCCATGGTCTAGTTGATCCTAAATGAAAGTGGTGCTGCTTGGATATCCAAAGTGGCCATATTGAAAATCTTGTTGTCACTACTCCTTTTGAATGGATGGTCATATCAACATGGCGTTTTCACCAAAAGACTTCTTATGATGTCTGGTTGGTTTTAAATGAAAATCTTACTGATATGACATCCAATATGGCTGCCAGAGTGGACATCTTGAAAACCTTATTATCACTACTTCGCCTAAATGGATGGTCATATCAACACGAGGTTTTCACCAAAAGACTTCGTATGATGTCTAGTTGGTCCTAAATGAAAATGGTGCTGATCTGATGTCCAATATGGCCACCATGGGAGCCATCTTGAAAATCTTGTTGCTACTCCTCCAGAATGGATGGTCATATCATCATGGGGTTTTCACCAAAAGACTTCTTATGATGTCTAAGTTGATCCTAAATGAAAAGGGTTCCGATCTGATGTCCAGTATGGCCACCAGAGTGGCCATCTTGAAAATCTTGTTGTCGCTACTCCTCCTCCATGGATTGTCATATTAAACAGAGATGTTCTCTGAAAGACTTCTTATGATGTATAGTTGTTCCTAAATGAAAATGTTGCTGATCTGATATCCAACATGGCCACAACAGCAGCCATGTTGATAATCCTATCACTACTTCTCCTGAACAGAAAGTCATATTGACATGGTGTTTTCACCAAAGGACTTCTTATGATGTCTAGTTGGTCCTAAGTGAAAATGGTGCCTATGTGAGGTCCAATATAGCAGCCACAGTGGCCATCTTTAAAACCTTATCAGTACTTCTCCTGAAGGGTGCCAATCTGATGTATAATATGGCTGCCACAGTCGCCAGCTTGAAAATCTTGTTTTCACTACTTCTCCTAAATGATTGGTCATGTCAGCATGGGGTTTTCAATAAAAGACTTCTTATAATGTTTTGTTGATCCTCAGTTAAAACGGTGCTGATCTGATGCCCAATATGTGGCCATCTTGAAAATCTTGTTTTCGATGCGAATCTTAAATGGAAAGTCATTTTGACATGGGATTTTAATCAGAAAAGTTCTTGTGGTGTCTGGTTGTTCCTTGATGAAAATAACTAACCCTCAATATGGCCACCTTGGTGGCTATCCTGAAAATATTGTTATCTCGACTCTTCCAAAATGGATGGCTATATAAACATTGGGGTTTTTATGAGCCTAGTTGGTCCTGAATGAAAATGGTCCCAGTCATGTATTTAATATGGCTGCCATGATGACTGTCTTAAAAATCTTGTTGTCATTACTGCCCCTGAATGAATGATCATTATGAAATGGGGTTTTCACCAATAGACTTATAATGATGTCTACTTTGTCCTACATGGAAATGGTGCTAAGCTGACATCCAATATGTGCAGCAGAAGCTAATTGGAAAATCTTGTTGCTGAGGAATATCAGAGATAGCTTCAGCACTCTGCAGTTAAAAGGAAGAAATGGTCTTACCTTGAATTCCTGGAAATTCTTTTCACCCATTAGAGTGTCTGTCCCTTCAAGGGACTTTTGTTTAAAAAGTGCCTTCCCTGGGTTCAATGTATGTTTAAATGGAACAGCACTCGGCAGAATTTAACAGTTTTGAATGAAAACATTATGGAATTAAGGACTTGAAATTTTATAGAAATGATACCAATTTGCCATCAAATGTGGCTGCTATTGCAGATAGAAAATACTTCAACAGGACATTCGGCTCACTTGAAAGATGGGCAGAAGAAGCCAACGTCATTGAATTCGATACTGGATACTTTTATTGGTTGCCTCTTAATACAATTTTCAGAATTGATTTGGAATTACAGGTCTATAGTCTGGTTTGTGAACTGGATTTAGGTATTGAAATGAAGTAGCAGAAGAAACCAGTTTATGAAAATTCCAAACCCTAATAAGTTTCGAGTCATGATAATTTTCTGGTTTGATTAATCACGAATTGGGGATCTATATGTACCCCCTAATAGGTCATCTTGAAAACTTGGTGAATTCGTCTTAAATTCTTATTACACACACTTTGTTTGCAAAGTAACATGAGTTTTGTATTTATCTTTTAAGCCAGGTGTTTGTGTTACTCTATATTTTGCAGTCACAGGTGAGACATAGAATGAGCTATATACATTGGTGTGGGACTTCCCTATACACACCAATACATGTGATGATTTGTTTTATTCCCATTTCTAACTAGAAAAGAGTGGCAGGTGGATCAAGCGTTAGAAATGCAACATATTTTCTAGAAGTATTTAGTTTCTTAAAGCATAGAAAGTTTACCAAAAAGAATTTGTTATAAGCAATAATTACAATTTATAAGTTGACTTATGTTATCTTTTCTATATTGAAACCACCAGAAACATTGCAGACGTTCATGAAGCCATAAGTATAATGGTGTCATTTATAGCGTCACTGAGTGCACTTAATTATTGTGAAAAAAAGACAGGAGTCATGTGATGAGAGATACAGCTCACATTCCTACATTTGTTTGGTTGTGTTGTCTATAATAACGATGGAGAATATCTCATCTTTTCACATGACTGCTTTCACAGAGATGCCGCGGGATCGCGGGTTTCTCGCAAGAATGATCGAGAGTCACGCAACTTTTAAAAGCCAATGGGGGAAAGATCGCGCAAGTTATCTGTGCTTCCCGCGATTTCTCGTACCTAATGGGTGACTTTTTTATTTTTTGTTTTTTAATTAGGTCGATCAGATCGTCTTTTTTGACTTTTCTGCATGAACTCAATTAATCCTATATCTATGGAGAATATTGTTTGAATACAAGCACCTTTATGATGGAGATCTGTTGGAGTATTGCAGAAACTATGGAGGTATTCCGATTGAATTGTTTCCTGGAGCAGTGTAGTAAATTGATCAATCGATCTTAGTATCTAAAGCGCGACATTAGTGTGTTTTGTTGAAACAAAATATAACTGATTTCTTTAGAAAACTTAGCGAGATGGAAAGATCATCTGTTAAGGACGAAACTAGGGAGGATGAAATGTCTGACAGTTTGAACATAGCGCCGAAAGCTGTGATACCGAAATAACCGGCATGATGTCGTTTACTACAGTTTAGGTCATGCAGAAATTCTGATACATCAACAGAAGTATCCAAGGAACAACACGCCTGAATTGTGGAAAATTGTGTTTTGGATACCTGAAATCCATTTCCCGAATCTATTCAGACTGGTCATAATTGCAGCAGTTCTTGCCTTTACGAAAAACTGATTGAGAAAGGTGATTCGGTTCTCAAAGCAAAATTCACACTACTCTGTGAAATAGGGTAACCACAGACCTTTAAAACTCTATCACTGTAGTAAGAAAATGTCAGAATATCTGAGAACAAAATAAAATAAAATCCTATACAGATATATAATTCGGATTAAGTATTTTTTTCCCATTTTTTTTCTCTTGGATATTCTGACATTTTCCTACTAGAGTGATAGAGTTTCAAAGGCCATTGGGCTAACATCTGAAACAATAAGTAAACTGATGACTATACAGATGTGTGTGTAGTCCAGTAAATTATTTTCAGTTTGCAAAGTCATATTTGAAGGGCAGTGATAAGAAACAAAGAAGACTATTTACCAGCTGAGCAACAATTAGGTATGCAGCTACCTTATACATTTATTGTCAAAGAAGTGATACAAAATCATTAAATACTTGTTTTAAAGTAGGTGTTTCTACACCTTATAATGATGTTGTCACCCATCATCTACCATTTGGCTTAGTTTACCCTTGCCCCCCTTCCCCAATGACCCCCCACCCTCTGAAGGTAGGTGTGGGGGACTTACCCCTCTTAAGAAAATTTCTGGCAGCATTTCTGCTTTCATGACATGACCTTTTACTGTGATCATAGTGCACACAAACTGGCAACCTCCCTGATTTCCATCATCACATGAGCATTCTTTCACAATAATTACGATAAACATGCAGCAGTTAAAGTTAGGATCATGCAAACAGGACATTTTGCAGTGAACAGCATAGCTTAAGGTACAGATTATGTAGTCTGGTTTAATCAATTCTGGATCAAAGTTGAATTGAGACTATATCATTATTTTTTTTCTTCTGTATATTCAACAAAAATGCATTGTGATAAATCTTTGCTGTGTGTTTCATAGTTTGCGCTGGGAACAGAGTGTTAAGCATTATCGTCAGTAGTAATTCAATTGTGGTGAATTAACTGTCAGACCTTGCTCAATACGTAGAAATCTGCTGACTGTTGCAGTACATAGTTGGATTACCTTGAAAGAAGATGTTAGTACACCAACCAGACATAAACAGGTCTCCGGAAAACCACTTGTCCTCTCATTTTGACTGCGTGAAAATACCTTGTCATTGCTTATAATTCAAGCATATGTCAATTTTGAAGTACTTTGGCCTACTTGTTAGTCCAGAACTATTACTAATATTAGTATCCCTACCTCCTTCATCGACAATGTAGTCTCAATAAGATGAGGCTACCACTTCATAGCTAGTTCGAAACCTGTTGCAAAGTTAGCCAACTTTGATATTTTCACAGGCTAACGGTGTAGGCTTGATACTAAAATGGGTTAAGATCATACAGATATTGGGTTCAGAGTGAAGACAGCAGGTTTAAAACCCTTCTAGTATCAAACTTGCATTGGATGCCATTGTTTTTTTATAGTAAGTGCATAAGTAGTATAGTGATACATGTAAGTTTAGTGTAGTGTGTTGATTAAGGTGATGACAGGGCTGAATATCTGTTGCAACTCACTCCAAAGACTATTGCTTGGAAAAATTGTATCTGCGACCTGCACTAGTTGAATTATTTATATTTTTTTTAAAACTGCCCTTCTTTTTATACATATTTTTAACATCTTGTCAAACATTTTAGATCCTTTTCTAAAATACTATCTTCACACCAACATATGCAGTTCAGCAGAGTAAAATTAACATTTTTGTTCTGTAAATTAAAATGACTTGCATGCAAATTTATATGAGTTTAAATAGTTAAACTCGTTTCTAGTGATACATCTTGTGTTTTTGTACATGTTCATGTCTAATTCAGTTGTTATAGGAGTGTATGAAAAAAAGAAACGGCTTTTGATATAAAAAAATTCATGTTTTCAAAGTCAAAATGATTTTAATTTTGTAAGGGTCATAAATAAACCTTGAAAAAAATCTATTCGATCTAGAAAAAAACCTGGAAATTTTTGTTTAAAAAAAGCGGGGAACCATGACATTTGTATCATTGCACAAGCTATCTAACGCACAATTTGGACACTGTGTATTGCCATTACATTGACAGTCTCAATCACTCTTCTTTGTACACTAATACGTGTTTAAATGTCATTGAAAATTTACATTGAATTTTTCAGTGGGCGTTTTGCCGTTTTAAAGCTTCATCAGAATTCATAAGACACCATTTTGACTGCAACACTAATTTTTCCTTCAGGAATGTGAGAAAAATAATCTCGTCATTTTGCTTCTGTGCTGGATAGAAAAATTCCATCCCCAAGATCCAATTTTTGTGTCAGATACTTAGCAGTACCTTATGTTGGAATCAGAATTTTGACCCTCATGTGGCATTTTCCTGTTCTACACCAATGAAGGACTCTATTAATCTCATGTGACTTTCTCACCTTGACAATCTCTGTCACGCATGTTTAGAAACAAGATAAAGTGCATTTCCTAGAACACTAGTTCTTAAACTTGTGACAGTATTCACTGAAAACTATTTTTGTTATTATGATAATGATGGTGGTTCTGTTGTTGGTGGTGGTGATATCAGCAGAAGTAGGCATCATTTATCAATAGCTTGGTGTTGGTCGCCTTGGTGTGTCCTTGGGAAATGCACTTTGTTCCCATTTCCTCAGCATGATATACCCAATAATGTGTGACAAGTGCAGTTAAAAACCAAACAACAACATCATGAAACATATAGAAATAAGATTTGGATTTTCTTGACAGCTGCCCTTTTGGCTGGATTCTTCAAATACTACAGCGAATATGACTTCGAGAACAGTGTCCTGATCACACGGACCGGATACCCAATTCCCTACAGTCACTTCCTGGACACTCAGACCATGGCAGATTCTCGGATGCGCAACTTCAAGGTAAAGTAATCTAAATCATTTGCACCACATTTTCTTATGAAAAAGTGTATCCACAATGGCTCAGTGATCAGCATGTTGAATTTGTGACCAGACAGGTATGGGTTTAAATCCTGCTCAGACTTGGTCAGGTTCTTTGCTCTGGGCAAGGCACTTTACTCATATTTTCTCTGAATGATATAACCTTTTGTGTGTTGATGTGCCATTAAACACCAATTAATCAATCAATTATAAAGAACAGATTAAAGTTATCTTGCCAGTTTTGGACTGCATAAATGTGCTTGTGTATGTAGCACTTTATCAGTGCATGTTGCTTTATTTTCCCTTCAAAGTACTTGATCCAGAGACTTTAAATTGCATAATGGGTTTGTAAAAGGTTTGTGGAATTTCGCAGTTTTTTAAGTATTTTTATTAGCTCTAATGGTCATAGACCAGAAGGGATTATGGGATGGCCTGTTGTCTGTTTTACATCCCATCTGTGCATAAGTTTGTTATCACTACTCCTTCTAAACTACTTGGGGGTTTATCATGAAACTTTACAGACATTCATCCCAAGGCCTAAGTTGGTCCTAAATGTAAATGGTGCTGATCTGACTACAGATATAACCACATGGCAGCCATCTTGAAAATCTTGTTATTACTACTCCTCAATGGAACGTCATATCAACATGGAGTTTTCACCAGAATACATATTATGATATCTAGTTGGTCCTAGATCCGGGTTGCATCTTGGACGCGCGATCGTGAAAATTCCCCCAAAATTTAAGATTTTCAATTCTATGCGGGCAAAGTCACACAAAAAAATAAGAATTGTGCACATTTATTCATGAAAAATGCGTCATTTCTTTTTTTTTAAAGCAATTTTAAATGTGAAAATCCCAGTTGTCGCTCTCAGCGGATATGTTGTCCTTGTAGAGTTGTGAAACATGTCACGTGTTTCATGTGCTCAATTCTGATTAGTTGCTAAGAAAGTTCAGGTTTAGCATGTTTGATGCTGAGGCTAGCTTGGTGGGCCAATGCGTTAAATGGCAAAACCAGTTAAAACTGACACTTTTTCATTATTTTAGCAGTAATACTTCTAATAACAGTCAGGGTGCAGATGTTTCTGTCAGTAGGCACAGTGACAGTGAACAAACAAATCTTGAGGCTAATCACATCCAACGATGCTAGTGATGATGTGCCTATAGTTGGTGGTGCTGAAACTGAGGGTCCATCCAACATCAAGAAAAAGAAATATCCTTTCAATTCAAACTGGAAAACAAACTCAATCATGGCTGCAAGCAAATGAAACAAATTAGATGTTTTGCAGTTTGTGTGTAAAAACTGGCAAAGAAAAGTCCTTCAGACTTGGAAATACCATGGTGGCCATCCCAAAAATCTTATCACAATTTCTACAGAATTTATGGTCATAGCGACATGGGGTTTTCACCAAAAGACTTCTTATGATACCAAGTTGATCCTAAATGAAATTGGTGACGATCTTACATTCAATATGGCTGCAACAAAAGCCAGCTTGAAAATTTTATCGCTGCTCCACCTGAATGGATGGTCATATCAGCATGGGGTTCTCACCAAAGGACTTGCTATGATATCTAGTTGGTCCTAAATGAAAGTAGTGTCAATTTTATGTCCAGTATGGCTGCTGTTCAGCCATTTTGAAAATGGTGTTATGGCTGAAGAATATGGAGATGGTTTCAAACAGCAGTAGGTAAAAAAGAAAAACAATGTTATCTTGAATTCCAGGAAATTCTTTTTGGCCAGTAGAACATCGATCCCTTCAGTGGACTCTTGTCAATTTATTTTGTTGGGTGGGGGATTTGGAATGGTAGGATGAAAATGTTTGCACAAATGAGTGTGGTGTCTTTCCTGAGCAAGGAGTCAGTGGTATGCGATGTCTGTCATGGAAACTGTACTTTGCAGTCTCAAAATTGATACTAGCAAGCTACTTACAATTCTAGTATTGCTAGCTATAAAACAATGAACTTGAAGTTTCTTGCTTATGTGTTTAAATTTATATTTCAAAATACAAAATATGCTAGTGAACATTGAAAGTAACTTGCTTTTTGCTTTATGAAAATATTGCAAGTATCAAAATGCTGCTGGTACTGAAAATTTATTTTGAGCCCTGCTTTGATATAACCATTGTATCTGACTTTCTCAAAACTTTAACATAGAATCTTAATGTTGAGGCCACAATCAGAAAAGTGATAACTTTAGTCTTGTTGTGTGGGCCACCATCAGGAAAGTGAGAACTTACATCATGCCATGTGGACCAGTGTCAGAACAGTGATAACCAATGTTTTGCCATGCAGACCACCATCAGAAAAGTGATAACTTGTGTCTTGCCATGCAGGCCACCATCAGAAAAGTGATAACTTGTGTCTTGCCATGAAGGCCACCATCAGAAAAGTGATAACTTGTGTCTTGACATGCAGGCCACCATCAGAAAAGTGATAACTTTGGTCTTGCCATGAAGGCCACCATCAGAAAAGTGATAACTTGTGTCTTGCCGAGCAAGCCACCATCAGAAAAGTGATAACCTATGTCATGTAGGCCATCTTCAGAAAAGTGATAACCAGTGTTTTTACATGTGGGCCACTATGAGAAAAGTGAGAACCACTGTTTTGACATGTGGGCCACTATGGGAAAAATGATAACCAGTGTTTTGACATGTGGGCCACTATGAGAAAAGTGATAACCTGTCATGCCATGTGGACCACCACCAGAAATGTGCCAACCTATGTCTTGCTTTTGGGCAAGAAAGATCATAGCTGAAATGAGCATAGTTTGGTTAACCAGATGTTTGTTCAGCTTTTGGCCCTGCATCACTTACTGGCCTCTTATGCCATGAAATGAGCATAGTTTGGTTAGCCAGGTATTTGTTCAGATCTGACCCTTCATTACTGGCCTCTTATGTTGTGATATGACACATAGTGGCTTATTTTTTTCAAAAACACGTCCATTCAAAATGTATTGTACGCTGAAATAAATATGGCCAAAACTTCTATAATTTCAAGAAACTGAAATAGAAACACAATGAAAAGTCTGCCATTTCCTCAAAGAAAATGCATTAAGCATATAGTGTGGTAAAATAAATTTAATTATCATACAGAGTAATGTCTCTATCTTCCCAGTGTACCCACTATTTGTTACAGGTATATAAATTTAATAATCGATTAATTAAATGATTTTGTTATTATATATGCTGTGAATAAAAGTTCAAGTGACTGCAACCTATTTACTGATGTGGTTAAAATTAAGGACTGTTCCTTGTCATTTGCCTTAGTTGGCAGTTGTGAACATGCAGTAGCCAATCAAGCTTACAATAGCTAGACCAGGGAGTATTCATGTTTCTAAGCTTACAATAGCAAGAACAGGGTGTGTTCATTGCAGTAGCCAATCAAGCTTACAGTAGCAAGAGCTGGGAGTATTCATGTTTCTAAGCTTACAATAGCAAGAACAGGGAGTATTCATTGCAGTAGCCAATCAAGCTTGCAGTAGCAAGAGCTGGGAGTATTCATGTTTCAAATTCCAGCCAACAGTTCAGATTAATTTTATACCATTGTTTTATATGTTTTCTTCTCTGATGAAACAGAAACAACAATCTAATTGCATTATTTTTTTCTTTCGGATATATTTTCTTTGTTGTATGGTAAATAAGCTGTACTTGTCCTCTGCAGTTTGTGATGTTGTCAAGACTTGTTAACCATACCCTGAAAAGACCATTTTTACTAATGGTAGAATATACTGCTGGTTGTCTCTCAAAATAAGAAAAACTCCCCCAATATAATTTTTTAGGCTAGAGTCATGAGCATTCAGGATTTTCAAAGGCTGGAACAATAGGCATCCAAGATCTTACAAGATATATTTGATTTGGACCACATGATGGCTCGTAATGTTGACCCTAAATGCTAACTGCATCACAACGCTAATAGTTTGGTCTTTCCTTGCATTGTAATTATTTATAATGAAATATCCTTGTGCATAATTCGCACATGAATATTGATTGAGATATACTTTTTGATAGGCTGGAGCAGTAAGCATCCAAGATCCATTTGTCCTCGACCACAATGTGGCCCAGAATGTCAATGAAAAGACCAGGAAGCTTATTCAGAGGGAATTGCACATTGCAGCAGCTAAGAGTAAATCCTGGAGCAATGATGGATTCTTCTTGGATCCGGATTTTGAGCCATCGGATCTGGTGTATCTGCTGATGCCAGATCTCCCAGAAGAAATCGTCAAGGAAGACCAGGAGACCCAACAAAAAGAGCAGGAACAGGTAAAGTAAAATCTGGAAATTGTGTGGAGTAGTTGGGTTGATCCTGTTTGTTGTATAATTAGCTCATGGATTCATGGATTAGTTGGGTTGATCCATATTGTTGTATAATTAGCTCATGGATTCATGGAGTAGTTGGGTTGATCCTGTTTGATGTATAATTAGCTCATGGATTCATGGATTAGTTGGGTTGATCCAGTTTGTTGTATAATTAGCTCATGGATTCATGTAGTTTTTTTTGTGCATACATATCACTCAAAAACTCCAGCTTGTACACATTGGCAAGGACAACCAACTCTGGTCAGAAACTTGATTTATAATATGACGGTTTTATAGGTATGAATCCAAGGGGTTCCAGTAATCCAGCAATCTGTTTAGATAAGGCAGACAAAACCCAGTCAATTGTGCATTTTTTTGAAAAACATCACAAAGAACAAGTAGAAAGTTCAGAAATTCCAACTCCTGAGGAAGTTGGTTATTGTTAACCAAGTCTGGCATTTGGATCTGAGACTGATGAGGAAGGTTGTGATTCTTTAGCAGCTGATTCTTTAGCAGCTGAGATTGCACCACCATTGAAAAAAAAAGAAATTTGATTACATGTTTCAAGCATAGTGGACCGAGAAATGACCATTCCTACTGAAAAACAATTAAGGAATGATGTGTAATGTACGTGTCAAACATAACAGGAAGAATGCATTTATGATGGGATGTACAAATTACTGAACTAGAACTGCTACTTAATGTCGTGTTTGCAAGTGAGTAACATAGTATAATATCACAGAGATGGTCATTGAGTATTGATGAATTTTATTCAACTGTTTTGAC
This sequence comes from Margaritifera margaritifera, assembly GCA_029931535.1. NCBI lineage: Eukaryota > Metazoa > Mollusca > Bivalvia > Unionida > Margaritiferidae > Margaritifera > Margaritifera margaritifera. The sequence continues at coordinate 104,032 of JAQPZY010000980.1, forward strand.
CTCCAGTCATGAAACTATTTGGCCCACTTATTTTCAGTGAGGGAGTTGGCACCTTTTTAAAAAATCCCATAAGCAACACTGCATGGGTATGCAAAAAAAAAGAAGACAATTAAAAAGATGCAGTCTACACAGATCTGATGGCATACTGTGTAATAACATTAGCAAGTGCAAGTATTTAATAACTGGAGACTCGGGTTGCAAAAAAAAACATGAACAGAAAAACTCGATCATGAACCACGCAGTTACATTACAAGTCATGTATTTATTCTCTTGAAGATTAATAAGTGTGGTGGATAAAATTGCAACTTAGAATTGGTGTTAAGTGTAGGGTCAGGATACATGTCGAGTTGACTACCTCATTTCTGGGTCAGTCCATGTTCTTGTGTACATAGATATTTACATTTTTCTATAACCCATATATGCCATCAGAACTGTGTTTACATGTAGGCAGTCAACAAAAGATTTTATACCATCATAAAAATGACTTTTTTATATTGAATTTATTCAAAAAGTGTGCTTAATCTCTCTGCGAGAAGCAGCACCAGAACTGAATCAGTTGTCCATTAATTTGTTGTTGTCTATTAATTGGTCAGTGTTTTATGTAATTTGGTCAATTAAAAATCATTAGTTACACCAACAGCACAAACAGAATGCAATGCAGATGCTCTAGTTTGCTCAGTCTAGTAGATTTAATGTATATAAAGTTGGATTGTGTAGTGGAATTCGGATTGTATGACCAGCTGTACCCATATCAGATACATTGTCACTATCGGTGTCAAAATACATTAAATTCAAACCCAGTCTCATTTAGAGGCCAATTCAAAGCCCAGTCAACTGAATATGTACATTTTCATTGAATTAGATAATGTGGTTGTTTTCTACAGGTTCTCCTGTTTCTTAGATCACACTTTATCAACATCTTGCTCCTCTGTACTAAAATGTTCTCAGCTTTTCAAGCAATAAATGTTACACCAAACTTGGAAATTATACTTTAAATCAATACATTTTACACCAGACTTGTAAATCGTACTTGAAATCGATAAATGCAGCCATTTGATTGCGTAGATTTTGTAATGATCTGGAGTCGCAGTAAATTTAATGATGAAGGGGTCTAAGCTGTCAAGGACTGCTGACAAGTCTATCATACTTGTGCAATCAAGGTTAAATAAACTTTGAATTTTTAAATTCTGATTTTAAATTGTAGAACACAGGACCTTTGTTCATACTAAAGAAACTTAAAATACACTACAGCATGTCATCTATACTACTTTTGAAATATAGATTGTCTCCCCTGCTTTAGCAGGTATTGGGGGAGACACTCGAAACAGTGGGAATGATGACAAGGTTTTAATTTTAAGATTTTTTTAAAGTGATATATTATGCATCATCATACTGATTGCAGGATAGACATTCTGTTCTGGCAAGCCCTATATTTTAAGGATTTTATAATTTTTACTTTTGTCTTTTATTTGATACACATTTGACAGAATTTAAACATCATTACCTTATATCTTTTATCTTACAGTTCTTCATGTTTATGTTGATTTTAAAGGGTTTATAAGTTTTTGGCTCACCTGACTATAAAGTCAAGTGAGCTTATGTTATGGCTCTTCGTCCTTCATTCATCATCCATGTAGCATCTATCAACAATTGCTGTTTTCAACTTCTCAAAAACCACGAGACCAAATCGGGCACAAATCATACTGGCATAAAGACCTTTCAAGTTTGTACAAATTATGCCAATCCATTATCAAATATGGCTTGCCATTACTAAAAACCTTTAAACAATTTCTTCTCAAAATCCACTGAGGGTTCTTTCCATCTAAACATACATCTTACCCAGGGAAGGCACTGTGTAAAAAAATATACACCAGGGTACTGATCACTGAAAGAGTTTTTATGAAAATGATACAGACCTCTAAATTGCATCTATGGGTGATCACTCCACATAAAAAGTACCTTCCCTGGGTCCCAAGTATTTTACTGGAACGGCCATGAACAGAATTTGATAGATTTGACAGAAAGCATCCTGGCATGAAGACCTTTCAAATTTGAACAGATGTTACCAATCCATCATTAAATACAGCTGCCATTAAAAAAAATAGAACAGAGTTTAAAAGACCTTTCAAATGTGTACAAATGATGCCAATCAGTCTTCAAATATGACTGCTGTTACTAAAAAAAAAAACAACAACCTACAAACAATTTCTCCAAAACCACTGAATATAATTTGACCATACCTGACAGCAGGTATCTTTGCATCTAGACCTTCACCTTTAGGAAAAACTAAAAACCTAGAAGAAGGGAGGTCGGCGTATCCGAGGGCCAAGGTTTATTATAGTTGTACTAACACCATGTCATCTCCGACTTACGTGTCAGCTTATGCGAACAGGCTTATACATGAGTATATACAGCACCCGTCACTATTAATAAGCTTTAATTTTTAGCATGGTAAGACCTCGTCCATGCTAGATGCATCAACTCCCTGTTCTAGAGATTTCTTAGAACACGTGCATTGACCCAATCTGATCTACGTCATCAGCCCATGTGCTATAGCGCATCCTCATTCTTTTTCGGATGACCATTGAGTCAACACGTGGAAACATTATGAAGTGGAAAATATCTACAACTGCAATGGTTTCATGCTATCTACCAAGGCTCGTGATTAATACTTTGTAGTGAACTTACCTCTGTCTGTGTTTATCAAAATAGTTTGATAAGATAATATTGATAATTTTCATTCGTTCATTGTCACATGACGAGCCACCTACCCTCCCTCCTCCTAACATAAAGGGTATGGAACATTGCGGTAGATGTAGGAACTTACTATTCTGGGTTCTCAAAAAATTGTCCATTTACAACAGTGTTTACAAATGACGGGGGTCCTGACATTATTGTGATTATGGTTTATTAATGCAATAATGTGGTCACAACACGGAATCTTATTAGTAGAGATTCTAGGCACCCCAAAATCTTTCAGTATGTTTTATAACATTACTACAACTCAACAATGATGTTCTTGTGTTTATAATTCGTGAACGGACTAAACCGAATAAACTCTGACATTCTTGTTTTGCAATACAAATAACTAGTAAAGAGTTACAATGAGGCTGATGCAATGCTTGTTATTATAATTCATCTGTTCATTTTTTCATACTAAAGTTTTTTGTTTTCAGAACCTTATTTACAGATGTCTTCAACCAGTGTATATAAGTGTGGGCATAGGAAAAAAGGCCCATCGGACACTCACTGAACTTGTATATCATGCACAAAATGTACATGAATGGACGGATGTCCCATGTGTTGTCTATGGTCAGACGACGTTTGGGACCTTGCCAAAGTCGCCACACATATAAGAAGAGAAGGAAGCACGTTCTTCCTATTCGGGATCTATTAAATCTCAAATGGTGCAAAACTTTGCTGGAATTGAGTGCGTCTCTCCTAATAAAACAGGGAGAGACAGATATTTATGAGGGATCAAGTGTATTCCCCCAAATAAAAGAGGGAGGAGGAGCAGCACCCCTCCCAGACAAGATAGTGCGTCTTCTAAAAAGAAAGCAGCTTCTATTGTAAGGCAATAAACTTGCTGGGTTTGCCCCCCCCCCCCCCCCTTAACTACAGGAGGACAGGGAAGCACCATCCCATGAACAAACACAGTAATACCCCCAGTGGGGGTTGAACTGAACCCCAATATGGAAAAACACAGTAATACCCCGGTGGGGTTTGACTGAACTCTGATTTGGAGAATCCTTGTGTCTCAACTTGCTGACTCTAGGTATAGCGCCAGGGATAGGTTCTAATACCCCTCTTCTGATACATTACCTAGTTATCCCACCACACGGATGCAACCTGCTTTTAGGCACGCTCCCAAGATAGGAAATCGGACCGATGTCCCTTCCTTTCTCATGTTCCCTTTTAATCCTCTTTTGGTATGTGGAACTTGCCCATTCAAAAAAGAGAGCGATCAACCTATACCACCATGGATGTCGTCTATGTGGCCTCCTGCATGTACGAGCAATGAGGTTCAACTACCCTCACAAGTTCTGCGGGAAAGGCCGTCAAGGAAAGAGAGGATTACTCCCCCTTCCTCTACAAGGCCAAAGAGAGATGAGAAGAATTCTTACTCTCCTGCCATGACTCATTAAGGACAATTCTGTCACTCCCCGTGCTGAGTCACAGATTGTCGATTATCATACATTCCCCGGAATTTACTGAAATTCTGGAGGATAGGGTATACTCTCCCCTCCGAGGATCTCCAATTCTGTCTTACCTAGTGTCACATGTGGTCGAGGAGAAGAAGACTTGGTCATTCTACATGGCTATAAACGAAGTCTACCACCTTCTTCCTTCTGACATGTGCCCAAAGCCTAAGTGTTCAAGTGATACTTAGATTCTTTCCTGCTTAGAGAAACTATCAGGGGCAATGCCCGGACTGGACTTGCTGCTACTTTTTCACTCTCCAAGGGTTAGAGCAATTGTGCAATGGCTGAGCAAAGGTCAGGAAGTGGCACTTTGGAATAAAGGGTGGTCTGTCCCCCTTGCTCCATTGTGACCCTTAATATCAGCCTCAAGCTATAAGGTTCATTTATCTGCCTGGCCAATAAACCTCCACTTGAACTCTGAAGCTTCACAAGTGGGCATTTAAGCAGGTTCCTTTGCTCGCCTCTTGGTTAAATCCTTAGAGGCTTTAGTGTCAAAGGCCAGGTCATTAGTGACCATAGCTTCACATGCTGACCTGTTTTCAGCAGCTTCCTTCTGTTTACTGAAGGAAGAATTATTGCCATCCATTGCCTTGCAACGACTGTTAGAGACTGTGGCTAAGACTTTGAGACACGCATTGTCTACGGCGATGGTGATGTCTGCGGAGCTTCTTCACCTCTGTCATGATGTAACTTTGGATTCTTCAAAGTTTTTGCTATACCATAGCAAAAATCTTCTGAGGGCTGCACCCCTGGATTCTGAGACCTTATTTGACAGATTCATTCCCACTATTGCTTCTCTGGATTTTAGGGACCAACAACATAGGTCCCTTGCATCGGTTGCTCTGCACACAACCGAATCGAGCCATGGGTCAGCCACAATTCCAACAAAAAGATATGCAACTACAACAGAATAACCAGCGCGCCCCCCCCCCCCCCCAGTCTGCTCTACAAACAAGACGGAATTCGTGGAGAGGCAAGGGCAAGGCAAAGAAGTCTGCTTTTGTCTCCCCCTTCCTCAGCCAACTGGGCAGTTTCCAACGATCTTCATGATGCGTACTTCCACATCCTGATTTTTTTCCTCCGCACAAAAAAACTATTTCCGGTTCTCGATTGGACAGGATGAATTTCAATTCCAAGCCATGCCATTTGGTCTAGCCTCAGGGCCAAGGGTCTTCACCAGAGTCATGGGAGTAATAGCTGCACACTTGAGGTACTTTGGGATTCCATGAATCCAGTATTTCAGTGACTGGCTGACACGACGACAAACAATCCCTATTATGCCACATGACCCGCTGTTTGTCTGTAGTGACTCAGTTGGGACTGATTCCAAGCCTAGAGAAATCCGAACTCATTCCCTCTCAGGATTTTGTGTACATAGGAATGAATTTCCTTACCTCACTGGGCCAGGTTAATGTTTCCTCAGAGCATATGCACACAAAATCATGGAACTTTTAAGGGCGTTACAGACCAAGACTTTGTTGTCGGCATGTCTGCACCTCTCTCTCTCTTCTGGGAACCTTGAATTCCACCGCAGAGCTGGTATCCCTAAGGAGATTCCATTTATGTCCTCTTCAGTTTCTCCTGTTGGAAGTTAGGAAACCCTACAAGGATGCACCATCAGTTAAAATTTCTCTAGGGTCGATGTTTCAGTACCAGCTCAAGTGATGGTACAATCAAGTCAAGTTTATGAAGGGAGTTCCCCTGCATGCCTCAGAACCCCACTCCTATCTGTACACCGACACATCAGATTCAGGTTGGGGGGCTCATTTAGAGCCAGAGGGAGTACTTCTCCAGGGTCATTGGTTAAAGGAAGACAGGCTCCTCTGCATCAGCAATTAGGAAATTAAAGCTGCAATTTTTGCCTAAAAGGGTGCATAGAACGCGTAAAAGGGCATTGCATCATGGTCTCCAACAACAACACAACAGTGGTTGCATACGTTAGACAGCAAAGAGTTCCTCGTTGGAAGTCTGGAATCTTATATGTTGGGTAGAGTCAGAAAGAATTACACTCAGAGTTTGTCATATTCCAGGGAAGGAAAACATTCTTGCTAACAGTCTGTCCAGAACAAGCAAGGTAGTCCGTACAGAATGGTCTCTACATCAAGTAGTTGCAGAGTCTCTGTTCAGTCAACGGGAGACACTTTTAGTGGACTTGTTTGCAAGAAAACTCAACAAGCTCCCATTTTATGTCTTCCCAGTCCCAGACCAAGCAGTCTGGGCAGTGGACGCCTTCAGCCTAAACTGAGATCGATGGTTTGCCTACGTATTCCCGCCCTTCCGGTTGATTCCACAAGTACTGCACAAGATCAGGACATTCACAGCATGGATCATCCTGATCACACCTCTGTGGCCTCAAAGGTCTTGGTTCAATGACCTACTCGACCTGTTGATCAACAAACCAAGGGGGACAAACCCCAGTGGGACAATCTTCTTTCACAACACACAGGTATGCTATTTCACACCAATCATCTGATTCTCCACCTTCAGACTTGGCTCATTTCAAGCGATCTATCTGCCAGGCACATTTTTCAAGCAAAGTTACTGACTGCACTGTACGGGCCCGGCGACGTTCTACATCCAGTGTCTATGATGCAAAGTGGAAAATCTTTTGTGATTGGTGTGCTAGGAAACTTGTTAATCCTTGCCGACCCTCTCGCTGCAGTAGCAGATTTTCTTCTCTTCCTCTTTGAGGAGAGATCTTGTTCAGCCTCTACAATCAAAGGTTATGGGGCTGCCCTTTTCGAACACTTAAATTTTCCAAAGGTCAATCCACTGGTTCAGATCCTCACTTATTTGATCTTATTAAGTATTTTGAGCTACATAGACCAGTGTTTCGCTCGTTGACACCCAAATGGAACTTTTCATGTGTTTTGTGACCATTGACAAAAATACTTTATGAACCTTTGAGTGGGGCTTCTTTTGAAAATCTTGTGCTTAAAACCATTTTTCTTCTGGCCGTTGCTTCAGCCCAGAGAAGAAGTGAACTACATGCCTTATCAATTGAGGAGAGATGTTTATGCTTCAGTGGGAATTACGATTCGGTTTCTTATGTCTGCCAGGCTTCCTTGCAAGAAACCAACTTCCATCAGTATTTCCATCCCCAGTCTCAGTCGCATCTGTGCTGGAGATGATTGAGATAGACTTTTTTGCCCAGTTAGGGCATTAGATTCTTTGTAGCAACTGCTAAAAGGAGAAGGAAGGGTAGAAAAAGGTTTTTTCTCCCTTTAGGGGTTCAGCTGATATTTCAGCATCCACTATCTCTCGGTGGATTTTGCTCACCATCAAGGGAGCTTATGCGTCTCTCACAGAAAGAGAACTATCATTCATGAGGATTAAGGCCCATGAAATCAGGGCTATCACTACTTCCTGGGCATATCTAAGTCACTTATCTTTAGATATTATGAAGTCTGCATTTTGGCGCTCGCACACAACCTTCTCCATTTACCTTCAGTCATTAGCAAACCAGAGTCTAGGTATTTTCTCTCTGGGTCTGATAACCCAGGTTACTGCCGCATATAACTGCAGTTGACTGCTTGGGTAGAAGGTGAGAATTTTTGTTCTCCACATTTTACTCTTCACAGTCCATCAGCCACCCTCCTTACTGACAAATTCAGCTTTAAACAAGTTTTGGGAAATTTTTTAGAAATTGTCCATGAAGGGCTATTTTTGTAATTTCTGTGCAATGATAATGCACAAATGATCAAATAAGCAAGGAATATTCAAATTTGGTGACGTCATCGAAATTCACCAATTAACTCGTTAACCCCTGGAGATTTTTTTCATTTTCGCATGAAATGGGGGTAGGCAACGCATTTTTGGGGTTACTTCTGAATTCAGCCAAACAGATCTGCTTAAGAAAGTTTATCGTTTAGCCGGATGCTTAGGTCTATCAGAAACATTGTTTTTCATTGCCTATTATGCTCGCACATGTGCAGAAGGGTAACAAAAATTTTTGTTTTTTGGGGGGTTTTTTGTATTGGGCCCCCGATTTTTGTGTCCTGGCCCCTTTTTGCTCCGAATCTCAAACTTATCCTACTTTTTGCAAAGGTTCATCTGTCTGTGTGCAGTTCAGACGGGTCTGCTTTAGATCTAAGGCCAAAAAGTCTAAAATCTGGACACAAACTCCGGTTCCACACCTGTCAATTTTCGACCTAAAAAACAATCGGGTCTTTAAAAAATGCATTTTGTTCGCTGTACTTTTTAATGCGAGTAGAAAGTCTATATTATTTGGTATCATTATAGAGCTACATCTGTCTACTTTCCTGCAATACCATCCACTTTAGTGTATCTTAAATGATGTTGATGTTACAGAGCTCGGAAGTAGGGTACAACCTCATGACGCGTAAACATGGCGCTAGGGGTTAATGAGTTAATAATAGTGACAGGCAAGTTATTACTGATATTAAAGTGCAGTTTTTTTGTGGGAGTAAAAGTAATTTTAATTATGTGATACTTACCTGTCACTATTGGATGCCCTCCTCCTACCCTGCGCTGATGTCCTTCATTAGCCACACATCCTAAAAAAGAATGAGGATGCGCTATAGCGCACAGGCTGATGATGTAGATCAGACTGCATCTAGCACGGACGAGGTTTTTCCATGCGGAAAGGTAAAGCTTAATAATAGTGAATGGTAAGTATTACATAATTAAAATTACTTTTACTCCCCCAAAAAACTACAGTTTCATAACATATGGAAACAACAGCACTGGAGATGTTTCAACAGAAAGCATTCTACTGACCCCGATTTCTTGGCAACTGCTTTTGCATGTCATGCAGGTGGGTGATATCAAGCCAACTAGAGTCTCTTGTTTGCAAACCTTTGTTTACATTTTTATCTTTATCTTTTATCTTGTAGTACTTTATGTTTATGTTTATTTGGAAAGATTCAATCTTAAGTTTCTTGTGCAATTTTTTATATTTACATTTTTAGAACTTTACCTCTAAATGATACCATGCAGTCATTATTGTGCTGATGTGCGAATAAACCCTAATACATCTATATATACATATGTTCTAGCAAATTTCTTGTAAGGATAATTAAGAAAGTTAAATAAAAATGAAACTGTACATTGAGGAGACACTTCTTTGGTAAGAATGATGAAACACTTATGAAATCAGCAGCCAACTCATTTATGGTTTACTACATAAATGTACAATATTTTACTTTACAGGCTGCCAAAAAGAAATTAGAACCCAACCCAGATGGCACTTTTGAATTCGAAATAGAGTTGAAACCAGGATCACTTACAAGCAAGTTTCTGAAGGTTTTGCACTCCAAGCCAAACTGGAGGGTGGAATGGAGCCACAGAGTCAGTGCCTTCATTACTCGCATCCTCCGTGAAATTTTACTTCTGAGGGTTGAAGAACTCCCTGATAAAGTTGAGGAAACTGAGGAAAAAAGTGAAGAGGCTATGGAGAAATCATCAACAGAGGTCGCTTCACCACCGCAGAAATCAACAGGACAGAACTACAACCCAACACCTCAAGATTTGGGATTGAAGGAAGGAGATAAGAAACGGACACTATCTGGAACTGATGATGAAAGCAGCTCTGATGCAAAACGGAGTCGAAATATTGCTGAAGGAAACGAAGGGGATAAATTCAAGGCAGACAAAGTTAAAGAGGAATTGACATTGGAGGAGAAAAGGAAACGTCTCTTCCCAGGGGCCGTATACAAGGGGGCTGCTGCTGCTGCATGGGTGAACAAGAAACAACAACAACAGGAAACAAGGAGGAAGCCTGATGTTGAGGAAACCTTAGTTCTGCGCCCAAAGAGAACATCAGAAAACGAGGTATTTTATGAATACTATGTCCGAGCTTTTTGTCGCACATGGGCCAGCAGGAAAAAGGTGAAGACCTATCTGACTCAGAATGGCTACACATACGAGGGGCTTAAAATGGAGCAGTCTATATCAGATGCTATTTACCAGGATGAGCGTGCACCATATCGTAGACCAGCAGTGGGTTTCTACTTCACAATGGAGTCTAACATCACAGAAAACAAAACAATGCTGAGAGTTTTTCTGGAGCCAAAGGAAGGGAAAACTGAATTCAATTGCTTTGGTCAATTTCTGAAAATGTTTGTCACAAAAATGCTTGAGAAATATTTGTGTGAGTGAGGCACATGATTATGGATTTTATTCATGCTTTCGATGAATCATTTTTGAAGCTGACAATTAATTCTGTGACATGCTTGCCTGCCCCTGTTAACATTAAAGTAGGCGTTATCAATTTTACAGCATTGCTTTGGGCTGTACATGCAGACCCTGGTCTTGTTTGTTTTAGGTGGGAAAAAAAACATGTGAAGTAGAGATAGTGTTTCAGTCAGTTTACTTGGTTAAAAACTAGCATTTCTGATTGCTTTTGTCAGATTGTAATATTTCTGTGTGTATAAATACCAGTGTCTGGCCCTTGTCAACATGGCATGGAATACTTTTGCCACATAATTGTAATTATCAAATGTAAATTTTGAAAGTAAAACATCTATCAATAGTTTTGGTAATAGTGTGAAAAAATGGAGATAATAAGCTTTATTTATGTATTTTCTACATTAAAGATTTCTCTGCACTTGTACTGTAGGTTTTATCACATTTTATGCAATGTTGTATAGAGATCAACATTAATAAATCTTTAATGATTTTTATATTCAGCTTGAATTATACTTTGTCAGAGTTACATCCCATTTGTGTTCATAGTTGCTTTTTTCATTTAAATTGCCAAGATTCTTGGCTCTGTGAGTAAAAGGTGGGCAAAGTTAAGATGTGAAAATGCTTCAGAGATTACTTTTGGCTCACCTGGCTGTAAGGCCAAGTGAGCTTATGGTAAGGTCGTTCATGCATGTCGTTCACAATTGCTGTTACAATTCTTCTCAAAAGCCTCCACCAATTTGCACCTGATTTTATATTGAGCATTCTGGTATCAAGGCATTTCAAATTTGTTCAGTGGATGCTGATCCATCATCCATTATGTCCAGCATTTACTAAATATAGAAAAACCTTTAAGTAAAATTTTCTCAAAAACTGCTCAACAGAATTGGACCAAATTTTACACCAAACATCTTGGCATGAAGGTCTTTCATATTTGCTCAAATGAGATCACTCTGCCATCAAATATGGCTGCTGTTACTAAAATAGAAAAACATTTAAATGACTTCTTAGAACTGCTCAGCAAAATTTGATAATGCATTTTAGCATAGATGGCTTTCAGTTTTATACGTGATGCCAATTCCCAATAGGAAATGACTGAAGTTACTAAAAATAGAAAAAATCTTTAAATGACTTCTAACAAAAACACTGAATATAATCTGACAAAATTGGACAGAAAGCATCCCGGCATAAAGGTTTTCAGAGTTATACAAATGGTGCCGATTTGCCATGAATAATGTCTCTTGTTACAAAATATTTTTAAAATCTTTAAATAGCTACTCAAAAAGCACTCAACACTGACCATATTTGAGAGAAAACACCTGGGTTTGAATGGTTTGTATTTTTTACAAAAGATGCCAATCTTCTATCAGAAATAGCCGAAGTTACTACAGATTTTTTAAAAAATCTTTAAATGGCTTCTAAAAAACCGCTGAACAAAATTTGACCAAATTTTACAGAAAGCATCCTATCTTGAAGGACTTACACATTTTAAGAAAATATTGCCATCATTAACTAAAAATAGGAACACATCTACACAACTTTATGAAACAAAAACTTGCAACAGAATTTGATCAACTGTGACAGAAATCATCCTGGCATGGAGGCCTTTCAATTTTGGTAAATGATCCTGATGTGTCATCAGATTTTGATGGAGATATAAAAGCTAGAGAAACCTTGAAAAACAATTGTTTTCATAACATGTTTAATCAACATTATTTAAGTAGATTTCTACAGAAAGCGTCCAACTGTTCAAGATTTATTTGCCAACTGCTCTTGCATTTGGCTAGTAAACAGATGTCAGCCAGTGAACTACGTCAGGCCCACTTCGGCCTCTTGTTTTTTTGAATACATGTTCTGCTTGCAACATTCACACATAAATATTGCTTTTATCATTTGAAATTTAGTCCTGTACTGATGTTGTATCATTTACATTGTAGTTTCATGTAGTCTATAAAGTGTTTTTATATATTAATCCACAGTTTTAGCTCAACTGGCCATAAGGCCAAGTGAGCTTATGGTATGGCCCTGTGTCCTTCATGCATCTATCAATAATTGCTATTTTCAACTTCTCAAAAACCACCAGTCCAGTTTCAACCAAAGTTGGCTGACACCATCCTGGCATGAAGGCATTTCAAGTTTTTACAATTGATGCCAATCTGCAATTAAAGATGCCTGCTATTACTGAAAATATAAAAACCTTTAACAAACTTCTCAAAACTGCTGAACAGAATTTTACTAGATTCGACAGAAAGCATCCTGGCATGAAGGCTTTGAGGATGTCATGAATGGTGCTGACCAACCATCAGATATGGTCATCGATGCTATAAAAAAAATAGAGAAACCATTAAACAACAGCTTCTCAAAAATCGTTAAACAGAATCTTACACAATTTTACTAAAAGTATCCTGGCATGAAGGTCTTAAAAATTTGTACAAACGATGCTGATCTGATATCAGTTTGACTGCCATTACTAAAAACAAAAAGAAATTTTTAAATGGCATTTTCTCAAAAACTTCACAGAATTTGACAAAATTTGGCAGAAAGCATCCTGACATGAAGTTTTTGGGTTTTATAAATTATGCCAATCTGCCATCAAATATGGGCACTGTTACTAACAATAGAAAACCTTTAAATGACTTTTTTAAACCACTAAATAGAATTTAACCAACTTTGACAAAAAAAACATCTGGCATAATGACCTTTCATTGAAGGACAGATGGTGCTAATGCCTTAAAAAATATGGATGAAGATACAAGCAAATAGAGAAACACTGAAACAACTGTTTTCATAACATCTGCAGATAAGAGCATTAGGAGAAATTTCAACAAAGCATCCTGCTGACTTTGGCCAACCGCTCATGCATCTGGCTATTCGGCAGCTGTCAGCCAGGTGAACGATCTCAGGGGGCAACCTTGGGCCTCTTGTCATGGTTTAGTTATAAGTTTATCGATACTTGAATCATTGGTGTTAACATTAGTTCATTCAGTCATTTGAGTTGTTGGGGTCATATTTCTTTCCCAATAATTAAATAAAGAACAAATATTAGAATTTAGTACTGTCTTGTGTGATCATTAATTAAGATCTGTGTTTGTATATGTAACCATCTACTTCAGATTTGTGTCCGTGTATGTAACTATCTACTTTAGATTTGCATCCGTGTATGTATCTACTTTAGATTTGTATCTGTGTATGTAACTATCTACTTTAGATTTGTATCTGTGTATGTAACGATCTACTTCAGATTTATATGTATTATGTAACGATCTACTTCAGATTTGTATCTGTGTATGTAACTTTCTACTTCAGATTTATATCTGTGTATGTAACTATCTACTTCAGATTTATATCTGTGTATGTAACTTTCTACTTCAGATTTGTATCTGTGTATGTAACTATCTACTTTAGATTTGTTTCTGTGTATGTAACTATCTACTTCAGATTTGTATCTGTGTATATAACTATCTACGTAAGATTTGTATCTGTGTATGTAACGATCTACGTAAGATTTGTATCTGTGTATGTAACGATCTACGTAAGATTTATATCTGTGTATGTAACGATCTACGTAAGATTTGTATCTGTGTGTATAGCTATCTACTTCCGATTTCTATCTGTATGTAGCTATCTGCTTTGCATCTATTTATAATAATCTTTCATCTGTTCATATATTATTTCACACTTGAACTGTACATCTGCACAGAGCTCTAGAAAAGAATGTACTTCCTGGTTTGAAACTAATTTGAGTTATTTTTTAATTTGATGCTGTATTTTGTGTATGCCGCAAAAGACAAACTTGACACTACCAGACTGAGTCTTAATTATCATAAAGCGTGTCGTGCCTTTTTGAATGCATCAAACAGCCTCGTGACTGAGACTAACACAGGATACATTTGATTGCATGGCTCTATTTGTTCTTACAGTGATCAAGCACTATCCTTTCAGATGAGCATGGAATATCTGGAACTCTAAATGATTGCATAATTATATTGATAAAATGCACCTTTATACAACATGGACTGTGCTTACAGCAGAAGCATACATGACCAACTTGGGACTTGTGCTTAAAATGAAATTGTCATGCATAATCTGAGCACATTTAAAAATTTCTTAGCGTTTTAGTTTTTTTAGTCTGCATAAAATGTGCAAATATGCTGCTGATATAGAGTTGTATAAATTTTTAACTATTTTAAGGATTTTACCCTTTTTTTGTGTTTGCCTTGATATTTGTTTAATATGTCATTTTGGGGATACCTAAACTTACTTGGCACTATATAGCCAGGATTGTGCTGATATGCTGTTAAATCCTATATATACATACATCCATGAAGCAACAGATAAGTCTGCAGTACCGTCTGGATCCATATATAACACCCAATCAACTGCTAAAAACATAGGTGGATATGGCAGTGTTGACCTTCATATGCCTGAGCGTTATACGACCGTAGATCTAAATATACACTGGGCAGTTTAGCGTGTGTTGTATAAAAACTTACTAAAAGTGGTAAGTTATTTAGGAATTTGATTGTATTGCAGAGTTAAACTGTTACACGTATGATTTAACAGCATATCAGCACAATCCTCGCTATATAGTGCCAAGTAAGTTTATGTATCCACAAATTGACGTACTAAACATATATCCAGGCAAACAAAAAAAGGGTAAAATCCTTAAAATAGTTTTTATCTTGAGTCATCTCCATAACAAAAATCATATCAAAATGAATGTTACAGAGATGCTGCCAAGGCGTGCATATAAAAATGTACTCTGCGCAGTATACAATTTTTATTTAACTGCTAACCCTTAAAATGCTTGTCACGGCAAAAGGCACGCCGCCAGTAGAGGTCTTGTAGCGGTTGTCTCATCATCTGTCATTTTTCAGGTAGGCAACTGTTTACACATCTGAGTACTTCGGCTTGACATGAATGGTTGTTAAACTCAATTTGATTGGCACATTGGGCCCTGGAACAAGCATTCTGTGGAGCTTTAACCTTGCATTCATGAAGGAAGTTTTACAAACTTTTGTTTAAAGTAAGGGTTCCTAGGAAACCCAAAGTGGCTGACTCCCAGCATGGTTCGTCTGCAGATGACGATTTTGTTCAGCAAATACTGGCTGATGATGGCGGTGATGACTATGATTTTTGAGGCTTTGAAGTATACAAGACAATTGAGTTTGAAAAGTGTTACTGGAAATACCAGTGAGTAATTTTGAACCCGAAAATGATGTTGAATATGAGTCCGATGTACATGCTGGATGGACAAAAACAGACTGCATGCCAGTCAAGCCCTTATTCAGTGGTATTTCGAAATAAAATGGAAAAGGCAGAATACAGAGATGCTGCCAGGGCGCGCGAATCGCACAATTTGTACGAATTCATGCACTTGGAAAGCAGTGATCCACAAGAACTCCTGCAAATTAATTTAAAGTCGTGCATATAAAATCGTACTCTGCGCAGTATACAATTTTTATTTAACTGTTAACCCTTAAAGTGCTTGTCACGGCATAAGTCACGCCGCCAGTAAAGGTCTTGTGGCGCTTGACTTCTCATCTATCTTTTTTTCCGGTAGTTGACTGTTTACACTTCTGAGTACTTCAGCTTGATGCAAAAGGTAGTTAAACTAAATTTGATTGGCACATTTGAGCCCGAGAGCAAGCATGGTCGAGTTTGAACCTTGCATTCATGAAGGAAGTTTTACAAATGCTTGTTTAAAGTAAGGGCTCTTAGAAAACCCAAAATGGCTGACTCCCAGCATGGGTCATCTTCAGATGACGATTTCGTTCGGCAAATACTGGCTAATGATAGCAATGATGACAATGATTTTCAAAGTTTTGAAGTATATGAGATTATTGGAGCCCAGAAAGTATTACTGGAAATATCAGTGAGTAATTTTGAAAAACGAAAATGATGTTGAATACGAGTCCGATGTACATGATGGATGGACAAAAACAGACGGCATGCTGGTCAACCCCTTATTAAGCAGTATTTCGAAATTAAATGTCAAAAAGGCAGAATACCAAGCCTGATTAAAATACAGGCAATTTAAAAGTAGAGCAACTTTCATTTCTTTTCTCAATTCTGCCTTAAGGGATCTTGTGCTACAAAACTTTATAGCACTCTAAGGATTAGGATATTTATTTTTGATAGAAATAACTCTGTCTAACAAGCCGACTATGGCATTGATGGAATTATGTCTAACAAGCCGACTATGGCATTGATGGAATTAAATCACTAATACAACATTGTGGAACAGATAAGAAATCTGGCATAGTAGTCAGCAAAGCACTGATTCCAGAAAGTGAAACTTTGCCAGAGCTCTTGTTAGTGAAAAATATTATTTTGGATCAGAGATATCCAAGAGACAATATTTATGAGCTGTTGAAAATTGTACATAACAACCATAAAAAACAGTTTTCCAACTTTTACAAGCTGGCTAGCTAGCTATGCTTATGTGAAAGGGGGTTCTCGGCACAGAACAATATTACGACACAGATAAGGAACAAATTAAGCACATAAATGATCAATAGAGTAATGCTTAGGGATCATCCATAAAGGACGTCCGCAAAGATGGGGGGAGGGGGGGTTTTTTCAAATGCGGACAGGGGGGGAGGGGGTGTAAAGGACCTTGCGGACGTCCGCAAGCTAGTATTTTTTGTTATGATATTCTGTGTTGAACAGCTGCTTTAGGCCTACTGAGTGTATTCCAGTATGTTTTGCAGACGTCCTTTATGGGTGATCCCTAAGTATAAATTATTTGTTAATTTCAATTTGTACGATTCGTGCCACAGAATATATATGAATGGGTTGGCATTAATACATAGGTCTGGCTCCCAGTGCCTGAGGTTGATTACATGGCCCACATATCGGCCCTGCGGACCTGAGCGAGTATACAAATAGCCAAGTAAGATGCACCAGCTATTACACTGCCAGAACATAGAGCAGTGTATAATGCTAGATGGGGACATCCGCAGCCTGGGGGGGGGGGGGGGGTAAGCCACATGCGGACAAGGGGAGAGGGAGGGTAGGAAAACAGGTATTATCTGCGGACGTCCTTTATGGACAACCCCTTATACAACTAGAGGAGATATCTTTTGAGGATTTTGATTTTAATAGAACTCTAACATAGTGGAGCTGGAAGAAAGAGGCGGATATTTATGTGTTAGGTAAATATTGAACTATGGCCATTTCCTCCTCCCCCTCCTTTTTGTTCTACTCCCCTCTTATTTTGGTGACGAGGGGGGAGCTCCCACCTTCAGATAAAACCCTGGCAGCATCTAGGAGAATACAGAGCCTAATTAAAAATACAGGCAATTTAAAAGTAGAGTGCAATTTTCATTTCTGTTCACAAACAATGCTGCCTTGAGGGATCTTGTGCTACAAAACTTTAGAGCACTCAAAGGGTTAAGATACATTGAATAAATAAGAACCTAAAAAGTAAGGATATTTATTTTTAATAAAAATACCTGTCTTTATTTAAAATCCTGGCAACATCTCTGTTGTTATTCCAATGCACAGAATACTACGAGGATAATATTTTCTGAAGGTTTCCAACAATGGTAAATTGAAACTGGTTCTCAATTCATTTAGAATTGTTCCCACCCCCATTCCACCCCACCTACACACTTTAAAGTTTGTAACAATAATACCAATTCATCATTCAATATGGAATACTGTACAAAAAAACATGAACACTTTTAAACTTTCAGCAAATTTGACATTTTAATACCAATAAGCTAATTGGACATACAACATAATATCAAGGCCCTTCAGCTAATTTGACATGTTAAATTATAATATCAAGGCCCTTCAGCTAATTTGACATATTACATTATAATATCAAGGCCCTTCAGCTAATTTGACATGTTAAATTATAATATCAAGGCCCTTCAGCTAATTTGACATGTTAAATTATAATATCAAGGCCCTTCAGCTAATTTGACATGTTAAATTATAATATCAAGGCCCTTCAGCTAATTTGACATGTTAAATTATAATATCAAGGCCCTTCAGCTAATTTGACATTTTAATACCAATAAGCTAATTGGACATACAACATAATATCAAGGCCCTTCAGCTAATTTGACATAATCTAATATCAAGGTCTTTTAGCTAATTTGACATGTTAAATTATAATATCAAGGCCCTTCAGCTAATTTGACATGACATAATATCAAGATCTTTTAGCTAATTTGACATGTTAAATTATAATATCAAGGCCTTTCAGCTAATTTGACATGACATAATATCAAGATCTTTTAGCTAATTTGACATGTTAAATTATAATATTAAGGCCTTTCAGCTAATTTGACATAATCTAATATCAAGGCCTTTCAGCTAATTTGACATAATCTAATATCAAGGCCTTTCAGCTACTTTGACATGACATAATATCAAGGTCTTTTAGCTAATTTTACATGTTAAATTATAATATCAAGGCCCTTCAGCTAATTTGACATGACATAATATCAAGGTCTTTTAGCTAATTTTACATGTTAAATTATAATATCAAGGCCCTTCAGCTAATTTGACATGACTAATATCAAGGTCTTTTAGCTAATTTTACATGTTAAATTATAATATCAAGGCCTTTCAGCTAATTTTGATGTATAATATCAAGGCCTTTCAACTAATTTGACATAATATCAAGGTCTTTTAGCTAATTTGGCATATAACATAATATCGAGGTCTTTCAGCTTTTTTAACATAGTATATTATAATATCAAGGCCCTTCAGTTAATTCAACAACAATATATAATCAAAGTCTTTCAGCTAATTTGATGTATAACACAATCAATGGCTTTTTGGCTAATTTGACATTACATTATAATATCAAGGCCTTTCATCTAATTTGACATCAAAGCCTTTCAGCTAATTGGACATAGTACATTTTAGTATTAAGACCTTTAATCTAATTTGACAACATTATAATATCAAGATCTTTCAGCTAATTTGACAGATGACATTATAATATCAAGGCCTTCCAGCTAATTTGACATTATATCAAGGCCTTTCAGCTAATTTGACATATAACATAATATCAGGGCCTTTCAGCTGATTTAACATAATATTATAATATAAAGGTCTTTCAGCTAATTTGACATGACATTATAATATCAAGGCCTTCCAGCTAATTTGACATGACATTACAGTATCGAGTACTTTTAGCTAATTTGACATGACATTATAATATCAAGGCCTTCCAGCTAATTTGACATTATATCAAGGCCTTTCAGCTAATTTGACATATAATATCAGGGCCTTTCAGCTGATTTAACATAATATTATAATATAAAGGTCTTTCAGCTAATTTGACAGATACCATTATAATATCAAGGTCTTTCAGCTAATTTGACATGACATTATAATATCAAGGTCTTTCAGCTAATTTGACATGACATTATAATATCAAGGACTTTCAGCTAATTTGATATAACATAATATCAAGGACTTTCAGCTAATGATGCCCATCTCCCATCAGATGTATGGCCGACATTACTAACGACAGCAGCAGCAACAACAACAACAACTTTACACAAAGATGAAGAACAAAATTTCATAACATTTTACAGAGAGCATTCTGGTGACGAGATTTTTCTATAAATCATGACCAACAGTTGCCCGTTAATATCCACCATTTAAAAAAAAATCTTTGAAGGGAAAGTCTGTCTATTATTTAACAGGTATTAACTTTATAGATACTGAAAATGTAAAAGAAGTTCGAAATGGAGATATTTAAGTTCAACCTTTTGAAAATCTAGCAGATCTTCCATGTGTTTGACACCACCGTATCGCAGAAATAAAACACAAACTATTACTTAAATACAGGGTAAATTATGCTTTATTAAGGCCTAAAATTAAACATGGTGGTTCCTATTTTAGCATCAGCATTAGGAATGTCTGACTAGTAAGTAAATAGCTTGTTATGTTCGGTATGGAAGTACTGTAATCATGTGTCTTAACTGCATAGTACCTGTAGCAAATGTAAACACAAACCAATTTGTGACATCATGAGCAGTCTCTGATGGCAGGTGACAGTGACATTAATAACATATTCCACATGGCAAATTTCCTATATAAATGTCTTGTATGTAACGGTCAGCTGCCTTCCACGGTCGGCGGCCAGGTGTTTCCTAACCAAACAATGATTTCTCTCTGCCTTAAGCGGTCATCGGTCGGGTGTTTCCTGACCAAACAATGATTTCTCCCTGCCTTAAGTGGTCACTGGCGCGTATCTATAGCAGTGAACACTCAGTCTTTTACTTCATGAGGAAGGCATTGTTTAGATATATATCCAGTCACATTGATAGTGCAACTCAAAGGTAACACTGTAAAAGTTTACAGCGAAGTAGTTTTTATAATTAGCGTAGAGGGTCGAAGCAATTCATTTGCTGGATGGTAGTTGTGTTATCGCAGCAGAAATGGAAAGTCACCTTTTGTGCCAGTGTAACAGGTATAGTTAGATATCTTCATTTATTTGCCTGTGAATTAAAACTATCTCTGAAGAAAAAAAGTTCGTCTTTAAGTAGAGATACAAGTTACATCCTTTTCATTAGGGTCAGGGGTCATTCAATATTCAAAACATGTCTGTAAAGGCAGGTGAAGTTTCGATTCATGAGTCACAATGAATAGCCATATACTGCTTCTTTTGATTTTCTGTTCATCACAGGCTTCTCACAAGAACTGACTGTCTTTTGATCTTGGCGAGTTGAGCAACTGACTAATCCAATTATTGTTTTTAAAGAGTGAACAAACTCAGATCAGCGTATATTTTAAGTCGGTGATGATTTCATTTATAGGATGGATTAAAGTGAGCAGGATACAGTAATCTTGTGTGGAACATAATTTGGGAGAGACCAGCATATCCCTGTAATTATGATTTTTGTACAGTGCACATAAAACAATCTTGATAATGTAATAATAATAATAATAATAATGATAATGATATTTGGTGCATGGCATTTGTTCAAAAAACAATTTTAAAAGGTGAACATGGATACAGTGGTCACCTGTGTGCAATGGTCAGTTTTGCCTTTTCCCATGAGTGGCTGCTAGTGACAGGTTTGACTATATATATATATATATATATATATATATATATATATATATATATATATATATATATATATATATATATATATATATATATGCACACACACAGACACACAATAAAGTTGCCAATTTTATCATAATTACACATTTTTATCAAGCCTTTGTAACAAGCATTTAGATTGGTTAAGATCACATCATGTAATGCTTAAAACTGGAAGTTATTAGTTCATTGATTCTGCTCAACAGTTTCGTACTTTGCACAGGAGTTTGATTTTCAAAGAAAAAGAATTTCCCAGGTTTTCCTCACTGGTTATTTAGGTATTGTTAAAATAACTGTTAATTCCCTTTATTTTGGTGTATCAGTGATGGGTGTAATTTGGGTTATAGAGTATACAAGCGTGGCCTTACTTCACATGTGCATCTCTTAAAAGACTACTAGATTTGCTTGGTCATTTTCACTTCCTGGACTTCAGAGGTAAGTTGGAAAAAACATAGTGGATAACTTCCTTGCTTTTTTATAATGTATGGTTTATTAAGTGCACTTTCTGAAGTTAGTACTGTCTACTCTGGCTAAATTCATTTTCCCTATTTGAATAACTGGTAAAGTTAGCATACATGTGATTCTACCAGCGGTAGGGCAAATATACCATTTTAAAGGCCATCTACCGCACATACCGTTTTATAGTTAAAATCTACCGCTTTTGAAAATTAAGAGAAGTTTTTTTTTTAAAAATTTAAAATCCCCAAACACGGTATTATTACACGTTCTATCAACACATTAGAGAAACCAGCCAGAACCAGTCTACTGGGAGACCGGAAATGCTCCACCACTACAATGACCAGTGCGATGATGCATGGCAGCGAAGTAGGATTAGTTAAAAAAAACAGCTGACATGTGTACACAGCAGGCTGTTAAATGATTACCTTATTGTTGGAATTTGAGGAGTTTACAGCCAAATGCGGGATGTTTTATTAGGTGATATAAGTAATAAGGGATAAAAGATGGTCCATGATGTCTTCTGAGCCTTTGATGAAATTCGGCCGACCTTTGGCGGATGGGAGATAAAATGGAGAAACAGACCATAAATGATAAAAAAAAATTTCGGCAGACACACTAGAGTAAGTATTTTGATTTTTTTTTTTTTTTTAAATTGTTATTGTATTATTGTTCAAGATGTTTTAATAGGAGTATTTAAGGACATCTCTTACATTTTTTTTCAATTCATGTCAGAATGCTGCAACATGTGCTTTCTCCCAATGATTGGTTAGCAGAGCTTAAGTGTATGCAGGTGAGTAGCAAAGGTCCTCGGTTTGCATTGTGTGTTTCAAAGGTATACATCTTTTGTATTTTATAAATTATATGAAGTTTTCATGCACATAAATTAAGTTCAAATACTAGATAAAATATATCAGATACAAATATATTACAAGATAATTAATTTTAAAGTTAGGATAAATTATTCATAAAAGCATAAATACATCATGTACTTTGTCATTGTTTATTTCAAGTCTAAATCAATATTTTTTTATTATTATTATTTCCAGTGGTGAAACTTGCCAAACGTTTTTAGACCTGAACCATGAAGAGAAGAAACCCTTGAGGATGAGGCTCAGGAATACATCTTAAGTCTAAGTCAGGAAAATCCTCCTCGGGGTGAACATAGCTTGGAGAGAGCACTAAGCAACCTTACAAACCCAGCAACAGGATAAACTGAAGTTAGTACTTCTTTGCAGGCTGAGCATGGTTGTCCTGTCATTGCAACATTCAAATGCTAATACAGAGAGGACATTCTCCATTCTTCGCAAAATACAAAGTGATTCAAGGGGAAATCTGGACCAGAGAACTGTTGAGAGCCTGTTAAGTGTGAAGCTTAATAATCAAATGAATGTCATCAGTGGTCACCAGACAGTGATCTTGTGAAGGGAACTAAAAATGCTATTGGATTTTATTTAAAAAAAAGAAAGAATCTTTGCAGTGAACTACAAGATAAACAACTCTTCCTCTTTCATTTCCTTGACAATATACTGCTCATATTAATTAATTATTATTGTAACATTTTCCATCAGAATCCGCATCTGATTCATGTTCTAAATTTGCTGTTTTATTACAGTATGAAGAGAATATATATCATGGCAAAAAATGCACTTGTTTTGTTTTCATTCCCCTTGAAATATAAAATTTATGCCGATAAAAAATCTACTGGTTTAGAAGCCAGTCTACTGATCAAAATTTTTGAATCTACTGGAAATCCTGGTTCTGTCACATGTACGAGTTAGTGTACTTTGGACTATTTCTAATTCATTTCATGAGCACATGGGAGCAGCCATTTTGATCAGCTGTCTGCTTTAGTGAGCATTGTTTCCCTAATACCATATGTTAAGAAATTTCAGCCACATTGGCATAGAGGTATGCTAATATTCTCTCCACTGTGCTTGTTGCATTTGCACACACCTTCACCATATATATGTCCCTCTCTCAGAAGTACTTAATAACTGTAGAACAGAATCATATCACCAGAAAAGATCTGCTTGTGTATTCATGCCCAATTGTTGTGTGCTTTCTCAACATTTGTAAACTATGGTTAAAATATAACTCTGTTATTTATTCATTGAGATTAATTATTTGTATACCTATTTGTAATTATAGTAATTTTGAACATCATATGTAAAGGATTCATGAAGTCAATAAACTTGAAAATCAATTACACAGTATGCGTGAATAGCTGTAACGAAGCAAAGGCCCTTTATGCAGTATGTAATTGATTTTTAAACTTCATGGCTTCATGA
Source organism: Margaritifera margaritifera (assembly GCA_029931535.1). NCBI lineage: Eukaryota > Metazoa > Mollusca > Bivalvia > Unionida > Margaritiferidae > Margaritifera > Margaritifera margaritifera. The sequence goes on from JAQPZY010000980.1 coordinate 128,211, forward strand.
ATCCTGTAAAATATGAAATTCAGTTCTTACATAACTGTGATGAATTTGGGTATACAATGTGGATCTGCACCGTGATTACTTTTTTCTATTTGACAACGTACATCTGAAATTAAAACGTTATATGTTCATTATATTATAGAGTTATATTTACTGAAATTATTTTTTCACACAGTTTGTACAACAAGACTGAACTGTTGTCAGAAAGGGATATACTTATGCCTCCTCACTTTATCCTTTCTTTGCCGCCATCAAAACTCCAGACATTTGATGTAAATAATCCAGTAGTCCAGGGACTTTCAGTGTCTACAAGTGTTCACCTTTTCACTGTTTTTTGCATATTGCATACTATTTTAGGTTATTTTGGCTGCATTAGGCAGCTGGTGAACAATTTACACATCTTCTGGTAAGCTTCTGCAACCAGGCCGGTTCCAGATGTATTGGCACCTGTATTTCCTGTATATTCAGCCTGTGAGCTCGAGAGGGGGTCTCAGATGCTGGACAAGTTTGAACCTCCATACCTTGCCCAGGTTATGCGGTAAACCATGGGGAGGACACTTCATACTTACTCTTACCAGCAATGACAGAGCACGGAGGCAGCTGTTTATGGGTTTTACCTCCAGCTGGTTAGGCATAGAGCATGTGCGGCATGGGTTGCCTTTGACGGTGGGAAAGATCATAGCATCCTACTGGTCAGTTATCGCCTCCCACAAAGCTGGGTAACCCCCAGCTAGTAAGGTACTGACCCTCGGTCTACCTGCCTTATTGGATGCATGAGGATTAGAGATTCTTATTGACAAGCAGACTTCAAGAGTGTACCGAACAAAATGAAAAGCAAACTCTTTCCTCTTGGAAGCTGGAACATCAGGACTATGTGTCTTGGAATAACCGACGACATGGAATAACCGACGACATGCAAGCGGCAGAGGGTGTCCGCTGCATAAGATGAAAATTAACATTGCAGCTCTCCAGGAAACAAGACTGGCCGACACAGGCTCAATACGCGAAACCAACTACACCGTCTACTGGCACGTCAAGAGCGCGGACGAACACCGTGAACATAGCATGGGTTTTACAGTCAGCAACATATATCACTCCACATGTCATCTGCTGGAGGCTTTGTTACAGTCATCTGCATCTATGTCCCAGCTTTGTACGCATCCCATAAAGACAAAGACCGCTTCTGTAACTCTTTGTATGACGTCATTGAGCGCGTACCAGGGGGCAAGAAGCCGTTCCTCCTCGGAGACTTTGGTGCAAGAGTGGGATCAAACTACAGCTAGTTACCATCATGTCTCAGACACTACGGTGTCGGCAAGATCAACGAGAACGGCCAGAGGCTACTCGAACTGTGCGCTCAGAAGTAGCTTTGAATCACCAACACATTCTGTAAGATCAAACACCGGCACAAGGTGTTATGGCGCCACCCAAGATCCGGTCATTGGCATCAACTCGACCTGATTTTCACCAGGAGACGCGACCTGTCCATTGTACTCTGCACTCGCACCTACCACAGTGCAGACTTGACACTGACCACTCACTTGTTTACCAGTAGAGTCAGAGTTTAGTTCTGAAAGGTACATGGATCCAAACATGAAGGCTTGCCACGTATCAACACACTCAGCATGAAAATCATGCGAAATGCCCGCAGTTCTCAGAGACCATTGAGCGATCTATACCTCCAGAAGGTTTACGGGGGAATGCTGATGAAGTTTGGAACGTCCTGAGGCCAGTTATCTACGAGTGAGCCGTTACCATATTTGCCAAAAACAGGACTCGTAACAAAGACTGGTTAGAGACCCACATAGACAAAATGGTTCCAGTGTTAGAGGCAAAGAATGCGGCCTACCAAGAGCACAACATAAATCCATGACCAAAAACACTCCTGGATCTCAACTTAACAAAGAGCGCGGTGCAGAAAAACAGCCGGGCAATGCGCTAATCAGTACTGGGTCAATCTATGCCTGAAAATACATACCGCATCAGACACAGGAAACATCCCTGCCATGTACGATGAGATTAAAAAGGCCCTAGGCCTCACCATCACCATCACCAAAGTTACCCCATTTAAGGCACTGTTGGCGAGATGATCACCGACAGGAACAAGCTGATGTCTCGCTGGGTGGAACACTACCTTGAGCTGTACTCCCGCGAAGCGGTCATCTCACAGATAGCGCTTCAAGCACTATCAGATTTACCGTCAAGGAGGAGCTCGACAAGGTGCACACAGGGCTTGAACTCAACTAGGCCAGAGATTCCTTGACAAGCGGAAAGGCGCCCGGAATGGACGAAATTCCAGCCGAGGTGCTCAGGTGTGGAAAGTCCAGCCTGCTACCACATCTCTAGGACCTCCTTCTCCTCTGCTGGAGCAAAGGAGCAGTTTTACAAGACATGCGAGACGCCAGTATCACCACGCTGTTAAAGATTAAAGGCGACCGCAGGACTGCAACAACTACCGCGGAATCTCACTACTCAGCATTACATTAAAGGCCTTTGCCAGGGTCATCATGAGAAGACTCCAACAACTTGCGGACCGAGTGCTTCCGGAGATGCAATGTGGCTTCAAAGCAGGCAGATCAACAATGGATATGAGCTTCTCCCTATGGCAATTGCAAGAGAAAAGCAGAGAGTAGCAGAAACCACTCTTCATTGCCTTTGTCGGCCTCGCAAAGAAATTCGATACGGTCAGCAGGGAAGGACTTTTCAAGATACTCGGGAAGATCGGTTGCCCTCCGAAACTCCTTAGCCATTTTCGTTCATTTCATGACGACATGATCAGCACGGTACAGTTTGACGGTTCCACGTCCGACAGCTTCGAGGTCAAGTGTGGAGTGAAACAGGGCTGCGTTCCGGCACCAAGATTCTTTGGTGTCTCCTTCTCAGTACTCCTTTATTATGCCTTCGACGCAGAAATAGTAGGAGTCTACCTGTACACGAGGTCCGACGGAAAGTTGTACAATCTCGCTAGACCGAAAGCCCAGACTAAACTATGGCGTGTCCTGATCAAAGAACTTTCTTTCGCAGACGATGCAGCACTAGTCGCCCACGCAGAAAGCTGGCTCCAGAAACTCATGGACTGCCTCTCTCGTGCATGCTCCATGTTCTCCCTCACCATCAGCATCAAGAAAACAGTAGTCTTGGGACAAGGCGTCGCACAGCTTCCGATGATTACCCTCGATTGTATTTCCCTGGAGGTAGTCAGCAAGTTCTGATACCTAGGATCTATAGTGACCGATAACCTGTTACTTGATGAAGAGATTAACACCCGCATTGGAAAGGCGGCCACCACCTTCCGCAGACTCACACAACATGCGTAGGATAACAACAAACTTAGATCAAGACCAAGATGCTGATTTATCAGGCCTGTGTCCTCAGTATTCTACTGTATAGCAGCGAAATATAGACTACCTACAGCAGCCAGGATAAGAAATTTAACAGTTTCCATCTCCGCTGCTTGCGTCGCATCCTTAGTATTACAAGGCAGGGCTAGGTCGTCAACGCTGACGTCCATGCCCATGCCAATATACCGAGTATCCTGAAACTCCATTAACAGAGATGGCTGCACTGGATAGGACACGTGCACAGGACGCAAGATGGATGCATCCCACAGGACATGTTTTACAGCGAAGTTGACAAATGTTAAGAGACCAGCAGAATGCCCCAAACTACGCTTCAAAGATGTCTGCAAGCGCACTATGAACGATTTAAAATCGACATCAGTACATGGGAGATACTGGTGAGCAGCAGAGACAACTTGCGCTGCAAGTTGGGGGGTGGGGGAGAAGCACAGCATCACGACAAAAACAGTGGCTAGACCAGCTACCAAATAAGCACCAACACAGGAAGCAGTGTGCCAACCAGGCTCTATCTACCACAGAACACAATTGTGATTCTTACAGCAGGCCCCATCGTTCCACGATAGGACTTTTGAGCCATCAGAGGAAATGCAGCACCAATAGAAGCCACATTTACTTGCATTCAGTCCCACTATCGAAAAAAAACAAATCTTTAAACAATTAAAAGAAAAGAAATAGGTCTGCGAGGTATGCATATTTGCGTGTCGTGCGTGTATTCACACAAGGCGATTGAGGCATTTATTGTTCCATTAACTTAATTATTATAACCGAGTTATGTAGGCTAATTGGTGCAAACAGAAATTAGTTTTTACAAACATTAGAGCTACAATAGTAATCTATAATATTTCAGCTGAGCAAAAACTGTTATCATTCGTTAATGAAATCGTGTCATTAAAGTATTTTTAAAATTAATCAGAAAGTAAAGCTCATTCAAGTGTAAATTTTAGGAATATTTTTTTCACAAAAGGTCAGTGTCTGTTTTGAAATCGTGGATTACAAGGCTAAGAATCGTGTGGAATACACTTAGACCTTTATTTATTGACTCTGGCAGTCTTGGAGCTGATGTCAAATCCAGAATCACTGCAACCAGACTATGTCGTCACCATACGCCCTCATGCGCTATTCTTTCCTTTAACCTGTTGCGTGCCAAATTGTCCATCGATAGACTCAAAGGAGATGCAATTAATGAGTTATTAAGTGCCTTATAGACGATAAAATTATATTTCGGGTCAATCGAGTATACGAGATGCGATAGATGTATTGTGTGGATACATCAACATGACTGTCAATTTATCATGAATTACTGTACAAATAACCGTGTCAGTATTTGACATGAGCGAAAAGAAGCACTAAACAGAACAGGTAATCGTATGGGTGGGTGTTTCCATCATGCTAGACCCGGTTTGAAATAGTTGCTTTACTAACGTGGGATAGGTTCATGTGAGTAAACAAACCTTCCAAATATTTTGCAGACGTCATTCCACTTCTATAGTGAAGTTAGTTTTACTCATTGCCAAGAAAGTGAATACATCAAGATTTTGTCCGTTTATAACAGAAGAAACGTATGTTGAACAATAGTCCTTTCTATTAAGGGAAATATATTTCGAGTTGTATAAAAATAAAATTGCTTGCATTTGACGCAGAATAGATAACTTTATATAACAACAGAAGACTTGAAAATGAGAGGAGAATTGATGGAGGGAATCTTTATAGGTTTTCTCTTTCTTGGATTTGTGTCCGTTTCTTTGGCTAAGGATGAAGGTAAGTTTCTATAATAATAATAATAATATATTTTTGTATATTTTTTTTACCGATTGAAGTCGCATTTATCCATGCACTTCTCTGTGAATTAAAATGTTATATTTATTTTACCAAAGTTAGTTGGTTTTTTTTTTTTTGTTTGTGTATCTACTTTAAAGGAGCAAGGGGACTTGTTCATTTCTATTTATCACTCTGGTATATCTATTTAAAGTTCAGAATCTGAAATTGTAGGACGAATACTTACTGGAATATATCATTTTTATTATCTGATAAAGAGTCGATCAGGCTTCTTCCTAGTGACGGTTCGTAGAAATGAACACTTGTAAAATTTAATTAAAACTTTCTTATGAATGCAAATGTTCTTGCATCGTACTACCACCCCATTTCATTTAAATATGCCAAAATATCTGGCCTTGTATAGAGTGGAAAATCAGATCAAAGTTGTAATTTTAAAAAGAATGTTTTTCAAAAGCTTTCTCTGCATCTACGTACACGTTGAATTTTTATGGATTATTTTTTTCACCCTGGGAATAGTGTCCACATTTTCATGGATTTTTTCCCCCTGGGAATTGTGTCCAAAAATTTACATATTCTATTAGATCCAAATAATTTTTACTTGTAGTTATATTAAAAGGTGGCAGTTAGACTTGTTTTTAATTAAAACACTAAAAATAATTCCGTCTTAAAATTTAAAAACAAATTATGTCAGATGAGATTTTTCTAGCTTGAGACTCATACAACATTGAAAAAAAGATGAAGTTCTAAATATTGAAAATTGTAATGTCAATATAAACAATTTAAAAAATGTAAAAAGAACTTGATCGAGATTTTATACATATCAATAGTACACATGTGCGTGTTAAAAAAAAATAGAAAAAAAATACAACTGAACTGTCTATTATGCTTTGCAAAGAAAATCTTAACCATCTGCTGCAATTTATCTACTTTCTGATATTTTCGTGTATTATATGATACCCAAAGAACATATACTTTGGGTATTACGCGTATCAAAGGTATATTTGTGATAGATTTGGTGTAGATTTGGGTGGATTTGATGTAGATTGGGGTGGATTTGGGTGAGATTTGGGTGTTTCGTATAACCCTCTAAAATTGTATTCATCAGCCACTACCGCATCTTTTGTAAACTTCTGTCCGATTTGCTTTTGATTTCGACCAACCTAACCACCTACCTTCCTATATGCCTACTTACAATGCTAGGCACATGTACTTACCAACTGACGGATGGATTTTCATATACACATAACATGTTAATATACAAGCAGAAACTATGAACTTTTGTAAAATTCTGTGTTGTACAATTAGACTTTCATATATAATTTTTCCCTATCTTGTCTTGATAGCGAATAGCCCCAATGGAGAACAGCCACAACAGAATAAATTCATAATGATTATGGATAACTCCTTAATATAGTACAGAATCTCCATCGGGGTATTCAACAATCGTTCCTTGTTTTTTAGTGGTAAAGGCGTGAAAATGAACTCCACAAATACGTCTCGAAATATGTTTTAAGCAATTATACGCACTTGCTGTATTGCCATTTATCAAGAATATTCCATTCGTTTTATTGACTTCCCTCTTACTAACTCTTTGTGGGGATAATGAAACAAACCCAGGACCTAACGATGACAATGAAATTTCTTTACTTCATTTAAGTATTAGGAGCATTAGACAAAAACTTTATTATTTGGAACGTATAGCTGATTTTTTTTCTCAATTGTACGATTTAGTTAAATACATTGAAGTTATAGCATTCATATCTCTAGATTAAAACTCTATGGTTTTAAAAACAAACCGTTTAGAAAATACAGAAACTGTCACGGAGACGGCATCATGGTATAAATATCTGATAAACTAATTAGCAAACGTCTGAACGATCCGAACTTTGGCTGTCATGACACTGAACTTCTGTGGATTGAGATTACGTTACTCTCGTATAATGTAGCCGTACGTGTAGGGTATACATCAAACTACTCTCCTACCAATTTCTGGGAAAATTTTGAAACTTCAATTGATATCATTAGTGACAGGTATAAACATATTATTATTACGTGTGACTATAACACTGATTTACTCAGATCTTCTATTTCTGTAAACTTAATCGATGTTATGACAAGATATAGTCTACGAAATGTGATAACAAACCAAACACGAATTATTTATACTACCAAAACCTTGCTTGATCCAGTCGTTGTAAATAGTGGTATATCTATACTTCACACTGACATTTAAAAAAAAAAATGTATAGAGAATTTACTGACCATGATGCTCCTAATATAGCAAGCTGATTTCAACAAATTCAACGCTCTGATAACAGGAACTAACTTGATATATATATTGCTAACACCAAGAGATATTCATGCTGCAACTGATATATTCACAAGCAAATGATTAGAATTCTCAACTTTGTGTATTCCTTCTAAAACTGTAACAATTTGCCCAACTGATAAACCATGGTTTGATTTCCAATCAAGAATAATGATAAGTAATAGGGACAGAGCACGCAAATTTGCCTTGAATCCTGGTAGGCCAATCAATTGAAATACATACAAACAAATCAGGAATGAAGTAAACAACATGAAAAAGTATGATAAAGAGCAATATATCGATAATATTGATGCACACCTTTTAGATTCTGAGAAAAAAAATCCTAAAAGATTTTGGAAACTTACAAAATCACGTTTGAAAGAGACAAATCCTTCAAATTATATGTAAAAAAAAAACCCCTACGCAGATTAATTTAGAGAGAAAGGATCAGTTTGAAATGAATCTATGCTGAACCTCTTTAAATATACAATGTCTGTAAGTGGGTGGAGGTCAGAGTATTCAATGTTTGCAAGTGGCTGGAGATTAGAATATGTAATGTTTACAAGTGGAGGCCAGAGTATGCAATATTTGTAAGTGGGTAAAAGTCACTTTGAAAATGTGAAGCAAAACTTGTAATATAGCATATAGTATGCATGTGACATTCCAAATATTTTAATATAGCATACTGTATGCATGTGGCATTGTAATATAACATATTGTATGTATGTGGCTTTCCAAATATTGTAATATAGCATATTGTATGCATGTGACATTCCAAATATTTTAATATAGCATATTGTATACACGTGACATTCCAAATATTGTAATATAGCATACTGTATGCATGTGGCATTGTAATATAGCATACTGTATGCATGTGGCATTCCAAATATTTTAATATAGCATATTGTATGTACGTGGCAGTCCAAATATTGTAATATAGCATACTGTATGCATGTGACATTGTAATACAGCATATTGTATGCACGTGGCATTGTAATATAGCATACTGTATGCATGTGGCATTCCAAATATTTTCATGCTTATGAATTTGCTCCAAAACATTTCGCTACATGTTTTCAAGCTGTAAAGACCGTTGTTTTGTTGTGTTTGTAAGGCTTGCAAACTCATACGCATTAAGGTAGCAATTTATTGTGTTAATAGGTAAGAAAATAATTTGGAATCCAGGGAGATTGAAATATACAAATCAGTTTATTCCAGTTTGTGACACGAACATGTTATAGTTGCTAATCAATCTGGAATCAACATCCACTTGACCTTTACCTTTACCAAATTGCCGAAATATTGTAAAGCACTTCGACAAAGAACCATTACTGCCTGCTACCACTCTGCTTGTTTTCCATTTTGATCTTTTAAATTCAGCCTTACACGTAGCTTGTACAACATTCAAACAGCTTATACTAAATACTAATTACAGTCAAGATATTGGTGCAAGTTGGTCTTTTAGTGTAGGTGGAAGAAATGGAGAACAATAGTACTACAATAAATGTGTTACTAAGATATGTAAAGTCTAACACTGCATGACGGCAATTTCATTAATGCAGCCATCTTTCAAAGCACGTTTTGTTGTTTTGTTTGTAGTATAAATTGTTCATCCTTTGTCTGCCAAAACTTTAAACAGCTAAAATTACCCCATTCCTTGATTGGCTTTATTTGCGCAGTAATCTAAATTCCCCCGTGAAGAAAACTCGAGCATTGTGTGATTGCATTTATTTTTTATTACGATTTTACTTTCTTCATGAAGTAATTGACAATGCTGTCTTGTACATGGTGAATATAAACAAGTATACCCACGTGAACAAGATTTGATAGATATCCGACGATTGGAATAAACATGATGATCAGCACAATTCAACGCGTAACTGTTCCTGAGAATCTGATATTTTGACATCCGTGCATCAAACCTTTTTAAAATTTTCTGTCCTAAACAAAGGATAAAAAAGTGTTTTTCAACAAAAAGTTGCTGTGTATGTATGTATGTTTCTGTGTGTGTATATATATATATAGTGCTCGAAGCCGAAACTTAAGGAAAAACGAAATCCCCTCGAAACCTAATTATGTTTATGGTCCAGAATTTTTACTTCTTTAGTTTTAAATAAGCTGTAAGCCAGTAAATGTAAACCACCTTCTCTGAAAACCAAAGCACATCCTCTCTGAAAACTGAAACCTCTGTTCTCTGAAAACTAAAACCTCTCTTCACTGAATACCGAAACTCATCTTGCTGAAAAATGAAACCCCCTCTTCTCTTAATACCGAAACCCCTCTTCTCTGAAAACCGAAACAAATGTAAGGTTCCAGAAGTCAATATTACACTCAAATGAACCCCATAAAGTCGAAACTAAATTGGACTGTGTGGCCAACCACTGGTCTTACAACAGCCGAAACCATATCTATGTGTGTGTGTGTATATATATATATATATATATATATATATATATATATATATATATATATATATATATATATATATATATATACATGTATTTTAGATGTATTATTAAAACGGATACACATTTAATTACGTGTGATACGACGTCTGATCAAATATCTAATTCTTAGGTGAATATAAAGAACCCCAGTAAACTGAAAGCCCCTCAAAACCGAAAATTGAATTTGGAAAAAGACAAGACAGACAAAACCAAATAAAGAAAAGAAAAACAACAAAAAAAACTATAATTACAAATGCATTTCTAAAAATTTCTAGAGCACATTACTTTCTAGAAATAGAACTTATCTGGTCAACAGGGCTGATCTTAATTGTCCTTGTACGCTTTGATGTAGATGTTTGAATTGTCCTTGTACGTTTTGATGTAGATGTTTGAATTGTCCTTGTACGTTTTGATGTAGATGTTTGAATTGTCCTTGTACGTTTTGATGTAGATGTTTGAATTGTCCTTGTACGTTTTGATGTAGATGTTTGAATTGTTTTTGTACGTTTTGATGTAGATGTTTGAATTGTCCTTGTACGTTTTGATGTAGATGTTTGAATTGTCCTTGTACGTTTTGATGTAGATGTTTTAATTGTCCTTGTACGTTTTGATGTAGATGTTTTAATTGTTTTTGTACGCTTTGATGTAGATGTTTGAATTGTTCTTGTACGCTTTGATGTAGATGTTTGAATTGTCCTTGTACGTTTTGATGTAGATGTTTGAATTGTCCTTGTACGTTTTGATGTAGATGTTTGAATTGTCCTTGTACGCTTTGATGTAGATGTTTGAATTGTCCTTGTACGCTTTGATGTAGATGTTTGAATTGTAACTGCACGTTTTGATGTAGATGTTTGAATTGTCCTTGTACGCTTTGATGTAGATGTTTGAATTGTTCTTGTACGTTTTGATGTAGATGTTTGAATTGCCCTTGTACGCTTTGATGTAGATGTTTGAAAGATTAGAACACACATAGACGCACACGAAATTAAACAAATCACCAACCTTACCCAAAATGCCACTAAATTATTGCATACTCAAAATCTTTAAGTCCCGCTGACCGCCACTGACAAAGACTGCGTGACTCATTACGTTCTTGCACCCATACTGTCCTTTTTCAGACGTGGTAAAAGTGCTGCTTCGTGACCTAGGTGGTTTTTAGTATACAAGATATACATGTACACCATCGAACAGTTATTAATAATGAAACTTAACTATCTTTCAACATATTTTTATGAAATTTATGTAGTTATCTTAAATTGTCCTTGCAATGTAATTGTAAAGGGAAGTCTTCGATGCAAGTAATATTTTTATTTAAGTGATTTTTTTTTTCTCCCTGGATGTTCTTCTACAGTTAGTGTTATGCAAGGTTATTTCTAGATCTTCCTATGCAGTTAGTGTTATGAGAGGTTATTTCTGGATGTGCCTCTATATTAGTGTTATGACAGATTATTTCAGATTTTCCTGTACAGTTAGTGTTATGAGAGGTTATTTCTGGATGTTCCTCTACAGTTAGTGTTATGAGAGGTTATTTCTGGATGTTCCTCTGCAGTTAGTGTTATGACAGGTTATTTCTGGATGTTCCTCTACAGTTAGTGTTGTTACAGGTTATTTCTGGATGTTCCTCTACAGTTGGTGTTACGACAGGTTATTTCTGAATGTGCCTCCATGTTAGTGTTATGACCGGTTATTCCTGATGTTCCTCTACAGTTAGTGTTATGACATGCTATTTCTGGATGTTCCTCTACAATTAGTGTTATGACATTATTTCTGGATGTTCCTCCACAGTTAGTGTTATGACATTATTTCTGGATGTTCCTCAACAGATAGTGTTATGACAGATTATTTCTGGATGTTCCTCTACAGATAGTGTTACAACAGGTTATTTCTGGACATTTCTCAACAGATAGTGTTATGACAGATTATTTCTGGATGTTCCTCTACAGTTAGTGTTATGACAGATTATTTCTAAATGTTCCTCTACAGTTAGTGTTACAACAGGTTATTTCTGGATGTTCCTCTACAGTTAGTGTTATGACAAATTATTTCTGGATGTTTCTCTACAGTTAGTGTTACAACAGGTTATTTCTGGATGTTCCTCAACAGATAGTGTTATGACAGATTATTTCTGGATGTTCCTCTATAGTTAGTGTTATGACATTATTTTCTGGATGTTTCTCTACAGTTAGTGGTACCTTAATTGATGAATATATAAATGTGTAATGCAGTAATTAAATAATATGAAAGTTAGTCCAATAAATCAAGGCCCCAATCTGTACTGATACTGATGGACGGTTTGGGTCCCAAACCATCCATTAGTATCAGTACAGGTTTAGCGGCTGATTTATTGGACTATATGAAAGCATACAGTTTCATAGTTTTCTCTAATTGCAGAGTTCCAGTGTTACATGTGTTCCTACAGTTTCTGGGACAAGACAGGTTCATTACATGACTGCATAACACACCCAAACTTGTTAGGCGAACAGAGTCATCTGAAGTGTGGCAATTTCTGCGTTTTCTCCGAACACTACGAGAAATGTAAGGACAATAAAAATATGCCCTATATGTTGGCCCCATGTTCCAAGGAGTGATATTAAACTAATTTTATTCAAACCTTTATCCTCGATGTCATGACATTGACCCTTAGGTCACAGGGTGAACAAGTATATCACAGAAGTATACTATTGCTGCTTCATGAATAATAAATTACATCCCAAGTGTGAAAAAGGATCCTTGATGAAGTTATGGAAATATATGCCAAACAAAACCTTTCTCCAAAACTTAACAAGACTTACATTATTAAAGTTTGATACACTCGCCATTAAATGAAGTAATGCTATGTTGTTGGTCTATCTGTTTTGGTTTCTGTATGATAGCTTCAGTTTCTTTACCACATATCTTGATGAAGCTTTGTGGATGGGTTGTACTGGAATAAGGAAAAAGTCTACTGATTTTGGTACCAAAAGATTAAGTTCCTTAACCAAACTTTGTGGATAGTTTGCAGTTGGGATAAGAAAGAAACCTATTGATTTCTTGGGTTGATAGGTCATAGTGCAAGGTCATGCTAATAAAGACATGATGGTTTCCACACTTTAAGTTTAGTTCTAGACCAAAGACACTGACCAAACCTTGTGGATGGCTTGCAAATGGGGCACAAAGAAACCTATCAATCTGGGGTCACAAACTCCAATATCAAAGTCAATGCAACACAAACAAAGGAAAAGGTTTCTGCAAAATAATGTTAATTACATGCCACATTATGGCACCTAACAAAATAATGTTAATTACATGCCACATTATGGCACCTAACTAAATAATGTTAATTACATGCCACATTATGGCACCTAACTTTGAAGAGGGCTTGTTGATATAGGATGGAAATACACTACAAATATTATGTTTGTCAGCTTAAAGGTCAAGGTCACCAATAAAGACAGCTGGTGATTTACACCATCTTCTTTCACTGAAATTCACAAATGCTTGTAGTGTTAAAGTCAAGGTCAGGGTCAGTGTGGCTCATTGGTCATTACTGTCCAGAGTCAGCCATACCCTACATGTGCCTACAGAACTATTAAACATGGAGCAGAAGTATAATGCTGTCCACAGCATTCTTTTTACATAAAAAGATAGATCTATGTGTTTGTCAGACAAATCACTGTTTTGCCTGCATTTGTTGTCCCTCCACTGCATAACTCTAAAGTGTTCCCTGCCCCCCTCATGGTTTTATTGCCAAAGTATCTTAAAATGCATGTCAGAGACTGTTAGAGATGAAAGTAGTCTGTTAAGAAAAAGAAATGAGTATCAATATAATACACATCATTGTTGAAAATGATATGTCTTGTTATAATCTGTGTCACAGATGAAAATGACATGTATTATTATAATCTATGTCTCAGATGAAAGTGACATCATCATACATGTCACATAATACATGTTTCATTGATGAAAATGACATGTATCATTATAATACACATCACAGATGAAAATGACATGTATCATTATAATACATGCATCACTGATGAAAATGACATGTATCATTTTAATACCTGTCACTGATGAAAATGACATGTATCATTATAATACACGGCACAGATGAAAATGACATGTATCATTATAATACACATGTCAATGATGAAAATTACATGGATCATTATAATACATGTCACTGATGAAAATGACATGTATCATTATAATACACATGTCACTGATGAAAATGACATGTATCATTATAATACATGGCACAGATGAAAATGACATGTATCATTATAATACATGGCACTGATGAAAATGACATGTATCATTATAATACACATGTCAATGATGAAAATGACATGGATCATTATAATACATGTCACTAATGAAAATGACATGTATCATTAGAATACATGTCACTGATGAAAATGACATGTATCATTATAATACATGTCACTTATGAAAGTGACATGTATCATTATAATACACGTCACTGATGAAAATGACATGTATCATTATAATGCATGTGTCACTGATGAAAATGACATGAATCAATATAATACAGATCACTGATGAAAATGACATGTATCATTATAATACATGTGTCACTGATAAAAATGACATATCATAATAATACAGATCACTAATGAAAATGGCATGTATCATTATATAATCTATTATGATTTTTCTTAAATGTCGGACAAAAGTTGGCATTGTACTATCTAACTCATCCTAAGGTTTGCTAGTCATCAAAGTACAATCATAACATTCTCCTTTAATTTCCACTAATTTTTATAAACTCATGGATTATTTAATTTTACCTACAGAGGTAGCAATACTTTCCTCCTGTGGCTTTTCATAAGCAAAATGAGTTCTGGTTTACAAATTTGTTGGATAACTTAAAATGTTTTGCTTTCTGCTTAAAAAAAATTCTTTAGAAGAAATAAAAACCAGCATTGAAAATTAATGTTCTTTACATATTGCTAACTTGTTCATATTTTGTACCATGTTCATCACATTTTATTTATTTCTTTTCTCTGAAACTAGACTTATTTATTTTTAGACAACAAAATGGTGGTATCTTACTTTCGCTCATGCAGCACAGATTGGGGAAACAGCTGTGTAGAAGACGCCTCCGCCATCTCATGTAAAGGCTCGTGCAAGGGGAATTTTTGTAACGAGAATGAAGTGGGACAAAGATATAAAGAATACCTGGCACAACACAGGGACAATGATTACACGGAGTACAACAACGATTATGATCATGCAAATTCAATGTCAGCAAATTTTCTTCTGATATTGTCATGTTCTCTGTACCTTTTTTATTTCAAATAAAATAATAATTCTAATAACTCTGTCCTCTGTTTGATCTGAACTTTTCATCCATTAATGAAGTTAATTCTCTCTCTGGGCATTCCATACTGTAAGGAAAGTAATGTGAATGCAAATTGTTTTCCATGAAAACAAGATATAGTCATTGCTGAAACTTTTAAAAACCTGCCTGGTTGACCCTGACCTTTCAGTTTTTCACTCCATCTGTCTGAAATGAGTTTTTATTTTCCATGAAGAACTTTATATACCAAGTCTGATAATATCGCAAATACTATGATGCCCTTGGGAAACAAAAACATGACTTAAGAGAGAAGAGAAAGAACTGGAGAGAAGACATTGTGATTTCTATGTTATTTTTAAGTGTGGCCATGCAGATATATTAGATCTGATGCCTGCAGATCTTGGAAGTCAATTTTTAAGAAGAAATAGTGGAAAAACATCCAAACACACATTCACAATGACTACAAATTATAAAAACATCCAAACACACATTGACAACTACTCAAAATTATAAAAACATCCAAAAACACACATTGACAACTACTCAAAATTATATAAACATCCAAACACACATTGACAACTACTCAAAATTATAAAAACATCCAAAAACACACATTCACAACTACTCAAAATTATAAAAACATCCAAGCACACATTGACAACTACTCAAAATTATAAAAACATCCAAAAACACACATTGACAACTACTCAAAATTATAAAAACATCCAAACACACATTGACAACTACTCAAAATTATAAAAACATCCAAACACACATTGACAACTACTCAAAATTATAAAAACATTCAAACACACATTGACAACTACTCAAAATTATAAAAACATCCAAACACACATTGACAACTACTCAAAATTATAAAAACATCCAAACACACATTGACAACTACTCAAAATTATAAAAACATCCAAAAACACACATTGACAACTACTCAAAATTATAAAAACATCCAAACACACATTGACAACTACTCAAAACTATAAAAACACCCAAACACACATTGACAACTACTCAAAATTATAAAAACATCCAAACACACATTGACAACTACTCAAAATTATAAAAACATCCAAAAACACCTTGACAACTACTCAAAATTATAAAAACATCCAAACACACATTGACAACTACTCAAAATTATATATAGGACAATATCATAATCTTGCTTGCTGTTGGTGACGAGATACTGAAAATTTGCATCAATAAATGAATTTATTGTGATTAATTAACATTTTTGACGATCACAGTGAAGCTTCTCTATTGTTAAAAATGTCATTGACAGCAGTGAACAAGTGGGCTAAAATAATCGAAAGTCTTCCTCCTCTTCAATCTCTGTATCTTGATATTCATCGCCTAGTTTTCTGTACCATGGCATTTTCATGATGCGCAGTTGTTCCATATGATTGACACGAGCTTTGGTTGCTACAGGGATAGATCGACTAGAAAACATCTCAACATCTTTCTCTGTCACATGAGAAAGGTCTGGTGCCACTGAAATGAACAAATATTGATGGGTTAGTATAATAAAACATATATATCTTGTGAACCAGCTATCCTGACCTTTTGCTCAATCCAGTAATCTTATATCTTATTGAACTACAGTATAGTTTATTCCTTGTATTACCGTCATTATCATGACATAATCTATGTTTAATAGTGAATCTGCATAAAGTAATATTTAACAGTATGTAGGTGTACATAAAGTAACATTTAACAGTAAGTAGGTCTACATAAAGTAACATTTAACAGTAAGTAGGTCTACATAAAGTAACATTTAACAGTATGTAGGTCTGCATAAAGTAATATTTAACAGTATGTAGGTCTACATAAAGTAATGTTTAACAGTAAGTAGGTCTGCATAAAGTAATATTTAAAACTATATAGGTCTGCATAAAGTAATATTTAACAGTAAGTAGGTCTGTATAAAGTAACATTTAACAGTATATAGGTCTACATAAAGTAATGTTCAACAGTATGTAGGTCTGAAGAAAGTAATGTTTAACTGTATGTAGGTCTACATAAAGTAATATTTAACAGTAACTAGGTCTGCATAAAGTAATGTTTAACAGTAAGCAGGTCTACATAAAGAAATATTTAACAGTATGTGGGTCTGCATAAAGTAATATTTAACAGTAAGTAGGTCTGCATAACATTTAACAGTATGTAGGTGTTGTTATGTTGTATGTATGTCTGCATAAAGTAATGTTAAACAGTATCTAGGTCTACATAAAGTAATGTTTAACAGTATGTAGGTCTGAATAAAGTAATATTTAACAGTATGTAGGTCTGCATAAAGTAATGTTTAACAGTATGTAGGTCTGCATCAAGTAATGTTTAACAGTATGTAGGTCTACATAAAGTAACATTTAACAGTAACTAGGTCTGCATAAAGTAATGTTTAACAGTAAGCAGGTCTACATAAAGTAACATTTAACAGTATGTGGGTCTGCATAAAGTAATATTTAACAGTAAGTAGGTCTGCATAAAGTAATTTTTAACAGTAAGTAGGTCTACATAAAGTAATATTTAACAGTAAGTAGGTCTACATAAAGTAACATTTAACAGTATGTAGGTCTGCATAAAGTAATATTTAACAGTAAGTAGGTCTACATAAAGTAATATTTAACAGTAAGTAGGTCTACATAAAGTAACATTTAACAGTATGTAGGTCTGCATAAAGTAACATTTAACAGTATGTAGGTCTACATAAAGTAACATTAACAGTAAGTAGGTGTTGTTATGTTGTAAAATTGGTGTACACTGTCTCAATTGTCTCCATATGTTAAAATTCTGTCATCAAAATCTCTGTAATAGGGCAACAACAAAACTGCAAGTTTGAGTTTCCTCTGACCTTCCCCACCCTGTTTTAGATATTTAGACAGGTATGTTGGGGTGTGAGCTCAGAGCCTATTCCCTATTGAAAACATGGAATTCACCACAACCTTGCAGTAGTGGCATGGGGTATGGTAGATGCTTTAAACAGGAGCTAGAAAAATTAGGTGAATCTGTATCAAATCCCATCTGATATCAATTAGTGATTTGCAACATTTGTACTCACATGACACAAGTTCAGAATCTGTATCAACACGTGCAATCAAAGCTTCTCGGATCTGTTGTGCTTTTCGATTTTTCTTCACATTCAAGTAATATCTGTTTAAAAGTGACTGTGCCTGGGTATGAATTTTCTCAATTTCCTCTCTTGCTTTGTGCTTTGGCTGAAATTGACAAAAGAGCCAGTCAAGAAAAAATAAAACTAGCAGTAGAAGGAAAAGAAGAAATCTGAGGTTTTTCATTAAACATTCCATTGTGATGAACAAATATCAGCTGCTTATAATTGGTAGTTTTTTAGGATACCAACTAGAAATGAGTTCACTGAACACAAATGCCCTGCCACTGTGACCTACTTTTGGTGGGATGGTGTTATATTCACCAAGATACTTACACCAAGTCCACACAATTGCATGGATGTAGGTGTAAGGAGATCTATAAGGGGAGATAACTAGAATACCTCAAGGAAATCACCAAGTCCTCTCAACTGCTTAGATGCAAGTGTAAGGAGGTCTTTGAAGGAGAAAGAACTAAAATACCAATAGGAAATCACCAAGTCCTCTCAACTGCTTAGATGTAGATGTACAGAGCTCTATGAAAGGGAGATATCTAAAATACCTTGAGGAAATGACCAAGTCCCTCAGTTCTTAGATATAGGTGTAGGGAGATCTATGATCAGGAGATAATTAAAATAACAACAGGAAATGAACAAGTCCTCTCAGTTCTTAGATATGGGTGTAGGGAGATCTATGATCAGGAGATAATTAAAATAACAACAGGAAATGACCAAGTCCTCTCAGTTCTTAGATATGGGTGTAGGGAGATCTATGATCAGGAGATAATTAAAATAACAACGTGAAATTACCAAGTCCTCTCAGTTGCTTAGATGACAATGTCAGAAGATATATGAAGGGGAGACAACCAAAATACCTAGCAGAAATCAATTAGTCCTCTCATTTGCTTAGATGTAGTTGTAAATTGATCTATAAAGGGGAGGTAACCAAATACCTTCAGGAAATCGCCAAGTCCTCTCAGTTGCTTAGATGTAGGTGTAAGAAGATATACGAAGTGGAGATAACCAATATACACTGAGAAAATCACCAAGTCCTCTCAGTTTCTTTGATGTTGGTGTAAGGATATATATGATGGAGATATATTAAAAATATATTTAAAAAACCCAATACGAAATCACCAAGTCCTCTCAATTGTTTAAATGTTGATTTAAGAAGATATGTGAATGGTCGAGAACTAAAATACCTAGCAGAAATCACCAAGTCCTCACAACTGCTTAGATGTAGGTGAAAGGTGCTCTATGAAGGGAAGATAACCAAAATACCCACAGGAAATCATCAAGTCCTCTCCACTGCTTACATGTAGGTGTAAGGAGATGTATACAGTGGAGATAACCAAAATACCTAGAGGAAATCACCATGTTCTCTTATTTTCTTAGATGTAGGTGTAAGCTAATTGATTAAGGGGAGATAACCAAAATACCTAGAGGAATTCACCATGTTCTCTTATTTTCTTAGATGTAGGTGTAAGTTAATTGATTAAGGGGAGATAACCAAAATACCTAGAGGAATTCACCATGTTCTTTTATTTTCTTAGATGTAGGTGTAAGCTAATCTATTAAGGGGAGATAACCAAAATACATACCTAGAGGAAATCACCATGTTCTCTTTTTTCTTAGATGTAGGTGTAAGCTAATCTATTAAGGGGAGATAACCAAAATACATACCTGGAGGAATTCACCATGTTCTCTTATTTGCTTAGATGTAGGTGTAAGTTAATCTATTAAGGGGAGATAACCAAAATACCTTGAGGAAATCACCAAGTCCTCTCGATTGCTTAGATGTAGGTGAAAGAAGATATATCAGGGGAGATAACTCAAATAACAATAGGAAATCATGAAGTCCTCTCAGATACCTAGATGTAGGTGTAAAGATATATATTTATTTAAATATATGCTATTGCCATAAATGTTGACAAACGGAATTGGGCTACAAGTTGTCACAACTTAGATTAAGCCCTTCCCCTACAATCAATAAGAAATTTACATGGATAGCAGGGCTGAGCAAAATTTTTTTTAAACCACTAGTCCAGGACAAGTGGTTTCAGAAAATTCACTAGTCCCACCTTACTCTTCACTAGTCTCACCTTACTTTTCACTGGTCCCAAAATGGTAATTACTTGCCGAGATTTGATGAGATGTATGTACTTAATCCATAGAAAAAACAAACAAAATAAAATACTACATAATTATTTCTTAAAAGAATTTAATTTTTCAAAAACATTGGTTGTTATACATTTGGCTTCTTCAGGTTCATGTATATATGTTTTAGCTGATGGATTTCAAAAAATGTCCATGTATATGTCTGCCACCTGCACTAGCACTAAGCCAGCAGTTGATAGCTGTGTCTGGATTGAAGTCATCAAGCTCTGATCCATTTGCGGAAATGTTCATTAGCATTTGTAAACTCTTTTGGTTTAAGGAATTCCGTTTTATCCCTCCACTTTCAAACAAATTTTCCTTCTCCGAATCACCGTTATTACCTTCCTTGCAAAAATAATTTAGCAAACTCATTTTATCCACAGAGTAACTATCAGCTTGCTTGACAACTACTTTTAAAGTGATCATAACATACATTTTCTCTTTTAAATACGAACAGAGACAGCTCATTAATTAGCGTAATTGTTTCACTTCAAACGCAATATCACACATGGAAGTTAATCATCTGTATAATCAATTAAAAATTAAAGAATCATTACTGTCATTTAATCAGTTCATACAAGAAAAAAAAAACACTGATGTCGGTAAACTACCTTTCATTAATTTAATTACACTGACTCGCTGGATTGAAATCATAGTGAGCCGTTCGTGATAATCTGGCTTAAGTAAACTCAATGCAACAAAGCCACTTAAAACACAACTAATTGACCATACTGGCTTTCTTTTGTTTGACGTGTCTTGATTTGCCGATAATTTGGTCGCTTAGCCCAATATGCAGTCAAGCGGTAACAGGATGTAAATGTATACACGAAGAGGGGTAGAATCAAGTATTCAGTATGCCCAGAGGGCATGATTGGCCAAATAAAGGTAGATATAGTGATTAAAGCACGAAAATAAAGACTAGCCCGACTTTTTTAAAAAGCACTTGTCCCGGACTAGCGATTTGGAAAATTTTACTTGCCCAACTTCAAAAATGACTAGTCCGGGACGTCAGGGTTTTGGGATTGGCTCAACCCTGGATAGCAACACAAAATATATGGTTTCATACAATAATATGTAAGCATACACAATTCATAGAAAATAGGTATGAGAGACAGAGAGAGAGAGGCTGATTACATGAATGAAATTATCATGAATGAAATTATAAATGAACAAACTAATGATCATGGCAGATATTAGACAAGAGAACATACACCAAAATGAATACACAAGATAATCAATAGTTACAAATGAAGAACATCATGTCTTTCTTTATCAATATGGCAGTAATTAATAGAGTAGAGAAATCAAATTTTGAATATTCCTTAATTATATAAAGTGTTTTGTGTCTTTAATATATGTTTGAAATAAATTAAATAAGCAAATATTAACAATTGCAGTAAAATCAGATGATCCATATAAAACAATATTTGTAGTTGCTTGTATGTAGAAATGATTTAGACTCTAAACCAATTTCATATGCTGCTCAATATAGTATCTGCAAATAAATATATAATTATATGAATTTTCTATATCCCCACAACAAGCACACAATGGATTATCTCTCAAATGACTAGAATATAAATCATTAGTAAATCACTAGTTATTTCTAATTCTAGTAAACAAACGAGACAATTTCCTGTTACCAAGTAAGAAACAGGCAGGCACTTGAGTTGTCTTAGCATCTATTATAATTCTGAAGATAGAATAGTTACATTAACCTTTTATTGAATCTGGAAGTGATCTCCAGACATGGATAGAAGAGTGTAAGAATGAATGAACTGAAGAAGATATATGAAGGGGAGATAACCAAAGTACCTAGAGGAAATCACCTAGCCCTCTAAGTTGCTTAGACGTAGGTATATGTTGACCTATAAAGGGGAGATAACCAAAATACCTAGAGGAAATCACCAAGTTCTTTCAACTGCATAGATGTAGGTGTAAGAAGATTTATGAAATCCTCTCAATTGCATTGATGTAGGTGTAAGAAGATCCATGAAGGGGAGATAACCAAAATACCTAGAGAAAATCACCAAGTTCTTTCAACTGCGTAGATGTAAGTGTAAGATCCATGAAGGGGAGATAACAAATACCTAGAGAAAATCACCAAGTTCTTTCAACTGCATAGATGTAGGTGTAAGAAGATCTATGATAAGTAGATAACAAAAATAATTTAAAGAAATCACCAAATTTGGATGGGTGATTAATATTCCTTACAGAACGTAATGCAACCTGAGACTGGGCCTGAGACTGAGTCTAGAACTACAATGGTACAGATCAAGTTCATTATTGCAGCATTATCCAGGCCCTATGTGGACCCAGTCTCTGATCATCACCCTTCCTAAAAAAGGGAATCTGTAGCTGTGCCAGAACTACTGAACAATCAGTCTCATCAGTCACCCAAGCAAGGTTATGCTTAAGATCATCCTCAACAGACTGAAAACCCAAGCAGAGCACGTCATTGCG
Organism: Margaritifera margaritifera; assembly: GCA_029931535.1. Taxonomy (NCBI): domain Eukaryota; kingdom Metazoa; phylum Mollusca; class Bivalvia; order Unionida; family Margaritiferidae; genus Margaritifera; species Margaritifera margaritifera. The sequence continues at coordinate 151,144 of JAQPZY010000980.1, forward strand.
GAAGAACAGGCAGGTTTCAGGGCAGGACGTAGCACTATTGAACAGATCTTCAGTCTTAGAATCCTCTGTGAAAAGTATCTACAGCATCAACAGGACCTCTATCATGTCTTAACTGACTTCAAGAAGGCTTTCAACAAGGTATGGCATGCAGCCTTGTGGGCCACCATGCAGATATACAACATAAATGCAAAACTAATCAACACCATCGAAAAAACCTGTATGACAAGGCCACTAACGCAGTTCTCATCAATGGCAACAGAGGAGATTGGTTCAGAACCACAGTCGGAGTCAGACAGAGATGCCTTCTCTCACCAACTCTCTTCAACATCTACCTGGAGAGGATCATGTCTGATGCCTTGGAACACCATGAGGGCAGCGTCAGTGTTGGAGGCAGAACAATCACCAACCTGCGCTTCGCTGATGATATTGGTGGCTTAGCAGGAGATGAACAAGAACTGGAAACCTTAGTGAACTGTCTCAACCAAGCATCACTAAGGTATGGGATGGAGACAATGAAAAGACCAAGCTAATGACAAACAACCCGAGTGGTATCCAAAAGAAAATAAGAGTGAAAGGACAGAAGCTGGGCACAGCGACAAGCTTCAAGTACCTAGGTGTTATAGCCTCTGATGAAGGTTCAAAACCTGAGGTTCTTTATAGGATTGCACAGACAACAACTGCACTGGCTGAATCCTATTTGGAAGGACAGCAACATCACGATTGGGTCCAAGATCAAGCTTATGCACTCCCTTGTCATGTCCATATTCCTGTATGCATGTGAAACATGGACCCTGACTGCAGAACTAGAGAGAAGAATCCATGCCTTAGAGATGAGATGTTATCGAAGGATCCTGAATATCTCATACTTAGACCACATCTCTAATGAGGAGGTGCACATTAGAATCCAAGGTGCAATTGGACCATATGAAGATTGCTCACCACCGTAAGAAACGCAAACTAAGATGGTATGCATGTCTCATGCTCATCTGGCCTGTCAAAGTCAATTTTACAGGGCACAGTGAGGAAAGAGAAAATGAGGCAATCAGAAGAAGAGATGGGAAGATAATATCAAAGAGTGGACAGGCATGGACTTTGCAAACTCCCAAAAAGCAGTGGAGAACCAGGCAAAATGGAGACATTGTCACAAAGTTATCAGTGGCGCCCCCCCTACAACCAGCCAGGTTATGGGAGAAATGAAAAAATTAAATGAATGTGGTCGAGATTTTGTCACTGTCAAATACTCATGATCTACACTTCATTTAGTACTGTGGGGAATAATCTACACTGTCATTTACATTTTTTATAACAACCTTCTTTCTGAGATACATCATTAGCAATCAGGTAAAAAAATCCTAATGTAATCATGATTATATTAGCAATCAGTTAAAAAAATCCTACTGTAATTATAGGTTACTGCATTTGTATGAGAAAATATGAATGAGTTGTTCTGAGCTATACTGCACGACGTTAGGCATGCAGTATAGTTCAGAAACAATGAGTTCATATTTTCCTATACAAATGTGGTAACCTTTTTATTATATACTCATTTAACTTTTCTACCTAAGGCTGAATAATAAAAAAGGACACACTACAAGAAACAAAGTAATTGAATTTCTGCTACATTCCGAAGTACACAATTGTAGTTAAACAAATACACAGTAACAGTATTCATGTGCACATAGCACTGCCCAGTGACTTTGAACTTGGTAGTGTATCACGCGCTCAATCTTTCATTTTAAAAAGAAATCTCATTTTGGTCTACTTAAAGTTGAAAATTTGAGTCATATTGTGAATGACTGTGCCGTGGAACAACTTTCCCATCTGGTCTGGAATGGAGGGATTTTGTTTTTCTGTCAATCCAACTAAGTGCTACTCTTTTAGTTGTGGTGGACTAGAGTTATTAGCTGGGTCAATTCCATATGATGTACACGTAGCTGGAGGGACTGGCCTAGACAGCAAGCTCCATATGTGTTTCTGTTCTGCTATTGATAGTTTGGAATCATAAGGTGGAAAAAACATGAAATTCTTTTAATTTAAATTCTCAAGAAGATGCAGGATTAAATACTTTTTCTTAGGGAATATCAAATTCATTTCATTTTGGAGTGCAGTAAATTCTCCTTTAGAATGTGATTTCTGTTGGAAATGTCATCTAGATTGCAGTACAATTTCGCACTGTGGATCAGAAAATACATTTTGAGGATATTCAAGATGCAGAAAGGTAAATACATTTATTTGCATTCTTATTACCAGCTATAGATGACACTTTTTATGCCGTCACTTGCATGATCTTTGTTTGAGGGACCCCAGCTACATGATCTATACGTCTGTACTATAAATCTAAACATTTTTAATTAAAGTAAAACAGGGAAAATTGCAAAGCAGCTGGGGTGTGAGAGCCCATTTTGCCAGTAGAAAATAAGGCTTCTTCATTATCTTGGCTTATTGGTTCTGAGGTACTTGCTTTTCTACCAAAACCTGCCTTCTTTTTTCGAATTTAGTGCCTGGACTAACTTATAAAATGCAGTCTTTGAGAGAGACGGGATAACCTTTGGCCTTAAGATGCCTTTCTATGCTATTTTTGTTATAGACTCTAAAGAGCACGGTTCATAGTCTGAACCATAAGATAAATAAGTTTTTAAATAATCAGAATGATAATTTCAATACTGCATATCTCACATTTGTTATCATAAAGCCATTGCTGGAAATTGCAGATATGTTCAGTCACTTGCTTGGTTGAAAGTTTCTTTAGTGACTCAATGAACTCCTCCACATCATCAGCTTTATCATCTCTACTTTCAAATGGCTCAAACAGCTTGCTAAGTTCATCCATATGCAAATCTAATAAATCAAAAGCTCTGGTATCTGCTACATGAGTGTACATTGTTTGTTTACAATAAAAAGTAGTTCCTAACACATGATACTATTTTTAGACACATGTGTCATGCAGTATGAACCAGTGCAATATGGAGAAATACTGCACGATTCTGACAATGTAAAGTTAATGGAGAAAAAAATGAGTATATAATAAACATGATTACATAACTCACTTGTACAATATTTTTAGTAGTCTCCAGTAGAAACTATAAACATTAATTTATCAAACACAAAATAAATTCAGACGGAAGTATTCATGTATGTATTGAGTTTAATGGCACATCACCAAAATCCTGGATTATAAGTTCTCAAAATGTAAAGGTAACAATTTTATTTAAAAAAAATTTAGGAAGGTAAACCCTTCCAAATAAACATGTAGTCTTAGAAAATAAAAGATAAAAGATAAATATGTTAAAATTCTTTAAAAGGTGTATAAAAAAAGGTATATAAAATAAAGGTTTATAAAATAAAGATATATAAAATAAAGGTATATAAAATAAAGGTATATAAAATAAAGGTGTATAGAATAAAGGTATATAAAATAAAGGCATATAAAATAAAGGTATATAAAATAAAGGTATATAAAATAAAGGTATATAAAATAAAGGTATATAAAATAAAGATATATAAAATAAAGGTATATAAAATAAAGGTGTATAAAATAAAGATATATAAAATAAAGGCATATAAAATAAAGGTGTATAAAATAAAGGTATATAAAATAAAGGTATATAAAATAAAGGTATATAAAATAAAGATATATAAAATAAAGGTATATAGAATAAAGGTATATAAAATAAAGGTGAATAGAATAAAGGTATATAAAATAAAGGCATATAAAATAAAGGTGTATAAAATAAATATGTATAAAATAAAGGTATATAGAATAAAGGTATATAAAGTAAAGGTATATAGAATAAAGATATATAAAATAAAGGTATGTAAAATAAAGGTATATAAAATAAAGGTATATAAAATAAAGGTGTATAAAATAAAGATATATAAAATAAAGGTATATAAAATAAAGGCATATAAAATAAAGGTGTATAAAATAAATATGTATAAAATAAAGGTATATAGAATAAAGGTATATAAAATAAAGGTGAATAGAATAAAGGTATATAAAGTAAAGGTATATAGAATAAAGATATATAAAATAAAGGTATATAAAGTAAAGGTATATAAAATAAAGGCATATAAAATAAAGGTGTATAAAATAAATATGTATAAAATAAAGGTATATAGAATAAAGGTATATAAAGTAAAGGTATATAGAATAAAGGTATATAAAATAAAGGTATATAGAATAAAGGTATATAAAGTAAAGGTATATAGAATAAAGGTATATAAAATAAAGGTATATAGAATAAAGGTATATAAAGTAAAGGTATATAGAATAAAGATATATAAAATAAAGGTATGTAAAATAAAGGTATATAAAATAAAAGTATATAGAATACAGATATATAAAATAAAGGTATATAGAATAAAGGTATATAAAATAAAAGTATATAAAATACAGATATATAAAATAAAGGTATATAAAATAAAGATATATAAAATAATAGTATATAGAATACAGATATATAAAATAAAGGTATGTAAAACAAAGGTATATAAAATAAAGGTATATAAAAAAAGGTATATAGAATACAGATATATAAAATAAAGGTATGTAAAATAAAGGTATATAAAATAAAGGTATATAGAATAAAGGTATATAAAATAAAGGTATATCAAATAAAGGTATATCAAATAAAAGTATTTAGAATAAAGATATATAAAATAAAGGTATATAGAATAAAGGTATATAGAATAAAGGTATATAAAATAAAGGTGTATAAAATAAAGGTATATAGAATAAAGGTATATAGAATAAAGGTATATAGAATAAAGGTATATAAAATAAAGGTATATAGAATAAAGATATATAAAATAAAGGTATATCAAATAAAGGTATATCAAATAAAAGTATTTAGAATAAAGATATATAAAATAAAGGTATATAGAATAAAGGTATATAGAATAAAGGTATATAAAATAAAGGTGTATAAAATAAAGGTGTAGAGAATAAATGTATTTAGAATAAAGGTATATAAAATAAAGGTGTAGAGAATAAATGTATTTAGAATAAAGGTATATAAAATAAAGGTATATACAAAAAGGTATATAAAATAAAGGTATAAAAAATAAAGGTATATAGAATAAAGGTATCTAAAATAAAGGTGTATAAAATAAAGGTATATAGAATAAAGGTATATAAAATAAAGGTGTATAAAATAAAAGTATATAAAATAAAGGTGTAGAGAATAAATGTATTTAGAATAAAGGTATATAAAATAAAGGTATATAAAATAAAGGTGTATAGAATAAAGGTATATAAAATAAAGGTATATAGAATATAGGTATGAGGAATAAAGGTATATAAAATAAAGTTGTAGAGAATAAATGTATTTAGAATAAAGGTATATAAAAAAAAGGTATATAAAATAAAGGTATATAAAATAAAGATGTATAGAATAAAGGTATATAAAAGAAAGGTATATAGAATAAAGGTATGATGAATACAGGTATATAAAATAAAGGTATAGAGAATAAATGTATTTAGAATAAAGGTATATAAAATAAAGGTATATAAAAAAAAGGTGTAGAGAATAAATGTATTTAGAATAAAGGTATATAAAATAAAGGTAGATAAAATAAAGGTGTATAGAATAAAGGTGTATAAAATAAAGGTGTATAGAATATAGGTATATAAAATAAAGGTGTATAGAATATAGGTATGAGGAATAAAGGTATATAAAATAAAGGTATATAAAATAAAAAAGGTATATAAAACATAGGTATATAGAACAAAGGTATATAAAATAAAGGTGAACAGAATAAAGGTATTTAAAATAAAGGTGTATAAAATAAAGGTATATAGAATAAAGGTATATAGAATAAAGGTATATAAATCAAAGGTGTGTAAAATAAAGGTGTATAAAATAAAGGTATATAGAATTAAGGTATATAAAATAAAGGTATATAAATAAAGGTATATCAATAAAGGTATATAAATAAAGGTATATAGAATTAAGGTATATAAAATAAAATAAAGGTATATAGATATAAAGGTATATAAATAAAGGTATGTAAAATAAAGGTATATAGAATTGAGGTATAGAAAATAAAGGTGCATAAAGGTTTCAGCATGGAAAGGGAATGGTAACAATGACACAGTTTGTTTTAATGTAGATTTCAGTGTGGAAAGGGAATGGAAACAATGATGAAATTTGTTTTTATGTGAGGTTTCAATGTGAAAGGGAATGGAAACGATGATGAAATTTGTTTTTATGTGAGGTTCCAGTGTGGAAAGGGAATGGAAATGATGATGAAATTTGTTTTTATGGGAGGTTCCAGTGTGGAAAGAGAATGGAAACAACGATGAAATTTGTTTTTATGTGAGGTTCCAGTGTGGAAAGGGAATGGAAATGATGATGAAATTTGTTTTTATGGGAGGTTCCAGTGTGGAAAGGGAATGGAAACGATGATGAAATTTGTTTTTATGTGAGGTTCCAGTGTGGAAATGGAATGGAAATGATGATGAAATTTGTTTTATGCAAGATTTCAATGTAGTTCAAAGATAAGAGTACGGCTATAATTTCTGCAGTAAAGATGAAGATTTTATCCGGTAACCAGCTCGAGATGGAGTTATGAGGTTGCAACCTTGTTTCCATCATTTGAACTCTTTATATACAGAGACATATGTCCAAAATAAGAGATTCTGGTTCAACTGAATTCACTATAAAAAATGAGAGGATTGGTAGAGTACTTTTTGTGATAGCAAAGATTAGATATTTTTTAGGGCGTATTGTAATAAGAACAGTGGCAATTTGGGGGTATTGTAATAAGTACAGTGACAATTTGGGGGTATTGTAATAAGTACAGTGGCAATTTGGGGATAGAGAATAGATATTATTTAGGGGTATTGTAATAAGTACAGTGACAAATTGGGAGCATTGTAATAAGTACAGTGGCAATTTGGGGGTATTGTAATAAGTACAGTGGCAATTTGGGGGTATTGTAATAAGTACAGTGGCAATTTGGGGGTATTGTAATAAGTACAGTGGCAAATTGGGAGCATTGTAATAAGTACAGTGGCAATTTAGGGGTATTGTAATAAGCATAGTGGCAATGTCGGGGTATTGTAATAAGTACAGTGGCAATTTGGATATAGAGTATATATATATTATTTTGGAGGTGTTTTGTAATAAATACAGTGGCAAATTGGAGGTATTGTAATAAATACACTGGCAATTTGGGGACAGGGTACAGATATTATTTAGGGGGTGTTTTGTAATAAGTACAGTGGCAATATGGAGGTATTATAATAAGCATAGAGGCAATTTGGGGGTATTGTATTAAGTACATTGGCAAATTGGGAGTATTGTAATAAGTACAGTGGCAAATTGAGGATAGAGCATAGATATTATTTAGGGGGTGTTTTGTAATAAGTACAGTGGCAAACTGAGGATAGAGTATAGATATTATTTAGGGGGTGTTTTGTAATAAGTACAGTGGCAATCTGGAGGTATTATAATAAGTATAGAGGCAATTTGGGGGTATTGTATTAAGTACATTGGCAAATTGGGAGTATTGTAATAAGTACAGTGGCAAATTGGGATAGAGCATAGATATTATTTAGGGGGTGTTGTAAAAAGCACTATGGCAATTAGCAGGTATTACAATAAGTACAGTGGAAATTAAGGAGTGTCATAATAAGTACAGTGGCAATTAGGAGTGTTGTAATAAGTACAATGGCAATTTGGAGATATAGATATTATTTAGGGGATGAATTTGTATTCCTTATTTTGATATTATCCGATGAAATGTTGGCTACTGTGACGGGGCATAAAAAAAACAGAAAACAATAATACAAGAAAATTCTTTTTTATGATATCAAAGCTGAGGTACAATATAGAGTTGATAAAAACCAGAGAATCATTTTTCTTTTTCCTTTTATAAAACGTTGTTTTTAAAAGCTTCAGACACTATTATCATTGCCCACCCCCAGAAGACAGATTTTATTGGGTGGAAGTCTATAGGTCAAAGTAAGCTTCTTTTGTTGTCAGGGTATGGTACTAACATAGATGCATATCATCATCCGTTTCATGATTCTAGCATGCACAGTGCCTGCAAAATGAACATCAAACACAAAATTTAACCCAAGTGAGTGAATGTAAAATGTAGGCTATAATGACCTACTTCTTCAAGGTGAATCCCCTCACCAAGTATCATGAATATAGATAGGATAGTATGTACATAGTATGCACAAAACCTATGTGGTTATGAGCTAAAATAAAACTGAATGTAAGCCAGTCTAATGTATAATGATGGTCACAGTGACCATCTTTTGTTGTAAGGGTGTGGCACTAATAGAAATGCATACAATCATCGAGTTTGATATTCTAGCATGAACAGTGCTTGGAAAATAAATTTAAACCAATTTTAACTCAAGTCAGTGAAGCATGAAATATAGGTCACAGTGACCTACTTTTGAGAAGAGGGTGTAGGATTCCTCAAAATACATCCCCTCACTAAGTTTCATGATTCCTGGAAAAACAGTATGTATACAGGGTGCAAAAACTAAGGTAAATGCAAACATTTATATAACCAAGAATGAACAAATAATGTACATGTATGCACACAGTTAGCCTATTCAGCCCCCTCCCCAGGCGGTGGGTGCGATGAAATCCACTTAAAACTGTTGCCCAGGACATGAGAAAAAGACTGGTTGAGATGAAGTTACAAATATTTGAAAAATGTACACAAAATTTGAAAAACTGCTATAATGTCATGATAATCTAATCAGGTATTCTAAATATAAACATGAGTACCAAATTTGCTTTGTTTGCTGAAAGTTGTTTTTGCTAAATTGTGCTTACAATGTTTTTGTCAAGAAAGTCAAAGTTGAAACAAAAGTTGAAAATTCACTCACCCAACACAAAATGGTGAGTGAAAATTTCAGCTGATAGAGTTATTTCGGGGGGGAGGGGGGGGCATTACACGCCTGATTGGGCAAGTGATTTTTTTGCATTTGATATCTGTTGCTGAAATTTAATAGGTTATTTTCCCCTGAAAATGTCCAATCATTGACTGAAATTACCCATTAGGAAAATGGAAGTTGACAGTGTTAAGTATGGCAATTATATTCATATAAGCACATTGGTTATTGTTTGTAATATATATATAAGTATTTCACACAATGCAATCATCCACCAAACTGGTTTTTGTAGCTATAATTATAATCAATTTGCATCAGTTTTTACAAGAAATCATACACACAATTCAGCTTCTCTCTGAACAGTTTCAGTATATCATCAAATCGTCAGCAAAATTCATCTGTGCATGTGATTGGTAGCTTCAAAAGTATGGATATTCGAAAATTCTTTACTGTATTTTTCTCTGATACGAGTGAGAGAAAGCAATTGGAAGAGGCAGATGATGAGAGTGTTGAGAAAAAGAGGCAGATGATGAGAGTGTTGAGAAAAAGAGGTAGGTGATGAGAGTGTTGAGAAAAAATGATGAGAGTGTTGAGAAAAAGAGGTAGGTGATGAGAGTGTTGAGAAAAAGAGGTAGGTGATGAGAGTGTTGAGAAAAAGAGGTAGATGATGAGAGTGTTGAGAAAAAGAGGTAGCTGATGAGAGTGTTGAGAAAAAGAGGTAGGGGATGAGAGTGTTGAGAAAAAGAGGTAGGGGATGAGAGTGTTGAGAAAAAGAGGTAGGGGATGAGAGTGTTGAGAAAAAGAGGTAGGGGATGAGAGTGTTGAGAAAAAGAGGTAGGGGATGAGAGTGTTGAGAAAAAGAGGTAGGGGATGAGAGTGTTGAGAAAAAGAGGTAGGGGATGAGAGTGTTGAGAAAAAGAGGTAGGGGATGAGAGTGTTGAGAAAAAGAGATAAGGGATGAGAGTGTTGAGAAAAAGAGGTAGGGGATGAGAGTGTTGAGAAAAAGAGATAAGGGATGAGAGTGTTGAGAAAAAGAGGTAGGGGATGAGAGTGTTGAGAAAAAGAGATAGGGGATGAGAGTGTTGATAAAAAAAAATAAGCTCACTCATCTTCAGATTCTGAACCTGGACCTTCTGATTCACCAAAACCAAAGTTGAGCTAAGCTGATGTGGGACAGGAACAAAATCTGGAGTATGAAAGTAAGAGAGAGAAAGGAAAGTACAAGAGGAATGGCAAAAGTATTATACTTGGGCAAGTTATGAAGAAGGTGAAATCTTCTGCCAGACCTGTACCCAGATCTTGTACATACAAAAGGCACACACTTCAAAGGAATTAGGGTTAAGTTCATAAAAAGAAACCCTGCAATGACATCACAACAGTGCACCACATAAGAAGTGTATGCATAAAGGTCATATGATTCTTTTCCAATTCAAATATCAATTCATTCAAAAGTTTGGCTCTTTTTCAATTTAAATATCCATAGTAGATTCATTCAAAAGCTTGGCTCTTTTCCAGTTTAAATATCAATAGCAGATGCATTCAAAAACTTGGTTCTTTTCCAATTTAAATATCAATAGTAGATGCATTCAAAAGTTTGGCTCTTTTCCAATTTAAATATCAATAGTAGATGCATTCAAAATCTTGGCTCTTTTCCAATTTAAATATTAATAGTAGATGGATTCAAAAGCTTGATAAATAGCAACACTGTATGGGCAAGTACAACATTTAAGTGGTAGCCCAGCTGGCAAGTACAACATTTAAGTAATAGCCCAGCTGAGAGAGTGCAACAGTGAAGTACTAGCCTGGCTAGACAAGTACAACATTTAAGTACTAGCCTGGTTGGGCAAGTAAAATATTTAAGTACTAGACTGTCTGGGCATGTACAACATTTAAGTACTAACCCAGCTGGGCAAGTACAACATTTAAGTACTAGCCTGGCTGGGCAAGTACAATATTTAAGTACTAGCCTGGCTGGGCAAGTACAACATTTAAGTACTAGCCTGGCTGGGCAAGTACAACATTTAAGTACTAGCCCAGCTGAGTGAGTGCAACATTTAAGTGCTAGCCTGGCTAGAAAAGTACAACATTTAAGTACTAGCCTGACTGGGCAAGTAGAACATTTAAGTACTAGCCTGGTTGGGCAAGTAAAACATTTAAGTACTAGACTGTCTGGGCATGTACAACATTTAAGTACTAACCCAGCTGGACAAGTACAACATTTAAGTACTAGCCTGGCTGGGCAAGTACAATATTTAAGTACTAACCAAGCTGAATGAGTGCAACATTTAAGTACTAGTCTGGCTAGACTATTTCAACATTTAAGTACTAGCCTGGCTGAGTGAGTACAACATTTAAGTACTAGCCTGGCTGGGCAAGTACAACATTTAAGAACTAACCCAGCTGGGCAAGTACAACATTTAAGTACTAGCCTGGCTGGGTGAGTACAACATTTAAGTACTAGCCCAGCTGGACAAGTTCAAAAGATATTTTCAATCTCTGCCTAAAAGTCAAAAAATGATTGAACAAACTAAAAATTTGCAGTAATAGCCTGAAAGTCTAAGTAGGTTAACTACATGTGAATACTAATATGCCTACTAAATTTCATTTCTCTAAATTAAATGGTCCTTGCCTAATCATGCTCAAAGATTTTTGTCAAAAAAGTTCTGAGTTCAAAAACATGTCAAAAATTTAAAAATTCCTGTAATGGCCTAAAAACTGAATCAGGCCAGCTTCTTATGGCAATGATAAAGTGTGTAAAATTTCATGGCTCTAAGTTTAAAAGTTTTTGAGCTATTACACTAAAATGGATTCATGATGGACATATGGATGCAAGTATGTATCAATGGTTAGAAGCAAAGCAATGTGTTCCCTTCTACTATTAAATAAAAGGCATGCAAAAATGTTCATTATTTGACTAACTTAATGAATGCGGCCACACTCTCAAAAAGGGTTTGAAGCAGGAGTGATGAACAATGCATGTTGCATCTTTATCTCATTTTTCTTTATGCTAACATAACAATTTCTCATTCAAAACCTATTAAATGTCTCAATGATTTCATGTTTCTTTATAAATCTGACTTTTTACCACACAGGACAGAGTCAAGAAAGTGCTTTTCTCAAAACCTTGTCACCACATGGAAAGGAAAGTTAATCAAGTTCTATATAAAGCTACCCACAAGGTGTACAAGGAATAAAATGAACAGGCAGAAAGACAGAAACAAATAAGTTTTTAAACCCTACCATATGTAAATCAGTCTCACATTAAACATTCTGATGTAATCAGCTCTACTACATGTGGTCAAGGTATCAATTATTAAATACAGTCTTAGACAAGCATGCCCCAATTAAAACGAAAAGGGTAGAACACCAAATTACACCCAAGTGGATTTTACCCCTGAGATCAATGAGGCCAGGCATCTAAGGGATAAATTCCACAAGAAGAAAGACATGAAAAAAGTATAGAAAATAGAGGAATAAAGCTAAGTACTTGATTGATAAGGCACAAGAAGAATACTATAAACAGGCTATTGATGAAAGTAAAAATACCAAGACATTGTGGAGGCATCTAAAAGAGTTGAACCCATCCAAGAACAGTTGTTTCACCCCTAGACTTAAGCAAAATGATGACACAGCAACATCTGCACAAGATATTGTTGAAATGTTCAATAATTTCTTGACAAGCATCTCCAGTAACTGTATTCAAAACCAGACTAACATCCCAATTTAGCTTGATGCCCTTCTATCATTTATAAGAGCTAAAATTCCTGATGATAAATATTTTTCAATAGCAAATGTTAGTGAACCTGAGGTTTTTGACATGTTAAATAAGTTGAGTATTAATAAATCCTCGGGACTGGATGGTACTGATCCAAGAAATCTTAAAACTGCTGCACTAGTAATAACAAAGTCATTAATGCATATTTTTAGTAATAACAAAGTCATTAATGCATATTATAAACTTAAGTATAATGAGTTGTAACTTTACAGATACCTTGAAATATGCAAAGATGACACCTATCTTTAAGAAAGGAGATAAGGACGATCCAGGGAAATACGGACCAATATCCATTCTACCTATAATATCAATACGGACCAATATCCATTCTACCTATAATATCAATACAGACCAATATCCATTCTACCTATAATATCAATACGGACCAATATCCATTCTACCTATAATATCAATACGGACCAATATCCATTCTACCTATAATATCAATACGGACCAATATCCATTCTACCTATAATATCAATACGGACCAATATCCATTCTACCTATAATATCAATACGGACCAATATCCATTCTACCTACAATATCAATACAGACCAATATCCATTCTACCTATAATATCAATACGGACCAATACGAACCAATATCCATTCTACCTACAATATCAATACAGACCAATATCCATTCTACCTATAATATCAATACGGACCAATATCCATTCTACCTATAATATCAAAATTAATTGAAAAGCAAGTAGCCATGTAGGTCTATGAACTTATTAAAACTTACTTTCTATTTCATAATCAGGATTTAGAAAATATCACTCATGCCAAACAGAACTTACCAAATTAACAGATCTTTGGCTACAAGAAATGAATATTGGTTCTTTGACTGGGATTGTTTTCCTTGACTGCAAGAAAGCCTTTGATCTAGTTGATCATGAAATTCTGCTGCGAAAGTTGAACTGTCACAGGTTTGATAATTCTTCTTTAAACTGATTTAGATTACACCTAAACCAAAGCTTTAAACTGATTTAGATCATACCTAAACCAAAGCTTTAAACTGATTTAGATCATACCTAAACCAAAGCTTTAAACTGATTTAGATCATACCTAAACCAAAGGTCTCAACAAGAAACCATTGGCAATATTATATCACAACCTTGTATACATCCAGTTCTGATACTGAGGTTATCCAAACAAGATTTGACTCGACCTTATTAGAGTTCAAAGTTGGGAACAACAAATAACATGGTGATTAATGATTGTAAAACAAAATGTATGATTTTGGGGACATCACAAAAACTGCATAAGTTAGGGAACCCAGAATTATCTCTTACAATAAATAATCGTCCGTTAGAAAATGTCACACATGAAAAACTTGTAGGTGTGCCTGTAGATAATAATTTACAATGGAATGACCATATCGACAAACTCTGTCATCCAAAATTGCCCTACTCAGCAGAGTCAGGAAATATTTACCTACAGAAACTCGCATTCTATACTACAATTCATATATTCTTCCAACAATGGATTTGTTCAACTGTATGGGGAAACTGTGCCAAATCTCAGCTTGACAGGATTTATAAACTTCCAAAAAGGGCAGCACACATTATTTTAGATACATCTATTGATTATTCATCAAAAGTATTGTTTACAGAACTAAAATGGTTGACAATATATGAAAAGATTGATTTTCACAAGGCAGTTCTTGCATATAAATGTCAAAATGGAGCTGCACCAAAGTATCTTCAAGATTTATTCAGGCTTAATTCGACACATTACCAGTTGAAATCAACATCACATGGAAACCTTTATCCACCAAAATCAAGAACAGAGCAATTTAAGAAAAGCTTCCAATATTCTGGTACAGTTCTGTGGAATAAGCTTCCACTGCATGTAAAATCTGCAGAAAATATTATAGTATTTAAAAAGAGATATCATGAGTATGTATGTGTTACTAATAGATTATAATAGAATTTAGTATTTATAATACTAAAGAAATGTTACAATAAATAGGAATTACTGTTATCTTTCGTATGATGCAGATTGTTATGCTTTTCTTAAGAAGGCCTCAAGGGAGAATAGTCCTTGACTAAATGAGTCACCCTCTATAAATAAAGTATTATTATTATTATTATTATTATTATTATTATTATTATTATTATTATCCCAGAGATACAGCAAGATAGAAATAGAGGGGCATTCCCCACTTCTGCCTTTCATTCTCTCCCCTACACACTCAGTGATTTTCTAGTTCCCACTTCTGCAGTCCCCACTCCAAGTACCCTCAATTCTGTCTTCAGTGCCTTTCTAGTTCTAGTGCCCTCAGTGCTTTTCTAGTCCCAACCTCTGCACTCCAAGTGCCCTCCCCTCTGCCCTCACTGACTTTCTAGTCCCCACCTCTGTATTCCAAGTCCCCTCCCCTCTGCCCTCAGTGTCGTTCTAGTCCCCACCTCTGTATTCCAAGTGCCCTCCCCTCTGCCCTCAGTGCCTTTCTAGTTCCCACCTCTGCACTCCACACTCCAAGTACCCTCAATTCTTCCTTCAGTGCCTTTCTAGTCTCCACCTCTGCACTACAAGTGCCCTCCCCTCTGCCCTCAGTGCCTTTCTAGTCCTCACCTCTGCTTTCCAAGTGCCCTCCCTTCTGCACTCAGTACTCTTCTAGCCCCACTCCCTCTGCATTCAAGTGCCCTCCCCACTGCCCTAGTATCCATCTAGACCCATCTTCTCTACACTCCAAGTGCCCTCCCCTCTGCCTCAGTGTCTTCTAGTCCTCACCTCTGCAAGGTGCCCTCCCTTCTGCCCTCAGTACCTTTCAAGCTGCACCCTCTCTACACTCCGAGTGCCCTCCCCTCTGCCCTCAATGCCTTTTTAGTCCACACCTCTGCATTTAAGTACCCTCCCCTCTGCCCTCAATGCCTTTTTAGTCCCCACCTCTGCACTCCAAGTGCCCTCCCCTCTGCCCTCAATGCCTTTTTAGTCCACACCTCTGCATTCAAGTACCCTCCCCTCTGCCCTCAATGCCTTTTTAGTCCCCACCTCTGCATTCAAGTACCATCCCCTCTGCCCTCAATGCCTTTTTAGTCCCCACCTCTGCACTCCAAGTGCCCTCCCCTCTGCCCTCAATGCCTTTTTAGTCCCCACCTCTGCATTCCAAGTACCCTCCCCTCTGCCCTCAATGCCTTTTTAGTCCCCACCTCTGCATTCCAAGTACCCTCCCCTCTGCCCTCAATGCCTTTTTAGTCCACACCTCTGCACTCCAAGTCCCCTCCCCTCTGCCCTCAATGCCATTTTACTCCACACCTCTGCATTCCAAGTACCCTCCCCTCTGCCCTCAATGCCTTTTTAGTTCCCACCTCTGCACTCCAAGTGCCCTCCCCTCTGCCCTCAATGCCTTTTTAGTCCACACCTCTGCACTCCAAGTGCCCTCCCCTCTGCCCTCAATGCCTTTTTAGTCCCCACCTCTGCATTCCAAGTACCCTTCATTCTGCCTTCAGTAGCCTTCTAGCCCCATCTGCCCTGCACCCCAAAATCCCTTCCCTCTGACTCTCTACAGATCACTAAAACACCTTAAATCTATGTTGTTTTCTACCTGTTCCATTTATTTTTCTGTTTATTTAATGCAGGATTAAATTATGAATCTACTTTTGTCTGTTTCTACTTCTAAAAAAGATGAAATTCTAAATTTCATTACTGACATCATCTTTGTATTGCCCGAAAATTTCCTTTGTTACAAAAAATGCCTCTTCCTTCAACAAAAGTGATATATACTTAGGGTTTTATATTTTTTGCTCTAACATTATGTTGATATTATACATTTTACAGAACAATAACATCTTTGCCTTTAATCTTTAATGCTGTAGTACCTCATGTTTACATTTATTTTTCCTAAAGTTTTTGTGCAATTCTTCATTTTTGCATTTTTAGAATTTGATTTTTAATTGGCACCATATAGCCTTTATTGTGCTTATGTGCCTTTAAACCCTAATAGATACATCAACAAACATACACTTTTGATAAAAGTGACCTTCTTCCCCTACTTTTTGTAAGCAATTCTTATCTGGAACACTGTATCCTAAACCTTATCATGTGTTGATTAACACTATCTAACCTTGTACATCAAAAAGATCATATGCAAATTGAAAGTATATGTACAGTTTCCACCATGGATACTCCTTTGATTTTAATTACAGCACAGACTATAGATTCTCTTTCCACAATACTCCTGACACAGGTACAAATACCATGATACACTGCTTTTGACCTCATACACATTAAAATAATCCACTTTATGTGTGCATAAAGGAAATGACAATCCAACACTTAAGGCCTGAGAGTCCACAAGCATCATCCCTGACACAAATCATATCTCCTCAGGTTGGACTGTCTTATACTCCACACTTACATACATAAATAATATGGAAATTCTAGAAATATATAATGCTTCATTAGGAAAAACATTAGGAAATGAAATGTTAAAATAAACCTACAGGATTTTCCTCACGCCAGTCAACAATATACTGATGAAGTTCTTGTCGCCTTTCCTCTGTAAGACCTGGGGGGCGGAGATGAACTGGTATATCACCACGTTTGGCATCCTGTCTCTCCATCCATGTGCGAAGCTATAAAAAAATTTGTTTTGCTTTATGATTTGCAATTCTAATCTACTGAAACAGAATGTAAGTAAAAAAACAAGCATAAAGTATGTATGCATGCATGTATGTATGTATGTATGTATGTATGTATGTATGTATGTATGTATGTATGTATGTATGTATGTATGTATGTATGTATGTATGTATGTATGAATGTATGTATGTATGTATGTATGTATGTATGTATGTATGTATGCATGTATGTATGTATGCATGTATGCATGTATGCATGTATGTGTGTGAATGTATGTGTTTATGTATGTATATATGTATGTATATATGTACATGTGTGTATGTATGTATGTGTGTGGATATATGGATGGATGCATGTGTGTATGTGTGTATGTATGTATGTATGTATGTATGTATGTATGCATGCATGTAAGCATGTATGCATGTGTGTGTATGTATGTATGTATGTATGTATGTATGTATGTATGTATGTATGTATGTATGTATGTATGTATGTATGTATGTATGTGTGTATGTATGTGTGTGCATGTATGTATGTATGTATGTATGTATGTATGTATGTATGTATGTATGTATGTATGTATGTATGTATGTATGTATGTATGTATGTATGTATGTATGTATGTATGTACTTATGAACATGTATATGACTGAATGGGTGGAGAGTTCATGAATAAATCCTACCAGGTTCATGATTAAATTCTTTCAAAACCCATGAGTATCAATAAACCAATTTACAGGGCATATGACTAGTTTTCCATATATTTCTTTCTTCTGTAAGGATTTCTCTATAGTTGTAACACAGCATTTTTTACAACTATTTTTGTTTCTTACCTTTTCCCCATAATGCAACAGTCTGTCCAAAACACAAAAGTTTGTAAATAGGACTATCTTAAAATAAACTATATACTTTTAGATTTATTGCATTTAATCCAAACTTTAGACTGTGTTATGACTAGGGATAAATGTAACAAAAGAAAAGACTCAAACAAGCTTTCAAGATTTAAAATACAAATATTTAATTTCCTATAATATTAAAATATTTAAACAAACAATCAAAGTGAAAGAATTCAAAATAACTAACAGTATAGAATATCCTTAAAAGTCATAAATTGTTCTAAAGTTCAATGATCCAGAACTTAATCCAAATTATTCCGAATGAAGAGTATTCTGAATGAAACCTCCAATGTGCTGGAGTGCCAACAAGAATCAGTTATATCCAAATATTATTAATTCCAAGTAATCCTTGTGAATCTGGAATATCACACATGTTCTAGAAATGTTTCCAATAATTCCAACGGAGCTGAATAATTCTTAAAGTTTAACTAGCAGTACTAAATCCAAAATGTACTGTATATCTCTGAAGCAGAATATCACACAAAATGAACCAATCTCGTTTATGACCTCTCAAGCTGACGAACTATGAAAGAATGATGAATGCTGTGATTACATCCTTTTACATAGTTTCTATACTGCGTCTTTTAAAACAAATAATACCCATTCCTTATTCCGTCTTAAATCAACAACTTGGTATTTACGAACTTATTCTACTTCTAGTCAACAAAATGAATAATTCTCTGCAATTGTGAAATCCCGGTCAGAACATTGAATGCAGGTCAAAATAATAATACATGTTAGCACACGCTAGAATCACGTAACATGACTAATGCTTCAAACAACAATATTTATTTTTCCAGGGCCAATGTATTGGGTCACACTGAAATTACTGTATGTGTTCACTCAGCAAAACGACACCTATTAGACTCTTATACAGAGGTCATAAACTAATAAAACTATACCATTATTTAAAAGAAATGATATATAATTCCATAACAACTGGAATTCATTATTTTTAAACTGTGAAGAATTCATACTTACACCTCTCTGGATTTTTATTGCTGCTCGAGTTTGTCGTGCCAGATCTCGCCTTCCTGAGATTTTCATCCTCTCATTGTAGCCTTTCCAGCGGCGCTGGATTTGAATGGCTGCATGAGTCTGTTCATTGTGTAAGTAGGACTCAACTTTGGCTGAAAAGAGACAGAAAACAGATTAGAAAACTCCTGTCCACTGCGTAAGGTCTGGGTACAGCTGGGATGGGGCAATTGGGAATGGAGCCTCTGTCCATCATTTTAGGAAAAAACTTAAAGAATTAGGAATATATTTCTCTGGAGTAAATTTGCTAAAAATGGGAATTCTTCATGATTTTGATATACCTGACATCAGGAGTGGGGCCTATTTAGGGACTGGGGCCTATTTTACATTGGGATATGGACTCACATAGGGATTAAGGCCTATTTTACATTAGGATATGTGCTCACATAGGAATTAAGGCCTATTTTACATTGGGATATGGGCTCACATAGGAATTAAGGCCTATTTTACATTGGGATTTGACCTTACTTAGGGATTAAGGCCTATTTAACATTGGAATGGGGGAATATTTTTGGCCCCGGAGTACTCCTAAATCAATCCCTCCACAGTAAAGTTCAGTTTGTATTAGTTAGACTATATGCATGAGTGCAATACCAGAGATACTGTATGGTGGGGCAATGAAAATGGTATTGTTAGAGAAATCAAGGGTGCTTTAGCACTCGAGTCTTCTCTGCCAATACTATTTCAGTCCCCCATCCTACAATATCACTGGTATCACACTAGATAATATCGTATAACTAATTCATTGTATAACTGATTCATTGTATAACTGATTCATTGTGTAATTAATTCATTGTATAACTGATTCATTGTATAACTGATTCATTGTGTAACTAATTCATTGTATAACTGATTCATTATATAACTGATTCATTGTATAACTGATTCATTGTATAACTAGTTTCATTGTATAACTGATTCATTGTATAACTGATTCATTGTATAACTAATTCATTGTATAACTGATTCATTGTGTAATTAATTCATTGTATAACTGATTCATTGTATAACTGATTCATTGTATAACTGATTCATTGCATAACTGATTCATTGTATAACTGATTCATTGTATAACTGATTCATTGTATAACTGATTCATTATATAACTGATTCATTGTATAACTGATTCATTGTATAACTGATTCATTGTATAACTAGTTTCATTGTATAACTGATTCATTGTATAACTGATTCATTGTATAACTAATTCATTGTATAACTGATTCACTGTATAACTGATTCATTGTGTAATTAATTCATTGTATAACTGATTCATTGTATAACTGATTCATTGTATAACTGATTCATTGCATAACTGATTCATTGTATAACTGATTCATTGTATAACTGATTCATTGTATAACTAATTCATTGCATAACTGATTCATTGTATAACTGATTCATTGTATAACTGATTCATTGTATAACTGATTCATTGTATAACTGATTCATTGTATAACTGATTCATTGTATAATTGATTCATTGTATAACTAATTCATTGTATAACTGATTCATTGTATAACTGATTCATTGTGTAATTAATTCATTGTATAACTGATTCATTGTATAACTGATTCATTGTGTAACTAATTCATTGTATAACTGATTCATTGTATAACTGATTCATTGTGTAATTAATTCATTGTATAACTGATTCATTGTATAACTAATTCATTGTATAACTGATTCATTGTATAACTGATTCATTGTATAACTAATTCATTGTATAACTGATTCATTGTATAACTGATTCATTGTATAACTGATTCATTGTATAACTGATTCATTGTATAACTAATTCATTGTGTAACTAATTCATTGTATAACTGATTCATTGTGTAACTGATTCATTGTATAACTGATTCATTGTATAACTGATTCATTGTATAACTAATTCATTGTATAACTGATTCATTGTATAACTGATTCATTGTATAACTGATTCATTGTGTAACTAATTCATTGTATAATTCATTGTATAACTGATTCATTGTAAAACTGATTCATTGTATAACTAATTCATTGTATAACTAATTCATTGTGTAACTAATTCATTGTATAACTGATTCATTGTATAACTGATTCATTGTGTAATTAATTCTTTGTGTAACTAATTCATAGTTTAACTGATTCATTGTATAACTAATTCATTGTATAACTGATTCATTCTGTAACTAATTCATTGTATAACTGATTCATTGTATAACCGATTCATTGTATAACTAATTCATTGTGTAACTAATTCATTGTGTAACTGATTCATCGTATAACTAATTCATTGTATAACTAATTCATTGTATAACTGATTCATTGTATAACTAATTCATTGTATAACTAATTCATTGTATAACTAATTCATTGTATAACTGATTCATTGTGTAACTAATTCATTGTGTAACTAATTCATTGTATAACTGATTCATTGTATAACTAATTCATTGTATAACTTATTCATTGTATAACTGATTCATTGTATAACTAATTCATTGTATAACTAATTCATTGTATAACTGATTCATTGTATAACTGATTCATTGTATAACTGATTCATTGTATAACTGATTCATTGTGTAACTGATTCATTGTATGACTAATTCATTGTATAACTAATTCATTGTATAACTGATTCATTGTATAACTAATTCATTGTATAACTGATTCATTGTATAACTGATTCATTGTATAACTGATTCATTGTATAACTGATTCATTGTATAACTGATTCATTGTATAACTAATTCATTGTATAACTGATTCATTGTATAACTAATTCATTGTATAACTAATTCATTGTATAACTGATTCATTGTATAACTGATTCATTGTATAACTAATTCATTGTATAACTAATTCATTGTATAACTAATTCATTGTGTAACTGATTCATTGTATAACTGATTCATTGTATAACTAATTCATTGTATAACTGATTCATTGTATAACTGATTCATTGTATAACTAATTCATTGTATAACTGATTCATTGTATAACTGATTCATTGTATAACTGATTCATTGTGTAATTAATTCATTGTGTAACTAATTCATAGTTTAACTGATTCATTGTATAACTAATTCATTGTATAACTGATTCATTCTGTAACTAATTCATTGTATAACTGATTCATTGTATAACTGATTCATTGTATAACTAATTCATTGTGTAACTGATTCATTGTATAACTAATTCATTGTATAACTAATTCATTGTATAACTGATTCATTGTATAACTAATTCATTGTATAACTGATTCATTGTATAACTGATTCATTGTGTAACTGATTCATTGTATAACTAATTCATTGTATAACTAATTCATTGTATAACTGATTCATTGTATAACTGATTCATTGTATAACTAATTCATTGTATAACTGATTCATTGTATAACTGATTCATTGTATAACTGATTCATTGTATAACTGATTCATTGTATAACTAATTCATTGTATAACTAATTCATTGTATAACTAATTCATTGTGTAACTGATTCATTGTATAACTAATTCATTGTATAACTGATTCATTGTGTAACTGATTCATTGTATAACTAATTCATTGTATAACTGATTCATTGTCTAACTGATTCATTGTATAACTGATTCATTGTGTAACTAATTCATTGTATAATTAATTCATTGTATAACTGATTCATTGTATAACTGATTCATTGTATAACTAATTCATTGTATAACTGATTCATTGTATAACTAATTCATTGTATAACTAATTCATTGTATAACTGATTCATTGTATAACTGATTCATTGTGTAACTGATTCATTGTGTAACTAATTCATTGTGTAACTAATTCATTGTGTAACTAATTCATTGTATAACTGATTCATTGTATAACTGATTCATTGTATAACTGATTCATTGTGTAATTAATTCATTGTGTAACTAATTCATTGTATGACTGATTAATTGTATAACTAATTCCTTGTATAACTGATTCATTGTGTAACTAATTCATTGTATAACTGATTCATTGTATAACTAATTCATTGTATAACTAATTCATTGTATAACTGATTCATTGTATAACTGATTCATTGTATAACTAATTCATTGTATAACTAATTCATTGTATAACTAATTGATTGTGTAACTGATTCATTGTATAACTGATTCATTGTATAACTAATTCATTGTATAACTGATTCATTGTATAACTGATTCATTGTATAACTAATTCATTGTATAACTGATTCATTATATAACTGATTCATTGTATAACTGATTCATTGTGTAATTAATTCATTGTATAACTGATTCATTGTATAACTGATTCATTGTGTAACTAATTCATTGTATAACTGATTCATGGTATAACTGATTCATTGTATAACCGATTCATTGTATAACTGATTCATTGTGTAACTAATTCATTGTGTAACTGATTCATTGTATAACTGATTCATTGTATAACTGATTCTAATTCATTGTATAACTGATTCATTGCATAACTGATTTATTGTTGTAATTAATTCATTGTATAACTGATTCATTGTGTAACTGATTTATTGTATAACTGATTCATTGTGTAACTAATTCATTGTATAACTGATTCATTGTATAACTGATTCATTGTATAACTGATTCATTGTATAACTGATTCATTGTGTAACTAATTCATTGTATAACTGATTCATTGTATAACTGATTCATTGTGTAACTAATTCATTGTATAACGGATTCATTGTATAACTAATTCATTGTATAACTGATTCATTGTATAACTAATTCATTGTGTAACTATTTCATTGTGAAACTAATTCATTGTATAACTAATTCATTGTATAACTGATTCATTGTGTAACTAATTCATTGTATAACTAATTCATTGTATAACTGATTCATTGTATAACTAATTCATTGTATAACTGATTCATCGTATAACTGATTCATTGTATAACTAATTCATTGTATAACTGATTCATTGTGTAACTAATTCATTGTATAACTGATTCATTGTATAACTGATTCATTGTATAACTAATTCATTGTATCACTGATTCATTGTATAACTAATTCATTGTATAACTGATTCATTGTATAACTGATTCATTGTATAACTGATTCATTGTATAACTAATTCATTGTATAACTGATTCATTGTATAACTAATTCATTGTGTAACTAATTCATTGTATAACTAATTCATTGTATAACTGATTCATTGTATAACTGATTCATTGTATAACTAATTCATTGTATAACTAATTCATTGTGTAACTAATTCATTGTATAACTGATTCATTGTATAACTGATTCATTGCATAACTAATTCATTGTGTAACTAATTCATTGCATAACTGATTCATTGTATAACTGATTCATTGTGTAACTAATTCATTGTGTAACTAATTCATTGTATAACTGATTCATTGTATAACTGATTCATTGTATAACTTATTCATTGTATAACTAATTCATTGTATAACTAATTCATTGTATAACTGATTCATTGTGTAATTAATTCATTGTGTAACTAATTCATTGTATAACTGATTCATTGTATAACTGATTCATTGTATAACTAATTCATTGTGTAACTGATTCATTGTATAACTGATTCATTGTATAACTGATTCATTGTATAACTAATTCATTGTATAACTGATTCATTGTATAACTGATTCATTGTATAACTAATTCATTGTATAACTGATTCATAATATAACTGATTCATTGTATAACTAATTCATTGTGTAACTAATTCATTGTATAACTGATTCATTGTATAACTGATTCATTGTATAACTGATTCATTGTGTAACTAATTCATTGTGTAACTAATTCATTGTATAACTGATTCATTGTAACTAATTCATTGTGTAACTAATTCATTGTATAACTGATTCATTGTATAACTGATTCATTGTATAACTAATTCATTGTATAACTAATTCATTGTATAACTGATTCATTGTGTAACTAATTCATTGTGTAACTAATTCATTGTATAACTGATTCATTGTATAACTAATTCATTGTATAACTGATTCATTGTATAACTGATTCATTGTATAACTAATTCATTGTATAACTAATTCATTGTGTAACTAATTCATTGTGTAACTGATTCATTGTATAACTGATTCATTGTATAACTAATTCATTGTATAACTAATTCATTGTGTAACTAATTCATTGTATAACTGATTCATTGTATAACTGATTCATTGTATAACTAATTCATTATATAACTGATTCATTGTATAACTAATTCATTGTATAACTGATTCATTGTATAACTGATTCATTGTATAACTGATTCATTGTATAACTAATTCATTGTGTAATTAATTCATTGTATAACTAATTCATTGCATAACTGATTCATTGTATAACTGATTCATCGTGTAACTAATTCATTGTGTAACTGATTCATTGTATAACTAATTCATTGTATAACTAATTCATTGCATAACTGATTCATTGTATAACTGATTCAATGTGTAATTAATTCATTGTATATCTGATTCATTGTATAACTGATTCATTGTATAACTGATTCATTGTGTAATTAATTCATTGTGTAATTAATTCATTGTATAACTAATTCATTGTATAACTAATTCATTGTGTAATTAATTCATTGTATAACTAATTCATTGCATAACTGATTCATTGTATAACTGATTCATCGTGTAACTAATTCATTGTGTAACTGATTCATTGTATAACTAATTCATTGTATAACTAATTCATTGTATAACTGATTCATTGTATAACTGATTCAATGTGTAATTAATTCATTGTATAACTGATTCATTGTATAACTGATTCATTGTATAACTGATTCATTGTGTAATTAATTCATTGTGTAATTAATTCATTGTATAACTAATTCATTGTATAACTAATTCATTGTATAACTAATTCATTGTATAACTGATTCATTGTATAACAGTGGATTTCTTTCCACTTTTTATATAATTAGCTTTCATTTCTTCACTCATCACACATAGCTCCCTGTTGCGCCTCTTGCACCTTATTTTTTTTTCAGGAGTTAATTGTTGCATCATACAAATGATTACATGAAATCATCCAATAAATTAAAATTACGTGATTATAATTACTGGTCACTGAACTCATGAACATTGTTTTGTACATGTAAAATTGCCAGCGTAGACGTGTTCTCAGAGGACAAGAACCTCATTCTGTCCTAAGTTTTGGTCTCATTCTGTCCCAAGTTTTGGTCTCATTCTGTCCCAAGTTTTGGACCATTTTGAAGGAAAGGCAGAGAATGACATTATATTGTCTAAAGTTATGAGTCTTGTTGAAGGATCTGATTTAAGAAATAATTATATCGAAGATACAATGGAAATGTAACAAGTTTCCAAGGATAATTTTGGAGGAAGAAGATTTGTGTTACAGCTCTCAGGTGATCGGTGTTAACAAACTACATTCTTTCATGAGGGATATGTGCTCCAAAGTAGCTTGAACTGGTCATAAATCCATTGCTGGTGTCCATAAATAGACAAAACCATCAAATAAAATGACGCTGTATATTTCCAACATTCTCAACCCACCCAAGATTGAGGAAAATCTCAACTCATTGAAAGACCCAACTAGCTGCCTTGAAAATGTGAAACTTGAACAATCCATTACAAACCTACAAATGGACAAATTGCATGTTTCACATTAAAATTGAATAGTGTTGCAAAATATCAAAGTGTACTTTGGGTGATTATTCTTAACAAGGTATGTTTGTTCTCTGTTACTCGATTGGATTCACTTTCTCTAGTCTGAATGATCTTATGCAATTTGATATTTACTTTAGTGGTTTCTATAAAAAAATTAATTTTTGTTTCAATTTTTTTTTTACTTGTTCTTTTATTCGCCTGACATAGTTATGGGCTTGGTCTCTCTCTCTCTCTCTCTCTCTCTCTCTCTCTCTCTCTCTCTCTCTCTCTCTCTCTCTCTCTCTCTCTCTCTCTCTCAGGTACATACACACACACCATAATCTTAGTGTTTTTATTTCCCTTCACTCTGATTCATCTTTTAGCTGCCAGCAAGATGAACACTCTACGACACAGTCCGCCATGCACCACTGACATCATTAATCAATATTCCACTTGGTAACACCCATCTGTGGAATACCAGTTACTGGTACCTCATGGCCTAGGTGTGGGTTACCAGAATTTAGAACACGAAAAACAAGAAACGAGAAAGCCACAGTCATACAATAAGTATCAATCATTATTACTGCTGACAGCAATATAATATATAGGTCACAGCCACACAATATATAGGTCACAGAAAGATGTCATGAATATCTGCACAAAAATCCAAGACATAGTGGCAATATGTAAAGATGGACTTAAAAAAAATAAAAAAATATATATATACATATGAAGATAGATAGTGATAAGAAAACAGATGGACAGAGATATACCTGCAGGTAGAATTTCTATTGTGTGGAGTTGTTTTTCTTTGAAGTCTCTCATAATCTTCTTCCTATTTAGCTTTCCAAGATATTCAGCATCAGACTCCATTTGTCTTGTTAACTTCATCTGTTCCTTCTGCTCACGCTGATTTCTGATGACAAAAGGAATACCTGAATGTTATTTACATGCAGTGCTCATGGTGATTCTTTATGACAAAAGGAATACCTGAATGTTATTTACATGCAGTGCTCATGGTGATTCTTTATGACAAAAGGAATACCTGAATGCTATTTACATGCAGTGCTCATGGCGATTCTTTATGACAAAAGGAATACCTGAATGTTATTTACATGCAGTGCTCATGGTGATTCTTTATGACAAAAGGAATACCTGAATGTTATTTACATGCAGTGCTCATGGTGATTCTTTATGACAAAAGGAATACCTGAATGTTATTTACATGCAGTGCTCATGGTGATTCTTTATGACAAAAGGAATACCTGAATGCTATTTACATGCAGTGCTCATGGTTATTCTTGATGACAAAAGGAATACCTGAATGCTATTTACATGCAGTGCTCATGGTGATTCTTTATGACAAAAGGAATACCTGAATGTTATTTACATGCAGTGCTCATGGTGATTCTTTATGACAAAAGGAATACCTGAATGTTACTTACATGCAGTGCTCATGGTGATTCTTGATGACAAAAGGAATACCTGAATGTTATTTACATGCAGTGCTCATGGTGATTCATTATGACAAAAGGAATACCTGAATGTTATTTACATGCAGTGTTCATGGTGATTCTTGATGACAAAAGGAATACCTGAATGTTATTTACATGCAGTGTTCATGGTGATTCTTGATGACAAAAGGAATATCTGAATGTTATTTACATGCAGTGCTCATGGTGATTCTTGATGACAAAAGGAATACCTGAATGTTATTTACATGCAGTGCTCATGGTGATTCTTGATGACAAAAGGAATACCTGAATGTTATTTACATGCAGTGCTCATGGTGATTCATTATGACAAAAGGAATACCTGAATGTTATTTACATGCAGTGCTCATGGTGATTTCTGATGACAAAAGGAATACCTGAATGTTATTTACATGCAGTGCTCATGGTGATTCTTTATGACAAAAGGAATACCTGAATGTTATTTACATGCAGTGCTCATGGTGATTCTTTATGACAAAAGGAATACCTGAATGTTATTTACATGCAGTGCTCATGGTGATTCTTGATGACAAAAGGAATACCTGAATGTTATTTACATGCAGTGCTCATGGTGATTCTTTATGACAAAAGGAATACCTGAATGTTATTTACATGCAGTGCTCATGGTGATTCTTTATGACAAAAGGAATACCTGAATGTTATTTACATGCAGTGCTCATGGTGATTCTTGATGACAAAAGGAATACCTGAATGCTATTTACATGCAGTGCTCATGGCGATTCTTTATGACAAAAGGAATACCTGAATGCTATTTACATGCAGTGCTCATGGTGATTCTTTATGACAAAAGGAATACCTGAATGTTATTTACATGCAGTGCTCATGGTGATTCTTTATGACAAATGAATACCTGAATGTTATTTACATGCAGTGCTCATGGTGATTCTTTATGACAAAAGGAATACCTGAATACTATTTACATGCAGTGCTCATGGTGATTCTTTATGACAAAAGGAATACCTGAATGTTATTTACATGCAGTGCTCATGGTGATTCTTTATGACAAAAGGAATACCTGAATGTTATTTACATGCAGTGCTCATGGTGATTCTTTATGACAAAAGGAATACCTGAATGTTATTTACATGCAGTGCTCATGGTGATTCTTTATGACAAAAGGAATACCTGAATGTTATTTACATGCAGTGCTCATGGTGATTCTTTATGACAAAAGGAATACCTGAATGCTATTTACATGCAGTGCTCATGGTGATTCTTTATGACAAAAGGAATA
The DNA here is from genome assembly GCA_029931535.1 of Margaritifera margaritifera. NCBI lineage: Eukaryota > Metazoa > Mollusca > Bivalvia > Unionida > Margaritiferidae > Margaritifera > Margaritifera margaritifera. The sequence continues at coordinate 180,682 of JAQPZY010000980.1, forward strand.
CCTGAATACTATTTACATGCAGTGCTCATGGTGATTCTTTATGACAAAAGGAATACCTGAATGTTATTTACATGCAGTGCTCATGGTGATTCTTGATGACAAAAGGAATACCTGAATGTTATTTACATGCAGTGCTCATGGTGATTCTTGATGACAAAAGGAATACCTGAATGTTATTTACATGCAGTGCTCATGGTGATTCTTGATGACAAAAGGAATACCTGAATGTTATTTACATGCAGTGCTCATGGTGATTCTTTATGACAAAAGGAATACCTGAATGTTATTTACATGCAGTGCTCAAGGTGATTCTTTATGACAAAAGGAATACCTGAATACTATTTACATGCAGTGCTCATGGTGATTCTTTATGACAAAAGGAATACCTGAATGCTATTTACATGCAGTGCTCATGGTGATTCTTTATGACAAAAGGAATACCTGAATGCTATTTACATGCAGTGCTCATGGTGATTCTTTATGACAAAAGGAATACCTGAATACTATTTACATGCAGTGCTCATGGTGATTCTTTATGACAAAAGGAATACCTGAATGTTATTTACATGCAGTGCTCATGGTGATTCATTATGACAAAAGGAATACCTGAATGTTATTTACATGCAGTGCTCATGGTGATTCTTTATGACAAAAGGAATACCTGAATGCTATTTACATGCAGTGCTCATGGTGATTCATTATGACAAAAGGAATACCAGAATACTATTTACATGCAGTGCTCATGGTGATTCTTTATGACAAAAGAAATACCTGAATAATATTTACATGCAGTGCTCATGGTGATTCCTGATGACAAAAGGAATACCAGAATACTATTTACATGCATATAGCATTTCCCCTATGATAAGCTCAGGCAATAAGCCTTGAGACATTTGGAAAGTATTTTAAAAAATGGATGAGGGAATGGGCTTATCTACCAAAAATGCTTTATAAAATGAAGACTTGCTAAAATTTAATAAAAGAAAGAAAAACAAAATATTCTATAAACAAGCAAAAAGGAAAAGATAGGCACACTCAGTGATGTCAATGCTCAATCATGAAAATCTGTAATCACTAACCCAAAAATCTGTAATTTGGGACCAAATTCTGTAATTTTCAAGATGAAAATCTGTAATAACATCTGTAATTATCCAATTCAAAAATATTGTTGCATACATACTTTGGTGTAATCACTAGACCCCAAGACAAAAAATCACTTTGAAATGATGATCAATTTATTTTTTGCATCTTATATTCATCTTGAAAGTCAATATTTTTGTACTTATTTCCATACAGTAGCTAAAAAAATAGACTATTATGTTCCACAAGAAAGTTAGTAATAAGGAATTCTGCCTTCGTAACAGCATCAATGTGTGATAATGCCTTGCTAGTAGCTAAGAATTTTATCAGTGTTTGTCATTTTGGTGGGGGCTGTTGTTTCCTAGTGTGGCTTGATGACCTGATGTGTGTACATGTCATATCTTCCAGTGTAGATTATAGTAATATCAGAGTCACATACCTTGCAATATCAACAAATCACCTCTCTGTGATGCAATAATTCATAGACACTCTTGGCTGTACCCAGCTTTTAACTTTTGAATGACTTTTCTGCCCAAGTTTGACCACTCAGACTCCACTCTGCACCACTGTCACTAAGTAATAGGTTTGAAAAGCACTAAAACTGTTGATGTTTGATCAGATTCTTCATGACTGCCATTCTGGCTCCGGCACATATGTTGGAAAAGGTGGCAGATGCATGAAAATTGATTGGTTACCTCATATTGAAGGAGCCAATCCAATGCAGCATTATGAATGTGGCTAGTGACCAAGACTAGTTCAGGGTAAATTTAATTATACATATTTATCTCAGTGAGTGTTCTTACAAGTATCAAATAACATCATTTCAAATGGCACAGAACATCTGGAACTTGAGCCAATAACACAGTTTATATTGATCAAACACACCATCATACAACATGGTCTGTGTTTATGGCAGAAGCAATATGCTGTCAACTTTAGTCAAATTCTCTGTGTAAAAATACACAAATACAATGGTGATCTAGAGGTCCAGACATCACCTACCCAAAACTAGCCTAATGATTTCTCAAAATTCATATTTTTGACTTTTGATTCATAATGTATTTGCATAAGGGGTTAAACAAAATCGTAAAAATTATGAAAATTCATCAACGCCCAACAAATAAAACATACACCTATTATTTCACTTTTGTATTTAAAAAAATTGCATAAATTTGTAATTTTGTCAAATGGAAAATACTTAAAACCTAGATGTAACATAAATTTGTTAACCTACTTCATAAATATTTAAAAAGAAAATCCTAATTTTAAAGACTATTACTTGATGAGATTTCAAAGAATGTAGTGTTTGCAAAATAAATAGACAGTACTCCCTCATTATAATGCTGTCCATGGAAGTCATATAGTATACTGCCTTATAGCAAGATCACCTTATAATGAAGTATATGATACAATACTCCCTCATTATAATGCTGTCCATGGAAGTCACATAGTATGCTGCTTTATAGCAAGATCACCTTATAATGAAGTACATGATACAGTACTCCCTCATTATAATGCTGTCCATGGAAACCATATAGTATACTGCTTTATAGCAAGATCACATTATAATGAAGTACATGATACAGTACTCCCTCATTATAATGCTGTCCATGGAAGCCACATAGTATGCTGCCTTATAGTGAGACCACCTTATAATGAAGTATTGCATGCACAGTAATCCCTCATTATAATGATGTCCATGGAAGCCATATAGTACACTGCCTTATAGTGAGACCACCTTATAATGAAGTATTGCATGCACAGTAATCCCTCATTATAATGATGTCCATGGAAGCCATATAGTATACTGCCTTATAGTGAGACCACCTTATAATGAAGTATTGCATGCACAGTAATCCCTCATTATAGTGCTGTCCATGTGAGTCACAGAGTAGACTGGTTTATAGTGAGACCTTATAATGAAGTACATGATGCATATACATGACTCCCTCATTATAATGTTGTCCATGGGAGCCACAGAGTATATTGCCTTACAGCGAGACTGCCTTATAATGAAGTACATGACACATATAATTATACTACCACTAATGAAATGGGGTCTATGACCATATATAACAGAAATGGTATAATAATGAATTACCTTATAGTGAGAGAGTGTTGCAATTACAATCAATGGTGGAATAACTGCAATGCAAAAATAAACACAAGCAAGCCAACTATGTACCTGAAAGCTTTCTGAAGTTTGCTGAAGCTCTTGTTTGCTCGATCCAGTTTCTTCCTAGTGATATAACCTTTCCAGTAGGCCTGTACCATAATGGCAGCTTGGTGGTACATCTGTCAGAGAAATTTCAAGTGTCATTGAAGATCTGTCTCAACTTTCATATTCAGATCTGTTTAGTTTGAAATGTCATGATAAACTGAATTTTTAAAGAAAGATATTGTCCGAATACATGTGATATAGACTCTCAAAGAATTTTTGGGAATATCAACTTGTGAGCGTTACATCCCATAGAAAAATGAATTTCCTATGCTACATTTTTGGTCACTTTTTCTTCTTTACAAAATTACTGAAAATTTTGATTCATAGCCATGCAATATCTAACTCTAAACTATTCTCACATTAAAGAAAGTTCCTGTCAGGATACATATAGCCATGTCAGGATACACATAGCCATGTCTTTTCAATTATGAACTACTTGTATCATCAATAATTTTCAGCATGAAATTATTAACAATGGTTGTGAGTTACTTTTCTGGTAAAATAGTAAAGTTTATGTATGTAATGATTATTCCTCCCACTGCATCTATGAACCTGCTACAGATTTTTCCATCACTCAAATCCTAATTAAACTGAATAAAAACTTAATAAAAATGTTGTACTCACTTTATTTTGGGCCTGCTCAGCTGTCCCAGCCTCAAGGAGTAGAAGTAGATTCTTGAGATCTTTGCTGAATCCCCTGCCATCCCACTTCCCTAACAAAGGTCTCAGTCCCCTTTGAACAATTTTTAAAAAATTCATTTTACTGCTTCTAACGTCAAAGACAAAAACATGAGCAAAAAAGTCTGGCAAATTGGTATAATTCTGGATTATTCGTTGAATCGGCAAACTCGACCTTTTACAATTGGTCAATACTAGCCTGATACCCTATACCTTTTGTTATCACCAGTAATGAAATCGTGCTTGGTGGCAGTACACCAGGCTAGTTCCAAGTGTACAAAGACTGTTTTGACAATAACCACAGTAGTTTACTTGATGGGTGAGTGAGTGGTTTAACACCTGTCCATTTGCACAGTTAGCATTTATTGTACCTTGTCAAGTGCAGGATTAATACAGTAAACAGATCAATTAACCATTAAATGAAATAATGCCTGATGACACTTCTTAACCATTATGATAGCAAGTGGTGGTAATTTTCACTGCTGCAACGGATTAGGGACGGCTGGGTTTTAGTGACCTGTCAGCAAAATCACTAACCATAAGATAGCAGATTAGCATTAATTTTGAGCTCTGGATATCAGTGTGCTAACAGCACCATTACTTAGAAATCACTGTGCTAATAACACCATGGGGTAGATATCACTGGGTTAATAACACCACAAAGTAGATACCAGTAGCATACAGTGCTAATAGCACCATGTGGTAGATAACAGTGTGTTAATGACACTATGAGGTAGATACCAAAGTGCTAATAACACCATGAGGTATATATCAGTGTGCTAATAACATCATGAGGATATCAGTATGCCAATGACAGCATGATGTAGATACCAGTATGCTAATAACAGTGTGAAGTTGATATCACCAAGAATTAGCTATAAGTGTGCTAATACCACCAAGAGATAGCTATCAGTGTGTTAATAGCACCAAGATATAGCTATCAGTGTGATAATAACACCATGAGATAGCTATCAGTATGCTAATAACACCAAGAGATAGCTATCAGTGTACTAATAACACTAAGAGAGATAACTATCAGTGTGCTAATAACACCAAAAGATAGCTATCAGTGGTGTGCTAATAACACCAAGAGATAGCTATCAGTGTGCTAATAACACCAAGAGATAGCTATCAGTGTGCTAATAACACCAAGAGATAGCTATCAGTGTGCTAATAACACCAAGAGATATCTATCAGTGTGCTAATAACAACAAGAGATATCTATCAGTGTGCTAATAACACCAAGAGATATCTATCAGTGTGCTAATAACACCAATAGATAGCTATCAGTGTGCTGATAACACCAAGAGATAGCTATCAGTGTGCTAATAACTCCAAGAGATATTTATCAGTGTGCTAATAACACCAAAAGATAGCTATCAGTGTGCTAATAACACCATGAGATATCTATCAGTGTGCTAATAACACCAAAAGATAGCTATCAGTGTGCTAATAACACCAAGAGATAGCTATCAGTGTGCTAATAACACCAAAAGATAGCTATCAGTGTGCTAATAACACCATGAGGTAGATACTTATTCTTTTAAAACAGTACATTAATAGTTAGTGTTGTGCTTTGTCAAGGGGACATGTTATGAGTTCTGTCCCTCTACAATTATCAAGATATGGGGATTTGTTAAATTTAGGGGGACACTGGTAGTTTAGATTGGAAGAATCACTGCCAGTGGAAACTTCATTATCTGTTCTAAAAGTTAATTTCTTTTTTATGTAAAAGTCACACTGTTTATAAGCTGAATGAAGTACAAAATTGCAAGCAGTGACCTATGACTTAATCCCAAGATCAAGTAGGTCTGATTTCAAACTTGTTCACAATAACACAAACATGTTGGGGGAAAGATCTGCGCCATTTTCATTCAGGACTTATTTATTACAGTAAGTGTTTTAGTGAAAACCCCATGTTAATGCCACAATTCCTTCAAGAGGAGTAGCTATAGCAAAACTTTTTAGTTAGCCATTATTGTTGCTTTGACATGACCCCAAATCAAGTAGGTCTGATTATCAAATTCATTCAAGTCAGCATCACTTTCATTCAGGTCCAGCTACATACTGTTTAAGTGTTTAAGTGAAAGCCATATGCTTATACAATCATCCAATCATAAGTAATAACAAAAAGATTTTTTCTCCAGCCATTTTGGAAATTAGATCGGCATAATTTTAATATAGGACAACTACATACTGCAAGAAGTGTTTTAGTGAAAACCCAATGTTGATATGAGAAGAAGCAGCTGTAACAAGATTTTCATGATGGACAAAGTGGTGGCCATACTGTGAGGTCATATTGGCAACATTTACATTGAAATTGTTCTGGCCTTCTTGGTTCTGGACTTCAGTTGTCATATTTTTTGTCTACAGTTTTCCATATACTGAACTCCCAGTTTTGAAGCAAATATGGTCCTGGACCTCCACTTTCTGTATCCCTTGGCACACTATGTTGGGAGGGGGGAAGGTCAATCAGCACCATTTTCATGGAGGATCAATTAAATATCATAAGAAATGTTTTAATGAAAACCCCATGTAAATGCAACTTTTCATTCTGGAAGAGTAGCAATGGAGGCCATGTTGTCTCTCAGATCAACACAATTCTCATCTAGGATTATCTGTATATCATAAGTATTTTAGTAACAAGAGGACCAAGTGGGTCTGAGACTGCTCACCTAGCTGACACCTGCCTAATAGAAAAGTGTCAAGAAATCTGAGTCAGTACAATGTTTTCTGTAAAAATGGCTCCAAATGATGATGATGAAATATGTCAAGAAAATAAATGGGTTTTTTAAAAATTTGTTTTAGGTTCTTGTAATTTTTTTTATATTTTCATTCATATTTGATGGCACATCAGTGTCTTTTATTCAATACTGAAAGGTAAAGATGTTAAAATTCTTTAAAATGTACATACAATTATTGATGCAGGTAACAAATATAAAACCCTCATAATAGTGTGTCAATATTTGTTATATAAACCTCATCCTTTCAAAAAGTCTAACATTTTCTGTGATGGTACATTATCGTAAGGGTTCTTAATTAAGTTCACATCAAAATATGCCTGTCTCACTGGGTGGAAGTCAATAAACTCAACAAGAATGTGTGGACCTTGGAAAGGTATGCATTCTGGTCAAGGTTCACCCTCCTGGAGATATGCATGATTCAGGTATGCATTAATGGTGGATCAGCATCACTTGTATGAAAGCCCTTCATGCCACAGCGCCTTTTATCAACTTTGTTGAGTGGTTTTTGAGAAATAGTTGTCTCAAGGTGTTCTATTTTAAGTAACACTAGCCATAATTGATGGCAGACCGATATCATTAATATTATTTATATCTAATTGAAAGCTCTTAATGCCAGGATGCTTTTTCTCACATTTGGTCCAATTCTGTTAAGTGCTTTTTTTTTAAAGAAATGATTCAAAGGTTTTTCTTTTTCAGTAACAGCTGCCATGTATTAGATGGCAGATCAGCATCATTTGTACAAAATTTAGAGCCCTTTAGGCCATGTTGCTATCAAATTTGATCAAATTCTGTCAGCAGTTTTTGAGAAATGGTTGTTTAAAGGCTTGTCTATTTTCAGTAATGGTGGCGATATTTGATTGCAGATCAGCATTACTTGCATAAATTTGAAAGCCCTTCACGCAAAAATGCTTTCTTTTAAATTTGAAAGCCCTTCATGCAAAAATGCTTTCTTTTAAATTTGAAAGCCCTTCACGCAAAAATGCTTTCTTTTAAATTTGGTCAAATTTGTAAGAATTCATATTTTTGAGAAGTTGTTTAAAGTTTTTTTCTATTTTCAGTAATGGCAGCCATAGTTGATAGTGAATCAGCATTGTCTGTAAAAATTATAAAGTCCTCTATACCAGGATGTTCTTTGTAAAATTTGGTCAAATTCTGTTCAGTTGCCATATTTGATGGTGGATTGGCATTATGTGAACAATTCTATAAGGATTTTATGCCAGACGTATCCCTGTAAAATTATATACAAAGTCTCCCTGTAAAATTATATACAAAGTCTCCCTGTAAAATTATATACAAAGTCTCCCTGTAAAATTATATACAAAGTATACAAGCTGCTTTTCAGAAGAAGTTGTAAATAAGAATTATGAATGGACAATGGATGACACATGACATCTGATGGACAATGCATGCTGGCCGAAGGACCATACCATAAGCTCCCTTGGCCTTATGGCCAGGTGATCTAAAAACCCAATGTCAATATGACCATCCATTCTGGAGGTGTAGTGATAACAAGATTTTCGAAATTGCCACCATTGTGGCCATGTTGAACATCCAACCATCACCATTTTCATCTAGAACTGAATACATATCGAGAGAAGTATGTTAACGAAATCCCCTTGTCAATACAACCATTCATTCTGAAAGAGCTGCAACAGCAAGATTTTAAAGATGGACAAAATAATGGCCATGTTGGACATGAGATCAGATCAACTCTTATTGATCTAGGACCATCTACATATTATAAAAGTGGTTTAGTCATAACTCATGTCAATATGACCATTCCTTCAGGAGGGGTATTGACAAAAAGATTTTCAAAGTGGCCACCATGATGGCCATATTGGATATTCAAGGGGCACCTTTTAATTTAGGACCAACCATAGCTCAGGATGACATCAAATCAGTGCCATTTTCATTGAGGATTATCTACATATCATAAAAAGTCTATTAATGTTTTACAATACAGCAGGCCAATGCTATTCATGAGACTGCTGCCTTTTCCATTAATGAGACAGCAGTCCTATATTATTCATAACACAGTTGGCCTATACTATTCCTAAGATGACATGAGACAGTAGGTCTATACTATTCATGAGATATCATGCCTATACCATTAATGAGACTGCAGGACTACACTATTCATGAGACAGCAGAATTATACAATTCATGAGACTGCAGGATTATGCTATTCATGAGACATCCTGCCTATACTATTTATGAGACTGCAGGCCTATACTATTCATTAGATATCATGCCTACACCATTAATGAGACTGCAGGACTACACTATTCATGAGACAGCAAGCATATATTCATTAGACAGTAGGCCTATACTATTCATCTGACATCATGCCTATACTGTTCATTAGACAGTAGGCCTATACTATTCATCTGACATCATGCCTATACTGTTCATTAGACAGTAGGCCTATACTATTCATCTGACATCATGCCTATACTGTTCATTAGACAGTAGGCCTATACTATTCATCTGACATCATGCCTATACTGTTCATTAGACAGTAGGCCTATACTATTCATTACACTGCAGACCTATACTATTCATGAGACATCATGCCTATACTATTCGTTTTTGTCAACCAAATTTCAGTTCAAAACTGTGAAAAATAGAATGGCCCAAAAATGTAACTGGGTTAACAATGTGTAAATATCAAATATGCAAGCCAACTTTTCTTTGTTTATGTCAAGTGTTTCTTGCTCAATCTTCCTAACAAACTTTTTTATCGACAGATGGACATATGGAAGAACAACATACAGACAGATGGACAGACCTGCCCAAGTCAAGATGCCTCCACAAAAAGATGCATTTTCCCGAAAATAAAACATGATTAGTTATCTTGTTTAAAAAAGCCATTTAAAGTTCTAACTTACCTGTATCTGGTACAAAGTATTTCAACCATTGGTTTATAGTATTCACAGATGATGAGTACACATTTGGTAGCTGATCTGGAACATGAAAATTTCACACATATATAGAATTGTACTGCACAATATTTACATCTTTTAATACTCCAATTCATAAGATATGAATTTCACAATTCACTGTATAATGCAATATGCAACTTGCTTCAAACATCTCTTGTTAACGCATATTATACATGCTATGAACAAACATGTAAATTTCTATATTCAGACAATCCACAGGATGAACAGACATGTCAACTTCTATATTTAGACAATCCACAGGATGAACATGTCAATTTCTATATTCAAACAATCCACAGGATGAACATGTCAATTTCTGTATTTAGACAATCCACAGGATGAACAGACATGTCAACTTCTATATTTAGACAATTCACAGCATGAACAAACATGTTAGTTTCTATATTTTGAGAATTCACAGGATGAACAAACATGTAAATTTTTATATTTAGACAATCCACAGGATGAACAAACATGTCAATTTCTATATTCAGACAATCCACAGGATGAACAGACATGTCAATTTCATTATTTAGTCAACCCACAGGATGAACAAACATGTCAATTTCTATATTTAGACAACCCACAGGATGAACAAACATGTCAATTTCTATATTTAGATAATCCACTGGATGAACAAACATGTCAATTTCTATATTTTGACAACCCACAGGATTGACAAACATGTCAATTTCTATATTTAGACAATCCACCAGATGATCAAACATGTCAGTTTCTATATTTAGACAATCCACAGGATGAACAAACATGTCAATTTCTATATTTAGACAATCCACAGGATGAACAAACATGTCAATTTCTATATTTACACAATCGACCAGATGATCAAACATGTCAATTTCTATATTTAGACAATCCACAGGATAAACATTGTCAATTTCTATATTTAGATAATCCTTAGGATGAACAAACATGTCAATTTCTATATTTAGGCAATCAACAGAATGATAGCTCAAAATGTATTTAAGGACAGATGTTCACGAGCTGTTTTACAGTTGTCTGAAAAGTTCACAATCCTGTATCTTGTAATTTTTTTAAATAGATTTTAGATATGATTGCAAACAAGTCCATGTACAGTCTGCAAGTCCATGTACAGTCTGGCCAAATTAAATTCTGCCTGGTTTGTAGGAAAGGAAGAGGAGAAACCGAAAGTGAGGTTGTATTTCTGAAATAATTTCTAATGTTGCATTCAATGTTTTTTTAATGTGTCAGTGCTGAAAGTCTAAGTCTGTAGTCACAGCAATATCAATGAAATTCATTAGTACATTAAAGTTCATGCAATTCAGTATCAATGAAATTCATTAATACAGTGAAGTTCATGTAATTCAGTCTTAAGTAACAGCATTATCAAGGAAATTCATTAGCACAATGAAGTTCATGCAATTCAGTATCAATAAAATTCATTAGTACATTGAAGTTCATGCATTTCAGTATCAATAAAATTCATTAGTACATTGAAGTTAATGCATTTCAGTATAAATGAAATTTATGAGTACATTGAAGTTCATGCAATTCAGTATCAATGAAATTCATTAGTACATTGAAGTTCATGCATTTCAGTATCAATGAAATTCATTAGTACATTGAAGTTCATGCAATTCAGTATCAATGAAATTCATTAGTACATTGAAGTTCATGCAATTCAGTATCAATGAAATTCATTAGTACATTGAAGTTCATGCAATTCAGTATCAATGAAATTCATTAGTACATTGAAGTTCATGCAATTCAGTATCAATGAAATTCATTAGCACAATGAAGTTCATGCAATTCAGTATCAACGAAATTCATTAGTACATTGAAGTTCATGCAATTCAGTATCAACGAAATTCATTAGTACATTGAAGTTCATGCAATTCAGTATCAATGAAATTCATTAGTACATTGAAGTTCATGCAATTCAGTATCAATGAAATTCATTAGTACATTGAAGTTCATGCAATTCAGTATCAATGAAATTCATTAGTACATTGAAGTTCATGCAATTCAGTATCAATGAAATTCATTAGTACATTGAAGTTCATGCAATTCAGTATCAATGAAATTCATTAGTACATTGAAGTTCATGCAATTCAGTATCAATGAAATTCATTAGTACATTGAAGTTCATGCAATTCAGTATCAATGAAATTCATTAGTACATTGAAGTTCATGCAATTCAGTATCAATGAAATTCATTAGTACATTGAAGTTCATGCAATTCAGTATCAATGAAATTCATTAGTACATTGAAGTTCATGCAATTCAGTATCAATGAAATTCATTAGTACATTGAAGTTCATGCAATTCAGTTCCCTGTCCATTTCAAACTTTAGCTGAAAATTTGGTCTGTTCTGTTTTTTATTATAGTTTGAAGTCTGTCATTCTCCAATGACAACCCCATATTTGATAATAAGGCCATCCCCAACTTTTACCACACTTTGGCATGTGCTTATATATGAAAACCTGTGCCAATAATTAGCCTCCCTGCCCCCTTTTCAAAACATTCACAAGGTGAGCCCATTGGCCCAAGTAGCTTATCATGGGATAAATAATCAATAGTATATACTTGCTTATAAGTCGAGTCCAACTGCAAACAACATACACCCTGATCTGCCGGCACATTATCCAATGATAAGCACATTCCCAACTTTTACAACACTTCAGCAAGTACTTATATATGAAAGGGAGTCCCAAAACTAAGCCCCACCTTTTCAAAACATTTATAAGGTGAGTGCCCTGATTTATTTTTATTGGTAGTGATACAATATTAGTCTTTAAATTACAAAAATGTTGCTACAGTACTTTGCTGATTTACATGGACATCTGGCGTTTTTCCAATACTTACGCTGATTTACATGGACATCCGGCGTGTTTCCAATACTTACGCTGATTTACATGGACATCTGGCATTTTTCCAATACTTGCGCTGATTTACATGGACATTTGGCGTTTTTCCAATACTTACGCTGATTTACATGGACATCTGGCGTTTTTCCAATACTTACGCTGATTTACATGGACATCTGGCATTTTTCCAATACTTACACTGATTTACATGGACATCTGGCGTTTTTCAAATACTTACGCTGATTTACATGGACATCTGGCGTTTTTCCAATACTTACGCTGATTTACATGGACATCTGGCGTTTTTCCAATACTTACACTGATTTACATGGACATCTGGTGTTTTTCCAATACTTACGCTGATTTACATGGACATCTGGCATTTTTCCAATACTTACGCTGATATACATGGACATCTGGCATTTTTATAATACTTACGCTCCAACATTGACATTGGAATCCACGGATAGTTTATAGATCAACTCATCCATTATACTGTATAAAATCTTCTGATTTGTCTTTTTCAATACAACCCTGTAGAGGAAATCAATAATATACTGTAAAATATTGATAATAATAAACTGAAGTAAGCATTTATTGACAATATGTTTAACAACAATGCAGTTACTGCACAGGATGCCATGTTATTAATTGTATTGCTCCCTTACCCTAATTATTGTATTACTCTCTTACCCTAATTATTGTATTACTCTCTTACCCTAATTATTGTATTACTCTCTTACCCTAATTATTGTATTACTCTCTTACCCTAATTATTGTATTACTCTCTTACCCTAATTATTGTATTATTACCTTGCCCTAATTACTGTATTATTACCTTACACTAATTATTGTATTATTACCTTACCCTAATTATTGTATTACTCTCTTACCCTAATTATTATATTGCTCCCTTACCCTAATTATTGTATTATTACCTTACCCTAATTATTGTATTACTCTCTTACCCTAATTATTGTATTGCTCCCTTACCCTAATTATTGTATTACTCTCTTACCCTAATTATTGTATTGCTCCCTTACCCTAATTATTGTATTACCCTAATTATTGTATTATTACCTTACCCTAATTATTGTATTACCCTAATTATTGTATTATTACCTTACCCTAATTATTGTATTATTACCTTACCCTAATAATTGTATTATTACCTTACCCTAATTACTGTATTATTTTCATACCCTAATTATTGTATCACTCTCATACCCTAATTATTGCATTATTACCTTACCCTAATTATTGTATTATTACCTTACCATAATTACTGTATTATTTTCATACCCTAATTATTTTATTACTCTCTTACCCTAATTATTTTATTATTCCTTTACCCTAATTACTGTATTACTCACTTACCCTAATTATTGTATTATTCCCTTACCCTAATTATTGTATTATTCACTCACCCTAATTATTACTTTACTCCCTTACCCTAATTATGCTATTACTCCCTTACCTTAATGATTGTATTATTCACTCACCCTAATTATTGCATTACTCCCTTATCCTAATGATTCTATTACTCCCTTACCCTAATGATTCTATTACTCCCTTACCCTAATGATTCTATTACTCCCTTACCCTAATTATTGTATTATTCACTCACCCTAATTATTACTTTACTCCCTTACCATAATTATGCTATTACTCCCTTACCTTAATGATTGTATTATTCACTCACCCTAATTATTGCATTACTCCCTTACCCTAATGATTCTATTACTCCCTTACCCTAATGATTCTATTTCTCCCTTACCCTAATGATTCTATTACTCCCTTACCCTAATGATTCTATTACTCCCTTACCCTAATGATTCTATTACTCCCTTACCCTAATGATTCTATTACTCCCTTACCCTAATGATTCTATTATTCCCTTACCCTAATGATTCTATTACTCCCTTACCCTAATGATTCTATTACTCCCTTACCCTAATGATTCTATTACTCTCTTACCCTAATTACCCTGACTGATCTTAAGTATCTGAATGGAAAAGTTGCCATTGATAAAAAAAATGAATTTGACAAGAAATGATATATTACATGGTTGAACTTAGAATTATGGTGATTTAATAAAGACACATTTCAGACAAGGACATGCTTCCATAGTTATTGTATTTAATTTTTCTACATAAATTGACTTCTGCTACAAGGAAATTAAAAGGCCTACATACACTTATATTGATATACACCTATTTTCAAAAATACGTCTTTAATACTTAGATCTTATACACTGTAATTATCAGCAAGATAACACCAGTACTATCTCTCCATTTTTAATATCCAAATCTAACAGATTGTAATTATCAGCAAGACAACACCAGTACTATCTCTCCATTCTTAATATCCGCATCCTATAGACTGTAATTATCAGCAAGACAACACCAGTACTATCTCTCCATTCTTAATATCCAAATCCTATAGACTGTAATTATCAGCAAGACAACACCAGTACTATCTCTCCATTCTTAATATCCAAATCCTATAGACTGTAATTATCAGCAAGACAACACCAGTACTATCTCTCCTTTCCTAATATCCAAATCCTATAGACTGTAATTATCAGCAAGACAACACCAGTACTATCTCTCCATTTTTAATATCCAAATCTTATAGATTGTAATTATCAGCAAGATAACACCAGTACTATCTCTCCATTTTTAATATCCAAATCTTATAGATGGTAATTATCAGCAAGACAACACCAGTACTATCTCTCCATTTTTAATATCCAAATCTCATAGACTGTAATTATCAGCAAGATAACACCAGTACTATCTCTCCATTTTTAATATCCAAATCCTATAGACTGTAATTATCAGCAAGATAACACCAGTACTATCTCTCCATTTTTAATATCCAAATCCTATAGACTGTAATTATCAGCAAGATAACACCAGTACTATCTATCCATTTTTAATATCCAAATCTTATAGACTGTAATTATCAGCAAGACAACACCAGTACTATCTCTCCATTCTTAATATCCAAATCTTATAGATTGTTAATTAACAGCAAGACAACACCAGTACTATCTATCCATTCTTAATATCCAATCTTATAGACTGTAATTATCAGCAAGACAACACCAGTACTATCTCTCCATTCTTAATATCCAAATCTTATAGATTGTTAATTATCAGCAAGACAACACCAGTACTATCTATCCATCAGTAAGTTCCAACTAATTTTTTTAATAAATAATTGCAATTTCCCCGACTCATTCATGACTGAAAATTTAAAGCGGAATTCCCTAACCTTTCCATGACTAACCCTGACTAATTCTCTAAGGTAACATATATAGTGTTCCCTTACTATAAAAACCCCTTAATATACTGCTACCACTCTACAATGTGAGTATAGTCATCAATCCCATTACACAGGTCCAATTTTTATTATCATTGCTACTTAATTAATTTAACTTTATTTTAGTTTTTGGCTCATAAGAACCAATTATGATATGCTTTGACATCATTAAATAGTGTATTTTTGTGTTCTATGCTTTGACATCATTAAATAGTGTATTTTTCTAATGCACTATGTAGATACAGTCTTAATGGTACATCCCTCATTATAAAGCTACCTCACTTATAATATGACTCTCTTTATGACTCCCATGAATAACAAGTTATGACAAAAAAGAAAACTTTGATATATCTAATTATTAAATGTACCAGAAATTGTGTCATTTTCGGCTGTTGCTTTAGTATTAGCATTATCCTTCAATGATTAACTAGTTTCCTTTCAAATTAATTAATTATAATACATAATTTTTTTTCTTTCCAAAAACTATACTATAGAATTTCACCCAACAACAGTATTTAATTCTACTCTACTGTCTAAAATCTTAATTATTCATTGACAACAATCTAGTTACTCTGAGTATGTGCCGATCAAAACCTTTGATCTACTGGACATGTCTGGCAAATACACATATTTAAGGATATATATATATATATATATATATATATATATATATATATATATATATATATATATATATATAAAATTTAAAAAAACTGACAACAAACAGTGCAAAACTAGTATTTTTCAACTAACCCAAGCTCTTTCAACTCTCATTAAGTTTTTGTCAAAGGCAAAATTACAAAACAGAGACAAACAAAAAAAACACACAAGAAAACATTATAATTGCAATCATATCTGTCCATAGTGCATGGTTTTTCAGTCCCCCCTAACTTTCCTACATATTTTGCTTATTCCAGGATTGAAAAATCTCTAAGAACAAAAAACAAGCACTAAACATTTTTACTTTCCCAGAATTAACTCTTATTCAACCAGCTGTTTTAGAAATATAAAAGTTAATGATTTTAACCTAAATTCGATCGTGGGGAAGTTTTCCAGAACTTGTTCTGTGACCCTTCTAACACCAGTTGCAAGAAATTACAAACTGTGACCAGTTTACTCTCATCCTGGTGAGCGTTTATTAGTACTGAAGAGTAAGAGTGAAGCACTTGTATGAGCTTGATCACAACAAATGGAAAGCAAACTTCCAGTAGAAAGTATGGATGTTCAATGAACAACGTTGGCAAATTTTTTAACAGAACATCCTTTTCATTAAAGAGAAACACTGATCAGCCCTGAATCAGCATGGCCAAGTGACTGAAAAATTCACTCCACCACAGTAAATTTTCACTCACTGTTTTGAGTTGGGTAAGTGAATATTCAACCCATGCTGTGTACTGTGTCTATCTGCCCAACATGCCCAACAACTGGTATATTTCAGTTCTATGAATCATGATGCATTATATATAGTGACTGTCTATCTATCTGCCAATTGTGTATCATTTATCCATCACTCACTTCAACTATACCTCAACCAAAATGACCCTTACTTGTATATAAAGACCACCTGTCTATAAAGACCACTTTCCATTGATATATATATATATATATATATATATATATATATATATATATATATATATATATATATATATATATAAGGAAGATGAAATGTCTACCAATTTCTAAAGTTCAGCAGATGAACTGTAAAAAGATCCAGGGCCTATATTGATAAAATATGAGAAATCTGAACTTTCTCACCAGTTTGCCCTTATGACTTTCTGAAGCATGTCCATGACTTGTGTGACTGTTTCTGCATCATCTGAGATCAAAAGCTGCAGTAACCATGGTGACTCAATTACTGAAAAATACCGTATCAAAAGTAAATTGGTGGAATATTTTATCTGGATATTAAAACTCTTTGAGATGTTTATATTTTATAGGGCAAATAATAATAATAATAATAATAATAATAATAATAATAATAATAATAATAATAGAGCTGTTCCCTTCATTAATAAACCTTGCTAAATGTAATAAATACATCTGTTGGACCCCAAAAGTCATTTGTATATACACAGAGATACAGTGTTTCCTCTTTATAATGCTGTTCATGTAAACCATAAGAGTGGGCTATGTTAAAAATCAGTTAACCTGATACTGAGGAATGTTCCAACAATGTTGTGTCCTGATGGTGCTCCCTCTTTATAATGCCATTCATGTGAACCATAAGTGTGGGCCATGTCGAAAGTGAGTTAAACTTATACTGAGGAATATTCCAACAAGGCTGTGCCATGATAGTGCATTAAAACACAAATATATATGATTTAATGATGTGAAACTATATTAAAGATGATTCTCATTATTCAAAAACTAAAATAAATTTAAATCATTTGCAACTGCAAGGATAAAACAAAATTTGACCAATTTATTGGGATCCATGACCATACCCATGGTACAGGTATACTGAGGGACTCTATAGTGAGGGAACACTGTACATGGGATTAATGACCATACCCATGGTACAAGTATACGGAGGGACTCTATAGTGAGGGAACACTGTACATGGAATCCATGACTATACCCATGGTACAAGTATACTGAGGGACTCTATAGTGAGGGAACACTGTAATGGGATCCATGACCATACCCATGGTACAAGTATACTGTGGGACTCTATAGTGAGGGAACACTGTACATGGGATCCATGACCATACCCATGGTACAAGTATACTGAGGGACTTTATAGTGAGCTAACACTGAACATGGGATCCATGACCATACCAGGGATCACGCTGGGCATTGCCAATGTCGCAAATTGCGATTTTTTTTCCTGATTAGCTACAAAATATACCATCTGGCGATTTTTTTTGGTGACAATGTTTTTGTCTGTTAAAACTTGTATATACAATCTTGGGTTTGGAGTGGAGGAATTCAAAGGCACCATGAAAGGAGGCCGCAAACTTGGGTATACAATGCACTGGAATCTATCTATTGTTACATAAACAAATCCTTTGTTCATATTGACCGCTTATCCTGACATCTGGCCTAAGTACTGTATACGGTGATACATTCCAATAGTCATGCTACCAGACTATAAGTATTGGCCCGTTCCATTCTGAATCATACACCACCTTCGGTCATCGAAAGTCAGTTACTATATAGTTGAGGATTATTTAATCTCTGTATAGCTTACAAAATTTCAAACCAAACCTTGTTCCGTCTACGCATACTTTTTTAATTTGGAAAAATAAAGTTGTTAACGGCGAGTGCAATATTAAAGAAAATGCTATTTATAGTACAAGCACTGCCAAATACACATCGTAAGGTGCATATTTGCAAAGGGGATCCTCGCGCAGGTAAAACTAAAAGTCGGTACATTTATACTGAATAAAACGTGCACAATACCATCCGCTATAATCAGTATAGTTAAAATAAAGGCTATGAAACTACAGTGAAAAAAATTATCTGAATCATAAAATGTAATGTAATCAACTGATTACCTTTGAAGCACTAATCGTTCTGTATAAATACAAAGTAAATGAAAACTAAAGTTCAGTCTCAATCAGAACTATATACTGTAATGGGTAAACGTAAGTTAGACATTTCGTGTTCATCATCTCATCCTAACATTAAGCTGACTGACTTTTTAAAATGGCTTTTTACAAGGGGCCAATTCCAAAGTTCTAACCAGCCATATATGCTGGGACAGACAATGGATTGATCACAAATAAAAAGATTAAGTTAACAAAATTAACAGCATTTGGATTTAGATGCAAGTGCATTAGACAACCCAGTAACTGAAACAGATGTTATACCTGACAGTCCAACATCATCTACTTGTAGTGCAGCTGGTAGTAATGCTTTAAATACAACACCACATCATGATGAACGGACACCGAAATGCCGAAAATGTCTTGACAGTTGGAAATTTGGGCGTCCATGGCTGAGATATGATAGAAAATTAAAACTGATGTTCTGTGATATGTGTTTCATACTTTTCGGACAATCTTCAAGAATTTTACATTCAAACGATTAGGTCCATCCAGATTGAATATTTCCAAGGGTACCCTTTATTCTCATACATAAATTGATTTTACGCAAATGTATTCATGTATAAGGCTTTCTTGCCCTAATAGAGGTAAACTATTTTCAATAAATCGTATACACATAGGAGGTGTATAGTGTAGATAGATTTGTGTGGAATGTGGATAATTTTGTGCATAGTGTGGAATGTGGATAATTTTTTACGTTTAGTGTGGATAGATTTGTGCGGAATGTGGATAATTTTGTGTATAGTGTGGATAACTTCGTGTGGAGTGTGGATAATTTTGTGTATAGTGTGGATAGCTGTGTGTCTAGTGTGGATAAATTTGTGTTACAAGGAACAAATCAAGTGATTCTGCAATATCATCATTTTTTACCCTATCATGGTCGGCAGGTTTTGTTCATTTTCATCTAAGATGGGGTGGAGGACAAAGTTTAGTTATAACTTCTCTCGATATCCAAGTAAGTCTGATTCAGATAGAGTTTTTCAATTTACCAGTGTGTTAGTTGCCTAGAGAATGTTCTTTTGGATCAACTAGTTTGCCTGTGCATGAGTAGATGAATACAAGTTGGACTCAGAGAGAGAGGGAGGGTACTGAATGGACCCATGCTTTTCACCACCAGGCCCCAATTTTTGCCAAACATTAAACTTAACCTAATTTATAGAAATTTTCAAATGTCGTAACACTTACACCAGTCTGTTTTAGATCTAACAAGAGGAAGTCTAGAATCCGAATGCAAACTTCAGTACCAGCACTGGCAAAATTTTGCCTGTAAACAAACTGGGTTTCAAACATTCCACTTTTTCAGCTGTATTTTTTTAAGTGTGTAGAATTTACTTGGCGTATCTGTAAAGTGTACTCTTTCATCTTTTAACTAATACCACCTGCTCGGGTCTTTCATGTATTGTCATTACTTCACAGACCTTGGAAAAAGTACAGCATTCAGTCTCAATGATTTAACACAGCAAAGAGGAAGGTTTTGTTTAGCTGTCAGAGAAAATGGGCTATACTTGAATTTCCCTTTTATGTTTTAATTGCCACGATTATTGTAAATATTCAAAATTTAAAATATAATAATTTCTCTCTCTGTCCAGATAATTTTATGTGCTAATGAAAATTATATGTAATCTTTCTGAATATTTTATTAAGAAAACTAATATCTGTATCATCAGGATTGTGTACTGATGCACCCGACAAGGTTAATGCTGGTCAGAAGTGGGCTCGGTAAACAAGACAGCATTATACCCTTGCTTGGCAAGAAAGAACACTTACATGATAATGTTTCTGTGTTTTCTTTTACAATAAAGAATTCTAGTTCCAGTTCTGTTTTTTCTTTTTCTTTTTGTCTGTAAAACTATGACCACCACAGAGGTTCTCCTTGTAAAACGGAGTGTGCATAAGCACACCTGCCTGTAATACTTGATGTATGAGAGTGTGGCAAGAAATGGAAGCAAGAAAGAAACTATGCACATAAGCCATATCATTTCAACTTGTTCATGAACTTAATCACAGAATACAGTTATTGTTAATGGAACTTAATCACAGAATACAGTTATTGTTAATGGAACTTAATCACAGAATACAGTTATTGTTAATGGAACTTAATCACAGAATACAGTTATTGTTAATGGAACTTAATCACAGAATACAGTTATTGTTAATGGAACTTAATCACAGAATACAGTTATTGTTAATGTAGGTCTGAAGACCAAACTGACAACATTTAAAATGAGGTCATCAAGGTGAAATCTGCCACTTAATAAAACTGACATGACAAGAATTGTGAAACTCATGTATTGGAGATCTTGAACACTATTTTTAGGAAACTGTGTAATCATGAGTTGTGGTACATGTCAGCTGTTCTTTTTGCTGCCCATTGACAACACCTTCAGTTAATCCATGAAATATTTGTGATAATCAAAGCGGTTTCATAATATGTAGTCTATTCAACCACCTGTTTTTAAATACCGGTAAAACATTCCTTAGTTTACGTACCAACTTAAATTTTTATTTTTTGTTGGCTTTACAAAACGCATAATAATTATAATGTCCATAAATTGTATGTGCTATTGAAAATTATTACAAATTTGGAAAACTGGTGTCCAGAAAAATTTAGGGTCTGGATATTGACATTAATGACAATATTATTTTTCATACACACAGGAAGAAGGAGGAGGTTAAGGTTTGGTTGGTTGGTCTTTAATGGCACTTTCAACACATTAATGGCTAAGTGCCTTTCCCAAGGACACATTGAGGTAGCCAATCCAGGCTTTTCTGGGCAGGTATCATATCTGTGCGCCTTGGATTATGAGTCAGACACTCTACCAACTGAGCTACCATGACTCCCTGGGAGAAGAAGAAAGAGGAGGACACAAAGATGAAGATGAAGAAGAAAAAGAAATGAAGGTGAATTAAAGAATAGGTCAGTTTAGAAACATGGTAACTATTAAATAAAACTGTTAGGAGAACAGAAATATAAAAAAAATACTTTTAGTTAAATGTAGCAACAACATTATTAACAAACAGTCAAACCAGAATTAGAAGTTGCTCAGCAGTTCTGACATAGAGGTATAAGACCCAACTCCAACTGCTAATAAAGTTATCTGGTTTCTGAGAAGGCCATTCCAACTCTTCTTGAAGTCTGATTACTTGTAAAATGGTGGAGTATTTACCTTTTATAAAAAAAACTGATATTTTTACACAGCTAGGGATCTAAGTAATTCAAAATCACTAAAAAAATATATTGGTTTATTTGCATTTTGTTTTGCTACTCTTAGCTGAATATCTATCTCAAGGAAAGGTCATAACTTAGAAAAGTATGTAAAAAAGTACCATGTCACTAACTTACAAAAGTATGTGAAAAAGCACCATCTCACTAACTTAGAAAAGTATGTGAAAAGTACCATCTCACTAACTTACAAAAGTATGTGAAAAACACCATCTCACTAACTTACAAAAGTATGTGAAAAAGTACCATCTCACTAACTTACAAAAGTATGTGAAAAAGTACCATCTCACTAACTTAGAAAAGTATGTGAAGAAGTACCATCTCACTAACTTAGAAAAGTATGTGAAAAAGTACCATCTCACTTACTTAGAAAAGTATGTGAAAAAGCACCATGTCACTAACTTAGAAAAGTATGTGAAAAAGTACCATGTCACTAACTTAGAAAAGTATGTGAAAAAGTACCATCTCACTAACTTTGAAAAGTATGTGAAAAAGCACCATGTCACTAACTGTCCCTAAAATAATAGCTGAATGAGTATTTAAAACTTAAAATGCAGTCAGATTGAAGACCATAGCCTCCTCTTATCAAATACACAAAGAAACAGGCATTTTAGGGAATAAATTCTTTTAGTATAACACAATTATTGACATCACATCAGTTATTTGCACCAGAAAGTCTGCATAACCAATTTCTGGCAGGTAAAAAATCACTAAAGATTTTCAAAGATCATGTATACTTTTCATTCATTTTAATATTTCTTTTCACAGGACTGTTATTGTGACTATTAAAATTATATATAACTTTTTTTTCATGATTTAATAAGAGACAGAAGTCACAGTGATGTCATTTTACATCCAATCTCTTCCTGAACTCATCGTGCTCTAATAAACCAAGGTGAAAAGTGACATCATATTCATGACATCATAATGAAATGATAAGATCATTTCAAGTTGCACAGTAAGCCTTGATTGTACAAAAGGAGAATACCCTTATTTAATACATGTTTACTGGAAAGTTGAATGTACACTACATTAACTTTTGACAGATGACAGCATGATGATCAATTTAATACATGTTTACTGGAATGTTGAATGTACACTAAATTAACTTTTGACAGATGACAGCTTGATGATCAATGTAACACATGTTTACTGGAATGTTGAATGTATACTACATTAACTTTTGACAGATGACAGCTTGATGATCAATGATGTTTAACAGACACAGAACCATAACAAAGATTATATGCATGTTTCATATATATGTAATAATGGAAAATTTTGTGCATAAATAATAACTGACTTACTTTTACTAGTCACCTCAAGGTATCCAGAGGCAAGATAAGTCAACGCGTCCAGTACAGTTTTTAAGTTATTTAACAGTAGTATCCGCTCCTTCTCATTTACCTGTGTACAAATAAAAAGGAAAAATAAATTCTACTTTTCACACTTGACAATTTTTCAATTTTGATAAATGACTGCAGAGGAAAAGCTGAAGTTGCTTCCCTTGCAGATTTCTGTGAGATACTTACAGTCCATGCAAGCCAGAAAACATAGTCATTTACTGCTTATGACATGTGATTGCAATTAATACAGCTGATATTTCATTACACAGTCAAGCAAAAGAATCTCTGTACCTCTAATCATATAAAATGACAATAATACTGCAAACAGCTAATGATACCCCACCAAAACATCACGTGATACCCCACCTAAATGTCATGTGATACCCCACCAAAACATCATGTGATATCCCATCAAAATAGTATCTGATACCTCACCAAAACATCATGTGATACCTCACCAAAACATCATGTGATACCCACCAAAACATCATGTGATCCCATCAAAACAGTGTCTGATACCTCACCAAAACAGCATGCGATACCCCACCAAAACGGCATGTGATACCCCACCAAAACAGCATGTGATACCCCACCAAAATGGTATGTGATGCTCCACTAAAATGGCATTTGATACCCCATCAAAACAGAATGTGATACCCCACCAAAACAGCATGTGATACCACACCCCACCAAAATGGCATTTGATACCCCACCAAAAAAAGATAAGTTGTTTGAATGTATTATCTGCAGTATAACGAGTACAAATGAAAAGACATGTACTGACATGTTTATACCAGTATAATGAGTACACATGAAAAGCCATGTACTGACATTTTTATACCAGTATAATGAGTACACATGAAAAGCCATGTACTGACATGATTATACCAGTATAATGAGTACACATGAAAAGCCATGTACTGACATGTTTCCACCAGTTCTCCCAGATTAATCTAAATCCCATCTGAGATTTGTTCCTGGCCAAACATTTCCCAATATTATCCTGTATGTAGCTACATATGAAGTATACATGATTCTAACTGAAGATACACAGCCAATTTATTTGAGTTTACCTTATGGATTTAAAAGGCCGTGCATAGAACGCAAGATGTATAGCCCATCTACTTTAGAATATAGGAACAGAAAATTAAGTTTACCTTATGGATTTAAAAGACCGTGCATAGAAAGCAAGATGTATAGCCCATCTACTTTAGAATATAGGAACAGAAAATTAAGTTTACCTTATGGATTTAAAAGACCGTGCATAGAAAGCAAGATGCATAGCCCATCTACTTTAGAATATAGGATAAGAAAATTAAGTTTACCTTATGGATTTAAAAGACTGTGCATAGAAAGCAAGATGCATAGCCCATCTACTTTAGAATATAGGATAAGAAAATTAAGTTTACCTTATGGATTTAAAAGACTGTGCATAGAAAGCAAGATGCATAGCCCATCTACTTTAGAATATAGGATAAGAAAATTAAGT
Source organism: Margaritifera margaritifera (assembly GCA_029931535.1). NCBI lineage: Eukaryota > Metazoa > Mollusca > Bivalvia > Unionida > Margaritiferidae > Margaritifera > Margaritifera margaritifera. Next base: position 206,133 of record JAQPZY010000980.1, read on the forward strand.
TTACCTTATGGATTTAAAAGACTGTGCATAGAAAGGTAACAATAGCAGCTTGTTTTAGGAAGTTATCATCTAGAAATGAAATGCTAAAGCAACATCTATTTTTAGTAACAGTGACCTCAACCTTGAAGTTAGTGACCCTTAAATCAATAGGGTTCTTTTGGGGGCATAGGGAAACAAATTTCATTTAATTCTTTTACCCAGAACATAAGTTATCATCCGGAAATGAAATGCCAAGACAAAATCTGTTTTTGCAAGTGACCTTGACCATGGGACTGCTGAATCCAAAATCAACTGGATTCTTCATTATGCTAGTGGAAAGAAATATATAGAGTTGGGTTAAAATCTGTTCATCAGAAGTTATAAAAAGGAAAACAAAAATGGACACCAACCCATTTGCCCTGATGGATGACAGTAAATTATAATACCCTGCAACTTTTGTTGGCATGATATAAAAACTAATTAGACATCAAGATTCTTACCGCCCTATTAGGAAGCTTGCAATATCTAGCCTGCACTCGCCTTGCAACAAGGAATATGTTGTCTGTAATGAGAGGGAGCTGATTGTCTTTGAAACCCTGCATTTCCTTCCCTGGCAAATCCATTCCAATACAGACTTGACTGAAAGTAAGGAATATATATTAATGTTGTAATGACTGAAATTAAGGAATATACATCAATGTTGTAAGTATATTACAGCTTTTAGGGCAATTTTAAAAATCATTATTGTAGTAAATTCAAAATATTCACAAAATAATCATAATGTAAATGTATATCGTCTTGATACAGTTTGTATTATGAAACACTTTAAAGGTGGTCTCTTCACAACAGGATACAGTAGACCATAGTAAGGGTGGTCTCTTCACAACAGGAAACAGCAGACCAGAGTAAGGGTGGTCTCTTCACAACAGGATACAGTAGACCATAGTAAGGGTTGTCTCTTCACAACAGGATACAGCAGATACGATAAATTTATGTGATTTATAATTTATTTGAGGAGTATCAATTTTATTAATTTTGTGTTTACTGCAAACCACAAATTTAAAAGACCAGATAATAATAATCCATCTCTGAAGAAAATTGGATCCCTGCCCCCATCAGAGGGCATATCCATCAGCAATAAGTGACAGGATAGTCAACTTATTTGAATTGAGTTGTAGGAGTGGTTTCCTTTGACCATGTTTCATATATTGTATTTGGTTAAAGTGAATCTAAGCATCTAATATATGAGTAAATTTATCATACTTAATTCTCTGGTACTGACTCCTAGAAAGCATCTGCATAGAAAAACATGTTTAAAAGCCAGTGTGAAATTTCCACATATCACCACACTAATTAAAGCCAGTGTGAAATTTCCACATATCACCACACTAATTAAAACCAGTGTGAAATTTCCACATATCACCACACTAATTAAAACCAGTGTGAAATTTCCACATATCACCACACTAATTAAAACCAGTGTGAAATTTCCACATATCACCACACTAATTAAAACCAGTGTGAAATTTCCACGTATCACCACACTAATTAAAACCAGTGTGAAATTTCCACGTATCACCACACTAATTAAAACCAGTGTGAAATTTCCACGTATCACCACACTAATTAAAACCAGTGTGAAATTTCCAAGTATCACCACACTAATTAAAACCAGTGTGAAATTTCCACGTATCACCACACTAATTAAAACCAGTGTGAAATTTCCACGTATCACCACACTAATTAAAACCAGTGTGAAATTTCCACGTATCACCACACTAATTAAAACCAGTGTGAAATTTCCACGTATCACCACACTAATTAAAACCAGTGTGAAATTTCCACGTATCACCACACTAATTAAAACCAGTGTGAAATTTCCACGTATCACCACACTAATTAAAACCAGTGTGAAATTTCCACGTATCACCACACTAATTAAAACCAGTGTGAAATTTCCACGTATCACCACACTAATTAAAACCAGTGTGAAATTTCCACGTATCACCACACTAATTAAAACCAGTGTGAAATTTCCACGTATCACTAATTAAAGAGGACTGTTTATGTATTTTTATTGAATTCTGACACCAAAAAAAACGGGATAGAAAATGACCTTCCTTTCAAAACATCATAAATATTTATGAGCTCTGTGTTAATTACACAATTATGAAGTGAATTGTAGCTAAGTTATAGTGTTAGGAAGATAGACAAATTGTAATCTACTTTTGTCCAGACTTAGGACGAATGTAAATATTGTTGCATGTGTGGCTTCTCTGGGTATAACAGGAAAGCAATACACAAAACAGCACGTGTATCACTGAAAACAATCGATATTGGTGTTTAACTGTAATCAGAAGTATATGAATAGATTGTATTACCTGGAAGAAACTTTATTAAAATTGATATTGAGCCACAGGTGTACAAAACATAATCATCATGTACATCTTTACTACCTGGCAGTGTAGATAATACACATATCCTGTGTACTATACAGGTAAATGCTTAACACAATGGTTCTCAAGGCTGCACATGCTGCAAATTGGTCTGGTTCATTTCTTTCTGAGGGCCCCCAGAACTAATATGCATTCATCAAAATTTACATTTATCAAAAGTCCAGACAAAATGTAGTTTATTTTGCTGATTCAAACAAGTAAGACTCTTTCATTTTCTCAATATCATTCTTTGTTACATACAATTAACAATTGTGTAATTAACAGAAAGTTTATAACTTTTTCATCATATCTAACTAAGGCTAACACGTTTTTCATCAAAGTTTCAATGTCAAAATTCATCAAAAAGTACATAAATAGTCACTATAAGTTCCTTATATATTTCCTGAATTTTTCAAAATTTCTGATGAAATCCAGTTTATTAATTCTATCCAGTTTATTAATTCTATCCAGTTTATTAATTCTATCCAGTTTATTCATTCTATCCAGTTTATTCTATCCAGTTTATTCATTCTATCCAGTTTATTAATTCTATCCAGTTTATTAATTCTATCCAGTTTATTAATTCTAATTCTATCCAGTTTATTAATTCTATCCAGTTTATTAATTCTATCCAGTTTATTCTATCCAGTTTATTAATTCTATCCAGTTTATTAATTCTAAGTTCAGATGCATCAAGACTATTTTACTTATGTTAGGCACTACCATGAAAACAATGTACATATTAGCATTGTTGCATTTTCTAGAAAGAATTAAATTTGAATGAACGACAGGAATATTCAGTGCAAGTGACCTTTCCAGAACTGGCCAAATTACACCTGTTTTCAGAACTGGCCAAATTACACCTGTTTCCAGAACTGGCCAAATTACACCTGTTTCCAGAACTGGCCAAATTACACCTGTTTCCAGAACTGGCCAAATTACACCTGTTTCCAAAACTGGCCAAATTACACCTGTTTCCAGAACTGGCCAAATTACACCTGTTTCCAGAACTGGCCAAATTACACCTGTTTCCAGAACTGGCCAAATTACACCTGTTTACAGAACTGGCCAAATTACACCTGTTTCCAGAACTCAAGAAACTTTTTTTTTGGTATAGGATTTAATGCTGCTTTCTATTGAATGCAAGTAAATTCTTCACAGGTTAGCAAATCTCCAGGTAAAATAAGAGAAAAAATATGAATAAGTTTCTTAGGGACTACAATAAGATGCAAAATGATATGATTTAGGCTCAATCAATATAGTGATACCTTCTATGTAAATCCTAATATGTATATAAAAAGACAAAGTGAGAAATAAATGCCATCAGGTACAGTCAGATGTTGCTTTTCATCACAATCAAATCACCTATCTGGACTGTGTGACCGTTTAACCTCAGCTTTTGTGTTCCTGAGAGAGAGTATTTATGCTGCACTCCAAACTGTACACTCATTGTTCTTTCACATGATTTGTAACTATAATAGGTTCATAGAAGAGAGGCTTATTTGCATGTTTTATGTCTTTGTTTATGTTGTTGAGTTTAGGGGAAAATCATGACAAAGGCAACTGCTACTTCTATGATCAGATAGTCCAAATTATCACTTTAACCATGTACAATGTACAGAGCATGGTAAATGGAAACTCCTACAATTCAATTCAAATGTCCGTGGGCATATCCACAACTGTAAGTTCCAATGATAATTCAATGTTTCATTGAGGGATACTGATAACATGTCTGTCTGTTCATATGTCTGTCATTCCTTCTGTCCATAACTCTATCTCCCCCTAAACTGCTGGCAGAAATTAACCAAACTAATTGTACATACTGTATGCTGGTAGAAATTAACCAAACTAATTGTACATACTGTATGCTGGTAGAAATTAACCAAACTAATTGTACATACTGTATGCTGGTAGAAGTTAGCCAGACTAATTGTACATACTGTATTTTGTTAGAAATTAACCAGACTAATTGTACATACTGTATGCTGGTAGAAATTAACCAAACTAATTGTACATACTGTATGCTGGTAGAAATTAGGCAAACTAATTATACATACTGTATGCTGGTAGAAATTAACCAAACTAATTGTACATACTGTATGCTGGTAGAAATTAACCAAACTAATTGTACATACTGTATGCTGCCCATGTGGTTACCATCTGTGAGAAGGCTATACTTTTTGGAGCCCTCTTCTAGGATCCCAGGGAGGGGGATCAATGGTTATATATTAAAAAATTGCAATTACAGTTACTTTTTTTTTTTACCAAACTATATTCTAGTCATGGATCCTCAGAAGGACATACAATCTATGTAATGGATTTGGGGTTACAATCCCTTGTGCCATGATATAGACAAAGGGGTGGGGACATATAATCTATGTAATAGATTTGGGAGCTTCAACCCCTGTGTCATGGTCAAGACAGGGGGAAGGGGGAGATTGAATACAAAGTGTATGGATTTGCCATCACAAGCCATAGAAGTAGATGTAGTCTTCTTTCTTATCTTGCAATGCCATAACAATTTGTACTGATTAAGATAAATTAATTTAAAGTTTTCTGTTGCAGGATTAGGTTATGTCTTATCATGGGATGGCCTCCCTTGACAGTGGTCTTATGATAGTTACCTGGATAGTGCTGTAGTTAGATAACTGCTTTGCACCTCAGCAGTCTCAGGTTTGATCTTAGATCTGGCCTTAGAGGGTTAGTTACTGCCATTCCAAGGCTAGTGATTTGCTTCAAATACTTAATTCTCCACCTTAAGGGACATCTGAGTTCAACATCAAGGCTGCCAAGAATACTTAATTCTCTACCTTCAGGGATATCTGTGTTCAACATCAAGGCTGCCAAGAATACCTAATTCTCTACCTTCAGGGACATCTGAGTTCAACATCAAGGCTGCCAAGAATACCTAATTCTCTACCTTCAGGGACATCTGAGTTCAACATCAAGGCTGCCAAGAATACTTAATTCTCCACCTTCAGGGACATCTGAGTTCAACATCAAGGCTGCCAAGAATATCTGATATAGCTTTTTATTTCCATACTTTTGGATACCCACCATATAATTTTATGTACATTTACTCAAAATGAAAAATTAAAGGATTCTATGCATTTAAGGTTGGTCTCTTGGGAATGGCATGTCGGTTGGGTTTTGGTGGTAGAACTAAACATAACTGAGGTAAAGGCATGAATATGTAGCCATGTGTATGCTTTTCAAAGAAAAAAGTGACAGAACTTAGGAGGTGGGGACACTTAAGGAGGCAGAACTTGGGAGGTGGGGACACTTATGGAGGCAGAACTTAGGAGATGGGGACACTTAAGGAGGCAGAACTTAGGAGGTAGGGCACTTAAGATATATGTACAATAGTATACAAATGTGTTATTCTGTTAGTTTTGTAAGCAGAGACCTTACAATTCACTTGTATAATCACTAAAGATAGATAGGAAATAAGTTGCTTAAGGTTCATCGTAACACTTCATCCATAACACACTGAATTGTGGCTGTATGACTTCAAATGAGTAGAGCAAATATTATACAATGTATTAAATTCTAACTACTGCTAATACCTACATTACCTTACAAAGATTATACAATGTAATAAATTCTAACTAATGCTAGTACCTACATTACCATGCAATAATTGCTAATAGTTAAAAAATATATTTCATAAACTGCCACTAGAATAAACAATCTATTTTTGTTAGTTTCTAAAACTTCACCAAAAATTCATATACTTTTTAACTGACCCCTTAAACATGCAGTTGTAAAGTTTAGGTTTCTCACCCATAACATCAGTGACCACTATTGTTTAAATACATGACCACTATGGCGTGAAGACATTTGTGTATGTGCTTCCCTGTATATTTATAGGGGTTTTCTCAAAATAACTTTCAAATGTTTTGGACTTTGTAAATATTTGGTGAAGTTTTAAAAACTAACAAAGAATAAATAGTTTGTTCTAGTGGCAGCTTATTAAACATATTTATTAAGTTGCAATTACCATAATATAATCTAGGTACTACCTGCAGTTAGAGTTCACTGGAATGTATAGATTTTGCTGTGCACATTTTAAGTGATATGGGCAAAATAATACATGGTGTGATAAACAAAGTGTTATGATGAACTTTAAATTAATTCCCTGGGGAAAAAAACAGGGGCCACAAACTATGTCATGCCTCTTGGTCAAAGTTTAAAAATAATAAAAACCCTCGCCCTATATACACACATTTACTCAGCATTCTAATTCTATGCATTCATGGTTGCCCTCTTGGGGGATGATGTAGGAATGGGAGTGTTGGGGGATGATGTAGGAATGGGAGTGTTGGGGATGATAAAGGAATGGGAGTGTTTGGGGATGATGTAGGAATGGGAGTGTTTGGGGATGATGTAGGAATGGGAGTGTTTGGGAATGATGTAGGAATGGGAGTGTTTGGGGATGATGTAGAAATGGGAGTGTTTGGGGATGATGTAGGAATGGGAGTGTTTGGGGATGATAAAGGAATGGGAGTGTTTGGGGATGAAGATAAATATAACAGTTACTGAGAACAAATCATGGATATGCAGATATCTGCTGTACATTCCTAGTTAAAAGACATCATTCAGGCTTGGAGATGTAGAATAGGCCTGATGCGTTCTGCTGCATGCCGTAAGAGGTGACTAATGGGGGCAGGAGCCACATGCCGTAAGAGGTGACTAATGGGGGCAGGAGCCACATGCCATAAGAGGTGACTAATGGGGGCAGGAGCCATATGCCATAAGAGGTGACTAATGGAGGCAGGAGTCACATGCCATATGAGGTGACTAATGGGGGCAGGAGCCGCATGCCGTAAGAGGTGACTAATGGGGGCAGGAGCCACATGCCATAAGAGGTGACTAATGGGGGCAGGAGCTGCATGCTGTAAGAGGTGACTAATGGGGACAGGAGCTGCATGCTATAAGAGGTGACTAATGGGGGCAGGAGCCACATGCCGTAAGAGGTGACTAATGGGGGCAGGAGCCACATTAACCTTGATTAGCATTCTGGACTCTACTTGTGTTGATGTGCTGTAAAACACCAAACCAAGTTTAAAACTGTTGTACATTCTATGTACAATAAATACATGTATATTAGTTCATGTCACAATTTCCAATCTAAAGTTACCAGTTTGGATGTGAAAAATGAAGCATGGTCAGTATCAATTTTTTCTTTTTGCATACATGGAAAGAAGTTATTGGGTAAGGGCCATTATAATAGGACAGGTTGGGTTACCAGAATCACACATTTTTCTTTGGCATTACAATGCATCCAAGGATAAAGGACAACAACAGCTGATGGGACTCAAGATTTCAAAAGGGCTTGAAATAGGAGTATGCTTTGCATAAAATAAATATGTAAAAAAGAAAAAGACAGAAAGAAAGAAAATTACAGCTCAACTGTTTGAACTTGAGCCCTTTAAGTACCTCCCTGGATCCATGGTTGAATTTAATAGCTGCCAAGGGTGACAACTGTACCTTAAAATAGCAGCCAGTTTAGCTGCTGTTGTCCATTCTCCATCCACCACACTAAAGTCTTGCTTCAGCACTAGAATCAACACCTCCAACAGGTTGTATTCCACAATTTCTTTTCTGATACGTTTGCCATCCTGTGAGGTCACTTGGGCTGAATCCAAGATCTCTATCAGAACATAATAAAGCAGTCTAAATTAGAATGACATTATGAAAACTTAAGCAATAAAGACGTCCAAATTAGAATGACATTATGAAAACTTAAGCAATAAAGCAGTCCAAATTAGAATGACATTCCAGTAATGTAACTTAGTTCTTTTCAATCAAACAATATTCACAACCATAGCTGAAGTCCAGAAGATTTCAATAACCCTTGGATTTTTTCAAGGGTCCCTAAAGGCCAAAACATAGGGCTCCATTCTCAAAATAAAATATTTGAAAATAATACAGGATTTCCAATCTTACCATATTTATCTAATGATAAGTCCATGCACATTGATACAGCCCATGCACACTAATACAGCCCATGCACACTGATAAGTCCATGCACATTGATACAGCCCATTCACACCAATACAGCCCATGCACACTGATAAGTCCATGCACATTGATACAGCCCATTCACACCAATACAGCCCATGCACACTGATAAGTCCAAGCACATTGATACAGCCCATTCACACCAATACAGCCCATGCACACTGATAAGTCCAAGCACATTGATACAGCCCATTCACACCAATACAGCCCATGCACACTGATAAGTCCAAGCACATTGATACAGCCCATTCACACCAATACAGCCCATGCACACTGATAAGTCCATGCACATTGATACAGCCCATTCACACCAATACAGCCCATGCACACTGATAAGTCCATGCATATTGATACAGCCCATTCACACCAATACAGCCCATGCACACTGATAAGTCCAAGCACATTGATACAGCCCATTCACACCAATACAGCCCATGCACACTGATAAGTCCAAGCACATTGATACAGCTCATTCACACCAATACGGCCCATGCACACTGATAAGTCCAAGCACATTGATACAGCCCATTCACACCAATACAGCCCATGCACACTGATAAGTCCAAGCACATTGATACAGCCCATTCACACCAATACAGCCCATGCACACTGATAAGTCCATGCACATTGATACAGCCCATTCACACCAATACAGCCCATGCACACTGATAAGTCCATGCATATTGATACAGCCCATTCACACCAATACAGCCCATGCACACTGATAAGTCCATGCACATTGATACAGCCCATTCACACTAATACAGCCCATGCACACTGATAAGTCCATGCATATTGATACAGCCCATTCACACCAATACAGCCCATGCACACTGATAAGTCCAAGCACATTGATACAGCCCATTCACACCAATACAGCCCATGCACACTGATAAGTCCATGCACATTGATACAGCCCATTCACACTAATACAGCCCATGCACACTGATAAGTACATGCATATTGATACAAGCCTATGCATACTGATACAGCCATGTATTTATCTAATGATAAGCCCATGCATATTGATACAGCCCATGCATACTGTTACGACTCTATGGTCTAAGAAAAATGTAACAGAAAGAAAGTGAAACCAACAAATCAAGTAAAAATCAACAAGCAATTTATTACTAGATAATTAAAATGAAAAATCAAAAAGTCACTTACAGTAATGTGTTTATGTATCCTAATAATCCAATAAGAATGATTGTTCTAATCACAAGTCCTAAATATAGAATGTGTCCTTGAATGTTATTATGTGCTAATGGTCTCCAAAGTCCTGATGTACTAGAAATCTTGATGTGCTGAAGTCAAAATGAAGTAATCCAAAATCTCTGAATAAGTTCACATAAATTCCAAAATTGTCAATCAAAATCCAAAATCCAAAAGTTTATGAGCACTGTTAATAATCCAATGAATAATTAAAATAATTCCTCTCTTAGAATTTGGAATGAATTTTCACAACTGTAATAGCTCTTTACAAGACTGATGGTAATGTCGAACTGAACAAAATGTCTACCAAACATGATATATATAAAGATTGGTCACATGACAGAATGTTCTAGAATATGAGTCATCTTAATGGAATTTTAACTGTAAACAAAATCAACCTTGACCTTCAAATTGAGAAAACATATTGATCAAAACAACCTAATTCAAGGACACTAGTTATATATGTTTTTCCTAACAAACATAAAGATTTAAGCAAATATTAAAGTGAAGAAACATTTATAACCTCCCAAAACACATATACAACATTATATAAACATCATACATAACACCTCCCCTCATAAAGAAAAAGAAAGATTTATATAATAAAGCTTTCTTTTGAATATACATCTAATACTACAATAACCAAAATTACATAAGAACATGTTTTACGATACTGGACTTAATTACATCAAGCAATATTACATTTCTAGGCACGTGAGAGTGCATCTGCAATCACATTGTCTTTTCCCCTGATGTGTCTAATGTCAATGTTATATTCCTGCAATATCAAACTCCATCTCAACAATCTCCGATTTTTGTCTTTCATTTTGTTGATGAAAGTAAGGGGATTGTGATCACTGTACACAATAATTGGAGAAAGAGCTGAGGTAACATACACTTCAAAATGCTGTAAAGCCAATATCAAAGCCAAACATTCCTTCTCAATTGTGGAATAATTTTTCTGGTGCTTGTTTAGTTTTTTAGAAAAATAACACACAGGGTGATCCACACCACTTTTGTCTTCCTGAATCAATACTCCACCAACTCCTACATCACTTGCATCAACAGATAATTTAAATGATTGGCTAAAATTTGGTGCAGAAAGAACTGGTGCATTCTTAAGCATGGCCTTTAACTTGTCAAAAGATTCCTGACACTTGTCAGACCAACAAAATTTGGTTTTCTTACTCAATAAACTTGTCAAAGGTTCAGCAATTTTGGAAAAATTGGAACAAAATTTCTGATAATATCCAGCCATACCTAGAAATCGCATCAGTTGCTTTTTACAAATTGGAACTTGAAATTCAGAGATAGCTTTGACCTTAGCTTCTATAGGTTTAACTTGACCTTGTCCCACAATATGTCCTAAAAATGTGACACAAGCATGGCAAAACTCACTTTTGCTCAAATTAATTGTCAGATTCGCATCACTGAGTCGATCGAAGAATTTTCGAATGGTTTCCAAATGATCTTCCCAGGTGTTGTTGTAGATAATGACGTCATCGATATAAGCGTCACAATTATCAAGACCAAATGTTATCATGTTCATCAGACGTTGAAACGTTGCAGGCGAATTTTTCATTCCAAACGGCATGACTTTATATTGATAAAGTCCATCTGGAGTTGCAAATGCTGAAATTTCTTTTGCCCTTTCCGTCAGTGGAATTTGCCAGAATCCTTTTAAAAGGTCAAACTTGGTGACATATTCCGCATTTCCAATTTTATCAATGCAATCGTCCATTCTTGGGATTGGAAATGAATCAGTTTTGGTGACACTGTTGACTTTTCTATAGTCAGTACACATACGGAATGTATTATCTGGCTTGGGAACAAGAATACATGGTGAACTCCAGTTACTTTTACTTGGTTCTATGAAATCATTCTCCAGTAGATACTGAATTTCTTTCTTCAAATAGTTCTGTTTGAGAGGATTCATCCTATAAGGATGCTGTTTCACAGGCGCAGAATCTACAATGTCAACGTCATGATACATTTTTCTTGTTCGTGTTGGAACATCAGGAAACAAGTGCTCATAGTCATGTAATAGCTGTTTTAGTTCATTTCCTTCCTGTTGTTGTAGATGTGAAAGTTTCTGGTCTAGGTTGTTCAATATTTCTGAATTCCGAAGATTGGTTATACCAGAGTCACTATAGTCTGATCGTATTCCATCGTTGATATCTTCACTGTGTGGGACAGGTACAACTAAATTAACTGAATAATTAGCTGAGCTATCTCTGTCAAAATATTCCTTTAACATATTTATATGACAAAGTTGTTTCTGTTTCCGTCTCCCAGGAGTGTTAATGATATAATTTAAGTCATTTACTTTCTTTTCAATGGTATAAGGACCAAAAAATTTAGCCTGAAGAGGATTCTGAGGTATGGGAAAGAGAGCCAGAACTTTGTCACCAGGTTTTAAAACTCCTTTCCTGTGAATTTCTGTCATACCTTAATTTCATATTTGACTGAGTAGTGTGAAGATTAGTTCTTGCTACTTCACAGGCCTTTGACAACTTGTATTTGAAATCAGAAACATAATCAAGAAGATTAATCTTTGCGTCTTCATTTGAAAGAAGTCTCTCTTTCAATAATTTCAATGGTCCACGGACAGTATGACCAAAAACTAGTTCAAAGGGACTAAAACCCAACGACTCTTGAACTGATTCCCTAACAGCAAACAACAACAAATGAACACCCTCATCCCAATCCTTTTCTGTATCAAAGCAATATGATCGAATCATATTCTTCAAAGTTTGATGAAATCTTTCCAAAGCACCTTGACTTTCAGGGTGATAGGCAGAAGATTTAAACTGTTGGATGCCTAATTCATGCATAACTTGTTGGAAAATTCCAGACATAAAATTTGACCCTTGATCTGACTGGACAGATTTGGGAAGGCCAACAAGTGTAAAAAACTTCACCAAAGCTTTCACAATAGTTTTAGTTTTTATATTTCTCAGAGGAATTGCCTCTGGAAATCTTGTAGATGCACACATGATGGTCAACAAGTATTGGTTGCCTAACTTGGTTTTAGGTAAAGGACCAACACAGTCTACCATTATTCTACTAAATGGTTCATCAAATGCAGGAATAGGTTGCAGATGAGCCTTAGGTATCTTCTGATTGGGTTTTCCTACCATTTGACAAGTGTGACAAGATCTGCAGTATTTAGAAACATCACTTTTGAGTTTCGGCCAATAAAAATGATTCAAGATCTTGTGATAAGTCTTACGGACTCCTAAATGACCAGCCAAAGGAGTTTCATGGGCTAAATTAAGAATTTCCTGTCGATATGACTTAGGAACAACAATTTGATAGCTCACTGACCACTCGTCACCAGCGGGTACATCAGGTGGTCTCCATTTCCTCATAAGGACCCCATTTTTCACAAAGTAACACACTGGAACTTGTGTGGCTTCAGTTTCACTAATAGCCCTCTGAAACAAACAAGATATCTCGGGATCTTGCTCCTGTTCAACGACAAGAGATTGTCGTTTGTCATCCTGAGTAGGACAAAGAGAATGAGTTGCCAAAAGAGGATCACTGTGATCAATACCATTTGATTGATCAATACCTGAGGAAAAGGTGACCTCATCAAAAAACTGACCAATACATGTGTCAGCTAAAGGAATAATATCCTGATCAACATCAATCTCAAGAGTTCTTTTTGCCATAGCTCTAGTAACTGCACAAGCAGGGTACAAATCAGGGATTTCAGTTTCGACAGGATCAACTTTCTGATCCAAACAAGGCTTGTCAGTTACAAGTGGATTAACCACAACCTTATCTCCAGCTAGGTCATTGCCTAGTAATAAATGAACACCCTCTATGGGTAAAGAAGTCACTGCCCCAACAGTCACAGGTCCAGAAACTAAGTCTGATGCCAAATTTACACAATGAAGAGGAACATTTACAAAGCCGCACTCTACTCCCTGAACAAGAACATTTTCACTTGAAGAAGACTCCTCAGACAAAGGCAAAATACCTGATAATAAAAGACTCTGAGAAGCTCCAGTGTCCCTTAATATTTTAATTGGGATAGGTTTGGCAGAATCACCAATAAGTGATATAGAACCTTCTGACATGAATGGTTCATAAGCCTCTAAAATAGAATCAGACTGGGGTTTGTTTGACCCAACAAATGTATTGCTTTCAATACAAGACCGTGACCTTGACCTCGTAGAAATAAGAGCATTTGGAAAAGCTCTGTCTTTACTCTGTTGCTTATTTTTCAACTTGAAGCAATCAGAAATAACGTGCCCTTTCTTTTTACAATAAGTGCACGTAGGAAGAGATAAGGATTTCTGATCAGTCTTATCAGATGTTTGATTCCTAACAGTTGTGCTGTTGTGAAATTTGGAAGTACTCGAATGAGATTGAAATGGTTTTTTACCAGAAAACTGCTGAGAGGACGACTTATTGCCAAATGAAATTTTGTGAGTCAAGGAATAATCATCAGCCATACGAGCAGCATTTTCCAAAGTTTCCACTTTCTGCTCGTCAAGATCGGTTTTAACATCACTATGGATGCACCTCTTGAACTCTTCAATTAATACGAGCTGTCTGAGGTTATCATAAGCTTGATCAACTTTCTTGGCTGAGCACCACCTATCAAATAGTTGTTCTTTATCCCTTGCAAATTCGACATGAGTTTGTCCAGTTTCTTTTCTACAATTCCTAAACCTTTGTCGATATGCCTCTGGTACCAACTCATAAGCTTTCAAGATGTACTCCTTAACCAAATCATAATCAGTGCTTTGTTGTACTGACAGTGAAGTGTAGACTTCACGAGCTTTGCCAATAAGTACACTTTGTAATAACAAAGTCCAATGCTCTCTGGGCCATTTCAAGTTTTCAGCTATTTTCTCGAAATGAAGAAAGTATTTATCTACTTCTTTTTCCTGAAAAGGGGGTACTAACCTAATATATCTAGTAACATCAAAACCTGAACTTGTGTTTAAAGGAGTGGAGTGTGCTCTGTTTGCCAGTTCTAATTCTCTTAATTTAAATTGCATTTCCCTTTCTTCTCTTTGCATCTGCATTTGCCTCTCTTCTTTCTCTCTCTCCATCTGTATCTGCATTTGTCTCTCTTCTTTCTCTCTCTCCAACTGCCTCTCTTCTTTTTCTCTCTCCCTCTGCCTCTCTTCTTTCTGCATTTGGATCTGCCTCTCTTCTTTCTGCATTTGGATCTGCCTCTCTTCTTTCTGCATTTGGATCTGCCTCTCTTCTTTCTCTCTCTCTCTCTGAATCTGAAGCTTTGCCAATTCTAAATCAATCTGTTTCTTTAACTCTAATTCCCTTAATTTCCTGTCAGAACCAGATACAGGCTTTCTCTTCAAACTTAAAGCACTGCTATCAAAAATTCCCTTTCCTACTAAATACTGAATCAAAATAATCTTTATCTCCTGTTTTGTCAATGATACTTTTGCCTCAGATAGACTGTATTTTCTGGCAAGCTCGAGCAACTCATCCTTTCTCATGCACTCTAACCCCTCCTGGGTAGGTTTTGAAATGAAATTCTGAACATTAGATGCCATTGTAAATGCTTGTTGGTTTTACACAAAACAAATTTCTCTATTTAAAATCTTTGCCAAAGACAAAAAAAATTCAGAGACAAAATCAATATGAATTTCAAAGATAAATTTAATATCTCTAATATGCTTTAATGAAATTCAGATCCCGGAACGGCCCCCAATTTCTGTTACGACTCTATGGTCTAAGAAAAATGTAACAGAAAGAAAGTGAAACCAACAAATCAAGTAAAAATCAACAAGCAATTTATTACTAGATAATTAAAATGAAAAATCAAAAAGTCACTTACAGTAATGTGTTTATGTATCCTAATAATCCAATAAGAATGATTGTTCTAATCACAAGTCCTAAATATAGAATGTGTCCTTGAATGTTATTATGTGCTAATGGTCTCCAAAGTCCTGATGTACTAGAAATCTTGATGTGCTGAAGTCAAAATGAAGTAATCCAAAATCTCTGAATAAGTTCACATAAATTCCAAAATTGTCAATCAAAATCCAAAATCCAAAAGTTTATGAGCACTGTTAATAATCCAATGAATAATTAAAATAATTCCTCTCTTAGAATTTGGAATGAATTTTCACAACTGTAATAGCTCTTTACAAGACTGATGGTAATGTCGAACTGAACAAAATGTCTACCAAACATGATATATATAAAGATTGGTCACATGACAGAATGTTCTAGAATATGAGTCATCTTAATGGAATTTTAACTGTAAACAAAATCAACCTTGACCTTCAAATTGAGAAAACATATTGATCAAAACAACCTAATTCAAGGACACTAGTTATATATGTTTTTCCTAACAAACATAAAGATTTAAGCAAATATTAAAGTGAAGAAACATTTATAACCTCCCAAAACACATATACAACATTATATAAACATCATACATAACAATACTGATACAGCCATGTATTTATCTAATGATAAGCCCATGCATATTGATACAGCCCATGCATACTGATACAGCCACATATTTATTTAAGTATAAACCCATGCATATTGTTACAGCCCATACATACTGATAAGCCACATATTTATCTGATAATAAGCCCATGCATATTGATACAGCCTAAACATATTGATACAGCCACATATTTATCTGATAATAAGCCCATGCACATTGATACAGCCCATGCTCATTTATACAGCCCAACCATATTGATACAGTCCATGCATCCTGATACAGCCACACATTTATTTAGGTATAAACCCATGCACTCTGATACAGCTATGTATTTATCTAATGATAAGACCATGCATATTGATAAAGCCCATACATACTGATATAACCTCACATTTATCTGACAATTAGCCCATGCATATTGACACAGACCATGAATATTGATACAGCCACATATTTATCTGATAATAACCCCATGCACATTGATACAGCCCATGAATATTGATACAGCCACATATTTATCTGATAATAAGCCCATGCACATTGATACAGCCCATGAAAATTGATACAGCCACATATGTATCTGATAATAAGATGATGCACACCGATACAGCCCATGCACATTGATACAGCCACATATTTATCTGATAATGAGCCAATGCATATTGATACAGCCCATGCATATTTATACAGTCCATGCATACTGATACAGCCACACATTTATCTGATAATAAGTCCATGCACATCGATACAGCCCATGCATACTGATACAGCCAAATATTTATCTGACAAGGAGCCAATGCATATTAATACAGCGCATGCACATTGATACAACCCATGCATACTGATACAGCCACATATTTATTTAAGTATAAACCCATACACACTGATACAGGCACATATTTATTCAACAATAAACGCATGCACATTGATACAGCCAATGCATACTGATACAGCCCATGCATATTTATATAGCCACATATTTATCCAATAATAAGCCCATGCATATTGATACAGCCCATGCATATTGATACAGCCACATATTTATCTGATAAGGAGCCAATGCATATTGATACAGCCCACACATATTGATACAGCCAATTCATACTGATACAGCCACATATTTATCCAATAATAAGCCCATGCACATTGATACAGCCCATGAATATTGATACAGCCACCTATTTTAATGACAAGCCCATGCATATTGATACAGTCACATATTTATCAAATGATACAGCCCATGCATATTGATACAGCCATGTAATTATCTAAATATAAGCCTATGCATATTGATACAGTCCATGCATATTGATACAGCTATGTAATTATATAATTATAAGACCATGCATATTGATACAGCTCATGCATAGTCATACAGCCACCTCATACTTCTTGACAAATGTATTAGGCTGCCCCCTTTGTCCTATCATGGGAATATCATTCCTGAAAAATGACTGAAGTCCTTTTTATGGGAATTTTGTTGTGGTGATACTGTATGGTTCTATTTTTAACAACAAGGATAGTCTGGCTGTCACTTAGGCCTGTATAAGTGTTAACAAAAAGAAACAGGGCTGTCACTTAGGCTTGTATAAGTGTTAACAAAAAGAAACAGGGCTGTCACTTAGGCTTGTATAAGTGTTAACAAAAAGAAACAGGACTGTCACTTAGGCTTGTATAAGTGTTAACAAAAAGAAACAGGGCTGTCACTTAGGCTTGTATAAGTGTTAACAAAAAGAACTAAGGCTGTCACTTAGGCCTGTATAAGTGTTAACAAAAAGAAACAGGGCTGTCACTTAGGCCTGTATAAGTGTTAACAAAAAGAAACAGGGCTGTCACTTAGGCCTGTATAAGTGTTAACAAAAAGAAACAGGGCTGTCACTTAGGCCTGTATAAGTGTTAACAAAAAGAACTAAGGCTGTCACTTAGGCCTGTATAAGTGTTAACAAAAAGAAACAGGACTGTCACTTAGGCCTGTATAAGTGTTAACAAAAAGAAACAGGGCTGTCACTTAGGCCTGTATAAGTGTTAACAAAAAGAAACAGGACTGTCACTTAGGCTTGTATAAGTGTTAACAAAAAGAACTAAGGCTGTCACTTAGGCCTGTATAAGTGTTAACAAAAAGAAACAGGACTGATTCCAAAATTGAGTCATATGCATCTTTTTGCAGTCATTATTCATAAATCATTCAATTACATCACATCTTTAATACTATAATTTACTTTCCATATTTTCTAAAGCAAACACAAAATGAATGATATGTCTACATAGGGTATATTCAAGATGGGTGGCAATGGAGTTTCAAAAATAATACATGTACATTTTATTTTGAACAAATACTTTCTAATCTATAATTATATATAAAGCAGGAAATATCCTGCAAGTTTCAAGAAGTGAGAACAACTTTTTGATTTGAAATGATTACTGATGGCAAGATAAGCTTAAGGTCAAGTTAAAAAAAATCTTTCTATCTTGCTTCCTACTCTAAATCCGATATGAATTTGGTATAAAGCACTTATTTAAAAACAAAATTCTATCTTGCTTCCTTTTCTGATATGAATTTGGTGTAAGGCACTTATTTCAAAAAATCTTTCTATCTTGCTTCCTTCTCTAAATCTGATATGAATTTGGTACAAGGCACTTGTTTCAATATTCTGGAATAACATTTACTCACTAGGTATGAGTAATTTGTTAAGCATTTAGATTTTGCCTTTAAACAGACCAACTTTAAAAGTGCAATGAAATATATTATTCAGACAAAATATAGTGTTAATAACAACTAACCTTAATAAACAAAATTATACATCTAATTTTAAATAAAAACACAACATTTCAACAAAATGTGATAAAAATAGGGATAGACATTAGTTAGCAATATATCTGGAAAACATGTACCGCAAATCAGCTTTACTACTCACCAACTGACATATGAACACATCCACCTGATTAACTGCCCTTAATTCCTTTTAATTACTGGATTCAATTTAAACAAAAAAAATTTGAAATGTAAATGTCAGAATTTTACCAATTTCCTTTAACACTACCTGTCAGTTATATTACTATACATATTTTATGTGTGTAGATACTCAAAACACACAGAACATAATGGTAAACAGCTGACATGTGTAGGTACACAAACACATAGAATGTAATGGTAAACAGCTGACATGTGTGTAGGTACACAAACACATAGAACATAATGGTAAACAGCTGATGTGTAAGTACACAAACACAGAACAAAATGGTAAACAGCTGATGTGTGTAGGTACACAAATACACAAAACAACAGTACACAGCTGACATGAGTTTAGGTACACAAACACACAGAACATAACAGTAAACAGCTGACATGTGTGTAGGTACACAATCACACAAAACATAACAGTACACAGCTGACGTGTGTAGTACACAAAACACAATGGTAAACAGCTGACATTAACATAGGACATCTGCTACTTCAATCTATTATATACTTTGCCTAACCAACTCATTAAAGCATAAAATAAAAAGAATTCGCTTGTTCTGAGTGAATAACGGATATATTTCATCTCATGGGTGAAAAACTATTTTCACCCACTCTGTGAAATATATGTTATTCATTCACAACAACAAAATATAATCTATTTAATATATGTTAATAAATTGGAGGAAAAGCAATAAAACTGACTGTCATATGGGCATATCATTAGAGTAAATTCTACACTGCACTAACCATAGTACAGTTAATTGAGAAAATGCTGATCAGGAAGAGGACGATATCGGATAATGAGGCAGTGTCAATCTTTGATCTTCAATAATTGGACCTGTTTTGGACAAAATTCTTGTTATCAGGCACTTGTTCAACAGAAACATCAACTAGTCCCTGGCACTGGGCTATGCAAATCAACTAGTCCCTGGCACTGGGCTATGCAAATTGTACAGCCCTGTTGGTTAGGTTATATGAAGAATTTAATCTTCAAATATCAATCTAATAGTCTGGAATATGTGCTTCCAAATGCAGAGATATAGGGCTTGAAATTAACACTAATCAGCTAACCGGAGGTCAGAGATTTTGCCGACAGATTCTAAAACCCCTGCTGTCACTAATCCGTTGGAGGAGTGAACATTTCTACTGGTCACTATCATAACAGTTAAAAAGTGGTCTTGTATTGGATGTATAAAATAAAATGCATTATGCCAGTCCCTTTCATGGTTAACTGATCCATTTATTGTGTTAATTGAATGCCTTCCAACATCCTGCACTTGACAAGTTCAATAAAAGCCCATGTCAAAAATGAACAGGTGTTATTCCACACATCAAGAAAATTAGGTGATTATTGTCTAAACAGTCTTCATGTACATGGAACTAGCCTGGTGTATATGGATAACAAAAGACTGATGTTATCAGACAAGTACTGACCAATCAGAAAAGATAGCGCTGGCTGACTCAATGAATAATCCAGAATTATACCAAATGACATGTTTTAATATTTATATCATTGAGAAAGCATTTGACCGGGTTAAGTGGAAAAAGCCGATGGAAATTCTGAAGAAGATTGGCGTAGACTGGAGAGACAGGAGACTCGTTACCAAACTATACATACAACAGGAAGCAGTTGTAAGAGTGGCAGATGGTAATTCCAAACCACGGCGTGGTGTCAGGCAAGGTTGTTTGCTTTCACATTTACTCGTCTCCACGTATGCAGTGATGATGATGATTGAAGCATTGGAAGAAGTGGAAGAAGGAATTAGAGTGGGAGGACAACTACTGAAGGATATTGGGTTTGCCAATGATCAAGGAATGATTTCAGGATAGAAAGTGGTTTGCAAAAGTTGATGGACTCCTTGAACAAATATGGAAAGATATATGACATGAAGATCAAAGTGAAGAAAACCAAGGTCATAAGAGTTTGCAGAGAAGGAGGTAAAGATCTGAATATTACAATCGACATAGAAAGAGTGGAAGAAGTGAGAAAGTTGAGATAATTAGGATCTTTGATCTCAGATGATGGAAGGTGCCAAGATGAAGTAAAAACAACAATTATAATGGCCACAGATGCATTCAACAAGAGGAAAGAATTGGTAACACAACAAATAAGCAAAGACCTAAAGAGAAAGGTTGTCAAAACCATTGTATGGAGTGTAGCGCTCTAAGGTTCAGAAACATGGATGCTGAGAAAGAAAGAAAAAAAAAAGGTTAGAAGCATTTGAGATGTGGTTTGGAGGCACCTGGAGAAAGTTATTTGGAGTGACCGAAAGACAAATGATGATGTTCTAAGATTGGTTGATGAAAAGAGAACTTTATTGAATGTTATGCCCAAGATGAAGAAGTAGTGGATTGGACACATTTTCAGAGGTGAAAGCCTGTTAAGAGAAGTCATAGAAGGCAGAATGGAATGAAAGCGACCAAGAGGAAAACATAGAATCATGCTATATATACAACAGGAAGCAGTAGTAAGAGTGGCAGATGGTAATTCTAAACCTGGACAAATTGGATGGGGTGTCAGGCAAGGTTGTTTCCTTTCACCTTTACTCTTTTTCATTTATGCAGAGATGATGATGATTGATGCAATGGAAGAAGTGGAAGAAGGAATTGGAGTGGGAGGACAACTACTGAAGGATATTAGGTTCGCCGATGATCAAGGAATGATTTCAGGATCAGAAAGTGATTTGCAAAAGTTGATGGACTCCTTGAACAAATATGGAAAGATATACGACATGAAGATCAATGTGAAGAAGACAAAGGTCAAGAGAGTTTGCAGAGAAGGAGGTAAAGATCTGAATATTACATCCGATGGAGAAAGAGTAGACCAAGTGAGAAAGTTTAGATATTTAGGATCTTTGATTTCAGATGATGGAAGGTGCCAAGATGAAGTAAAAACAACAAATGAGCAAAGACCTGAAGAGAAAGATTGTCAAAACCATTGTATGGAGTGGACTCTGAGAAAGAAACAAAAAGGCTAGAAGCATTTGAGATGTGGATATGGAGGCACATGGATAAAGTTATTGACCGAAGAAAAAAAAATTGAAGAGGTCCTAAGATAGGTCAATGAAAAGAGAACTTTATTGAATGTTATACTCAAGAGGAAGAAGAAGTGGACCGGACACATTTTAAGAGGTGAAAGCCTGTTAAGAGAAGTCATAGAAGGCAGAATGGAAGGAAAGCAACCGAGAGGAAAGCCTAAAATCATGCTACTGGACGATCTCAAGGAGAATAACTCATATGCAAACATGAAATGCAGAGTGATGCTAAGGGAGGAGTGGAGAAGATGGATGCCTCAAACCTGCCTTAGGGCAGAAAACCAATGAATGAATGAATGAATCATTGGTGAGAAACATTCAATTTATTGCACGATAATAATTGGAAAGATGTGGAAGGTTTGCATGGTGTACAGATGCCACTGAAACATCAGAAATAAAAATAAAAAAATATAGTGCGATAAAAAATATGATCAAGAGAAGAGAGCAAGAAAGTACCAGAAATGCTGGGAAAATATATATGAATGGCTGAAGTATGACCAATGAAAGGTTGTGATGTTGTGAACTTTCTGCACTGAGTGTTTGGAAAAATACAAAAGTGCATGGGGTACTTCATTCGTTGATGGTTGTAAAAACTTTAATAAATTGTCCCTGGAATCACAATAATGATGTAGCTACTGTATGATGTAGCAGCCTCAACATAGTTGAGGCTATAAAGTGATCCTAGAGTTGTTAATGGAGCAACAAAATTAAAGCCCAAGTTACAATGCAGTTTGTGTCTCTTCTTAAAATGCATGAGCGCCTATACCACATGGAACTTTTTCTGCCTGTGTGTTGCACTCATCCAGTCAGATGCTGCATTCAAAATGGTAGCATATTCTTTATGATATTAATAATTATTAATTCTTTATGTTTTGATAGTTTAGAGGAATCCTTAAGAGTCAGTTTTGGTAAAATCTTTTATTAGTTTTTAGTTGGAATAAACTAAGAAGACTTCAGTCTGTAATTAGTTTTTAGTTGGAATAAACTAAGAAGACTTCAGTCTGTAATTAGTTTTTAGTTGGAATAAACTAAGAAGACTTCAGTCTGTAATTAGTTTTTAGTTGGAATAAACTAAGAAGACTTCAGTCTGTAATTAGTTTTTAGTTGGAATAAACTAAGAAGACTTCAGTCTGTAATTAGTTTTTAGTTGGAATAAACTAAGAAGACTTCAGTCTGTAATTAGTTTTTAGTTGGAATAAACTAAGAAGACTTCAGTCTGTAATTAGTTTTTAGTTGGAATAAACTAAGAAGACTTCAGTCTGTAATTAGTTTTTAGTTGGAATAAACTAAGAAGACTTCAGTCTGTAATTAGTTTTTAGTTGGAATAAACTAAGAAGACTTCAGTCTGTAATTAGTATGTATGAATAGTTATGAACATGAATAAACTAAGAAGACTTCAGTCTGTAATTAGTATGTATGAATAGTTATGAACATGAATAAACTAAGAAGACTTCAGTCTGTAATTAGTATGTATGAATAGTTATGAACATGAATAAACTAAGAAGACTTCAGTCTGTAATAGTATGTATGAATAGTTATGAACATGAATAAACTAAGAAGACTTCAGTCTGTAATAGTATGTATGAATAGTTATGAACATGAATAAACTAAGAAGACTTCAGTCTGTAATAGTATGTATGAATAGTTATGAACATGAATAAACTAAGAAGACTTCAGTCTGTAATAGTATGTATGAATAGTTATGAACATGAATAAACTAAGAAGACTTCAGTCTGTAATAGTATGTATGAATAGTTATGAACATGAATAAACTAAGAAGACTTCAGTCTGTAATAGTATGTATGAATAGTTATGAACATGAATAAACTAAGAAGACTTCAGTCTGTAATAGTATGTATGAATAGTTATGAACATGAATAAACTAAGAAGACTTCAGTCTGTAATAGTATGTATGAATAGTTATGAACATGAATAAACTAAGAAGACTTCAGTCTGTAATAGTATGTATGAATAGTTATGAACATGAATAAACTAAGAAGACTTCAGTCTGTAATAGTATGTATGAATAGTTATGAACATGAATAAACTAAGAAGACTTCAGTCTGTAATAGTATGTATGAATAGTTATGAACATGAATAAACTAAGAAGACTTCAGTCTGTAATAGTATGTATGAATAGTTATGAACATGAATAAACTAAGAAGACTTCAGTCTGTAATAGTATGTATGAATAGTTATGAACATGAATAAACTAAGAAGACTTCAGTCTGTAATAGTATGTATGAATAGTTATGAACATGAATAAACTAAGAAGACTTCAGTCTGTAATAGTATGTATGAATAGTTATGAACATGAATAAACTAAGAAGACTTCATTCTGTAATTAGTTTTTAGTTGGAATAAACTAAGAAGACTTCAGTCTGTAATAGTATGTATGAATAGTTATGAACATGAATAAACTAAGAAGACTTCATTCTGTAATTAGTTTTTAGTTGGAATAAACTAAGAAGACTTCAGTCTGTAATAGTATGTATGAATAGTTATGAACATGAATAAACTAAGAAGACTTCAGTCTGTAATTAGTATGTATGAATAGTTATGAACATGAATAAACTAAGAAGACTTCAGTCTGTAATTAGTATGTATGAATAGCTATGAACATGAATAAACTAAGAAGACTTCAGTCTGTAATAGTATGTATGAATAGTTATGAACATGAATAAACTAAGAAGACTTCAGTCTGTAATAGTATGTATGAATAGTTATGAACATGAATAAACTAAGAAGACTTCAGTCTGTAATAGTATGTATGAATAGTTATGAACATGAATAAACTAAGAAGACTTCAGTCTGTAATTAGTATGTATGAATAGTTATGAACATGAATAAACTAAGAAGACTTCAGTCTGTAATAGTATGTATGAATAGTTATGAACATGAATAAACTAAGAAGACTTCAGTCTGTAATAGTATGTATGAATAGTTATGAACATGAATAAACTAAGAAGACTTCAGTCTGTAATAGTATGTATGAATAGTTATGAACATGAATAAACTAAGAAGACTTCAGTCTGTAATAGTATGTATGAATAGTTATGAACATGAATAAACTAAGAAGACTTCAGTCTGTAATAGTATGTATGAATAGTTATGAACATGAATAAACTAAGAAGACTTCAGTCTGTAATAGTATGTATGAATAGTTATGAACATGAATAAACTAAGAAGACTTCAGTCTGTAATAGTATGTATGAATAGTTATGAACATGAATAAACTAAGAAGACTTCAGTCTGTAATAGTATGTATGAATAGTTATGAACATGAATAAACTAAGAAGACTTCAGTCTGTAATAGTATGTATGAATAGTTATGAACATGAATAAACTAAGAAGACTTCAGTCTGTAATAGTATGTATGCATAGTTATGAACATGAATAAACTAAGAAGACTTCAGTCTGTAATAGTATGTATGCATAGTTATGAACATGAATAAACTAAGAAGACTTCAGTCTGTAATAGTATGTATGAATAGTTATGAACATGAATAAACTAAGAAGACTTCAGTCTGTAATAGTATGTATGAATAGTTATGAACATGAATAAACTAAGAAGACTTCAGTCTGTAATAGTATGTATGAATAGTTATGAACATGAATAAACTAAGAAGACTTCAGTCTGTAATAGTATGTATGAATAGTTATGAACATGAATAAACTAAGAAGACTTCAGTCTGTAATAGTATGTATGAATAGTTATGAACATGAATAAACTAAGAAGACTTCAGTCTGTAATAGTATGTATGAATAGTTATGAACATGAATAAACTAAGGAAGACTTCAGTCTGTAATAGTATGTATGAATAGTTATGAACATGAATAAACTAAGAAGACTTCAGTCTGTAATAGTATGTATGAATAGTTATGAACATGAATAAACTAAGAAGACTTCAGTCTGTAATAGTATGTATGAATAGTTATGAACATGAATAAACTAAGAAGACTTCAGTCTGTAATAGTATGTATGAATAGTTATGAACATGAATAAACTAAGAAGACTTCAGTCTGTAATAGTATGTATGAATAGTTATGAACATGAATAAACTAAGAAGACTTCAGTCTGTAATAGTATGTATGAATAGTTATGAACATGAATAAACTAAGAAGACTTCAGTCTGTAATAGTATGTATGCATAGTTATGAACATGAATAAACTAAGAAGACTTCAGTCTGTAATAGTATGTATGCATAGTTATGAACATGAATAAACTAAGAAGACTTCAGTCTGTAATAGTATGTATGCATAGTTATGAACATGAATAAACTAAGAAGACTTCAGTCTGTAATAGTATGTATGCATAGTTATGAACATGAATAAACTAAGAAGACTTCAGTCTGTAATAGTATGTATGCATAGTTATGAACATGAATAAACTAAGAAGACTTCAGTCTGTAATAGTATGTATGCATAGTTATGAACATGAATAAACTAAGAAGACTTCAGTCTGTAATAGTATGTATGAATAGTTATGAACATGAATAAACTAAGAAGACTTCAGTCTGTAATAGTATGTATGCATAGTTATGAACATGAATAAACTAAGAAGACTTCAGTCTGTAATAGTATGTATGCATAGTTATGAACATGAATAAACTAAGAAGACTTCAGTCTGTAATAGTATGTATGAATAGTTATGAACATGAATAAACTAAGAAGACTTCAGTCTGTAATAGTATGCATGAATAGTTATGAACATGAATAAACTAAGAAGACTTCAGTCTGTAATAGTATGTATGAATAGTTATGAACATGAATAAACTAAGAAGACTTCAGTCTGTAATAGTATGTATGCATAGTTATGAACATGAGCGAAAGTGTGGGGACAAAACACCTTGGAGTGTATCATACCCAGATGCTCCATTGATAGATACAAGATCAAATTAGTACCACATCAATCAAGACGGTTGGGGGTACTAACATTAGTACTAAATAATGATGGTGCTCCTTACCTCAGAAAACATCAAGAAAAAAAATGAAGAGATGCCATCAAGCTGTGGCATGATGCTGGACCAAGAAACAGAAGGCCAGAGACTAGACCTTATGGATCATGATCTGATGATGAAACAAATTCAGAAAAAGAACATAAACTTTCAACTTTCATTGAGTCTTGTTCATGATTGTTTGTGAAATACGTCTGTTATTGTTTTGAGTTGATTTTAATGCAGGGATCTACAAATTTTATAAAAGTCAGCTTGCTCTGGGCAAGCTGACTTGATAATTGAACTTGCCCATGTGAAATCTGAGCTTGCCCCAAACATAATATCCCAACATGAGCAAAAAAATAAGATAAAATAAAATATGGTATATTTTAAGGAAATCTTGTTATATTTATTTTGACTTTTTGTTTCTTTTCATCCTTGTTGGCACCTTAAAACCATGTGCAGATAATTAAAGTTATCAAAAATGTATATGTAAATAATACATGTAGATAGATATGAAGATGAGAAAGGATTAGAATGCAGATATAGTTAGAAGAGCAAAAACAGACATGTACATGTATATAGACAGATAAATTAATGGGTAGAAAAGGGTTTGGAAGTAGCTAGATTTTTAAGTAAGAGAGAGAGAGATGTTTAGGTAAAAGACCTTGAACTGAAAAATTACACAACCAATAAAAATATTCTAGCCAGGGATACACATTAATCCATGATGATTGGAACTTTCTTGCATGTTTTGTAGCATCATACTAGTTTTTTTCTTCTTTAAAACAGGTTCATTAAAGCTAGAAACTTCATCAAGTTTCCTTTTTTGCCTAGATAAGATAGCAGAGTCATCTCATGAACTACATCAACAATAATGAAAGCTAGACTGTTTGATTTATTTGTACTCACAACTGAAGGATTTGTGAACACTTATTTTATCCATTTACTTACCAGTTATCATCTAGTCACCTTGAAATCGGAAACATGCATCAAAATATTTGACAAGCCGATTTTTGAGATCGATAAAACTTCTTTTTATCCATTTAATTGTTTGCCAAGCAGTAGTTATGTATCAGTCTCCTGTAATTATCGCATAAGCAACAGATCATAAACACTGATTGTGGGTTCTATATTTTTGGTACATCAGTCACACTTTGAACAAAATTCTCCTGGTGGTTAATTGTTTGAGACACGTGCCTTTTATTTCCAAACACACCTGTCAATGAAATGCCACGATATATGTTATTAACAATTAATACCTACTCACCTTAAAATCGATGACATGCATCAAAACAATCTTTGACTAGATGATTGTTTAGAGTCGGCAAGCTCAAAAATTACCTGAAATTCGGCGAATCCCGGATAGGTACAATTATTGTTAATATTTGCTTTAAATAGTAAATATTCACATTATCACGGCTATGCAAGAAAATGTGAGACTGACCTTGACATTGACTACAAGATGGAAATGACATACGATAGTTGAACGAAACTGGCCACTTTTGTAATAGAAGAATGTGGTATATATATAAACACTATACAAAGGTGCTGATATATGTACTGTGGCGAGATTGCTGGGTATAAAACTTGCAGAACATAATGCATTATGAACGGAACACAACCCCTTTCTCTCTCTCTCTCTCTCTCTCTCTCTCTCTCTCTCTCTCTCAATTTTTTGGACTTGCCTGCAGGCAAGTACATTGGAAAGTTGAGCTTGCCAGAGCCAAATCTGAGCTTGTCACAGGAGTTGGGCAAGTGGATTTATAAATACCTGGGCAAGTGGATTTATAAATACCTGGTTAATGGACAATAAATACTGAATTTTAAACTGAACTGGCTTATGTTTAATTTTAGCAAGATCAGTGAAATTTAGGCTGGATCAGTAGAAAAAATTATTCTGGTGATCCTCTGGGTTAGTGAAAAATAATCCTAATTTCAAGCCCTGATATAGCAGCCCATCCAATTTCACTACCATGAGTAAAATAAAATAAATATCTGGTACAAATTAAATTGCTCATATTACTTTGAACTATTGGTTAGACCACGAAAATAGGTTACACAAAATGTCACAAGTTTTGACATGTTACAACTGACCTTTTAATGTGAGTAACAAACTTGGAACCCGTCTATCTTTAGTTTCGGCTACTTCAGCAGCAAGAACAAGGACTCTTCTATCACGGGTCGGACTTCGTCCAGGGCTGCGGCCCGGGGTACTTACAGCGCTCATTTTCTTCAAAGTTTACCCATTCACAACCTGTTGGTTGCTTGGCGGAAGTTTACATGCAACCGGTGTAATGTCAATTCTTTCCGTTCAGTCATTAGGTAAAATTTGCCTTTACTTCATACGTTCCTGCCGTTGCAACAAGACATGTCATCCGGAAACTAACTGATTCTATGTAATAATTGTGACAATTGCATGAAATATAATGCATATAGCAATATATCAATGTATTATGTCTTAAATACCTACAAAAATATATTGAAAGGTGTGGGAAAAAATTTAATTTGGGAAGTGAACAGTTCTGCTCGTCACCGCATCAAGAACCCTTTACTCAGAAAATAGACGTGTATACACAGGGGTGCGTATCGTTGCGTACAATTTACCTATAAGTCATGCATGTACCGTATATAATAACAAAATAATATTTAACACAGTCATATTTTTATATTAATAATACTAATATTAGCACATTTAAAAAAAAAAAAAAATTTATATCCTCGATGCTGCATGGTTCGTGCCCTTAACGTGAATTTTAACGCTTGCATTATAATATCGTGAGAAACTATTAAAATCACCATAGAATGTGTTCAACTATGTCTACTTCATTTATTCATCGTTGAAAAATGTTTAAAAACTCTCTAAATCCTTTGCGAGTTACCGTTTTTATGAAGGTGTTAACATTTATCTAATTCCGGAAGGTCATCCATGGTTCGTGCCCCTGAAATAAAGGCTGCGTGAAGTAAGATTGGAATGTGACAATTAGGCCAAAGTGTGGAAATAGATCATTTATAATGTCTCTGTAATTTCATTAGTTGCATCTGTAATATATTTCATTGCTTTCTTACGAATATTGATTGCAATAAAACATATAAAAAAATGATGCCCAAAGTATAACAATATATATATGTATGTATATATATATATATATATATATATATATATATATATATATATATATATATATATATATCAAAAAGGATGCATTTTTTAATTATTGTTTTTTTCAAGCTATTTCGATATAATTATCATATTTGAAGATACGCTGAACTTCTTTTTTTTTTTTTATTTCTTCAGGCTATGTCACAACAAAGATTTTTTCCCCCTACATTTCAATAATCAAATAAAAAATTTCATACTGCATACTGTTCCATTGGAAGTTTTTACATTGCCTTTGTTGTCTGAGAAATCTCTGTCGTGGATTTCCTACTAATAAACAGGTAAAGAAAACCAACATATGAACAGCGGCCCAGGCTTGAACAGCTAACATTCACGCCAGGGCCACAAACTTGAGGCAAATATGGCATTAGTAAAACTGGCCATTTTAATTGTGCTTTTTCAATTTGAATTGTATTATGTATTTAAATTTCATTTCATGGAATATTTCTTAATCAGCACTTACTGCCATTGTCAACGAATGCTAGGGACTCAGTTGATGACGTCAGGATCTCAAAACAAGCGCGTCAGGTCGCGAGAAACATTCAAGGATGACCACGACGTTAGGAGAGTCGACGAGATATTATTACATGTATATTTATAGTTTAAAATAAGCAACGATACAGGCGTCCGTGAATACGTGTGTCTGCCAACAAAAATTTCAATAATTCCAGACAATTCTGTCCATTTCCTAATTGTACAAAACATCATTATGAATAGACAGTGTACACCTACATATTCAAATAAAAGTCATAAGACAAGTGTGGGCTTCGTAACATTGTTTCAATTGATATGCGAATTACATCATGCTCTAGTAACACATACATGGTAATGAATCAACATTGTTCCATGAAGAAAAAAAAATCAAGTTATGGTTGCAGAGAGGACAGCTTAATTGTCTGACTTGAAGGTAATCACATATGTATTTCGAAATTATATTTACACACTCCGTGTGTGGATCTATTATTTTTATCAAGAACTTTTCATGCTTGTAATTTATGCTAAATACTCTTAGTCCTTGCTGGCAGAAAACGTGTGTCCGATGACTGATATATTGGACAGGAGAACCGAAAACGTGTGTCCGATGACTGCTATATTGGACAGGAGAACAGAAAACGTGTGTCCGATGACTGCTATATTGGGCAGGAGAACAGCAAACGTGTGTCCGATGACTGATATATTCGACAGGAAAACAGAAAACGTGTGTCCGATGACTGATATATTGGACAGGAAAACAGAAAACGTGTGTCCGATGACTGATATATTGAACAGGAGAACAGAAAACGTGTCTCCGATGGCTGATATATTGGAAAGGAGAACAGAAAACGTGTGTCCGATGACTGATATATTCGACAGGAGAACAGAAAACGTGTGTCCGATGGCTAATATGTTAGAGAGGAGAACAGAAAACGTGCGTCCGATGACTGATATATTAGACTGGAAAACAGAAAACGTGTCCGATGACTGATATATTGGAAAGGAGAAGAGAAAACGTGCGTCTGATGACTCATATATTGGACAAAAGAACAGAAAACGTGCATCCGATGACTCTCATATATTGGACAGAACAGAAAATGTGCGTCCGATGACTGATGTATTGGACAGGAGAACAGAAACTGAACTACGGCATTTTTACAAAATGGGCAAAGCATATCGCTTAAAATCTATTTGTTTATATTTGCCTATCTCGATTTTTAAAGGGTGACAACTGATACTCAAAGATACAAATGCTTTTGTATATGAACCAAAAACTAGCTAGAAAACTTTACTTTTGAAGGGACGAAAAGTACATAAGTTTGTCAGAGTGCAATCTGCTGAGGGTTCTCTGCTTGGAACAACGAACTGCTCTTGGAGTTTGCCCAATTCAATATTAAGTAAAATTACATTCATTTTTGTCAATCAGTATACAATTTAGCACATGGTTTATATACAAGGGCGGATTAAAGGCAGAGTAAATGAAGCAGTTGCTCCAGGACTCCAGCCTGACGGGGAGGGGGCGCAAAGCATTCAAATTGTAGGGAGGGGGAGGCTGCGCTTTTTGAAATTGCTCTAGGACCTCCTACCATTTTAATCCGGTCTTTTTATGTACTGACAACAGGGGCTCGTATCGTTGCTCGTTGCTCACAATTTACGCATACATAATATATATACTATATAATAGTAATAATAATAATAATAATAATAATATTATAGTACATATATGATGTATAGGTCAATTTACGAACCCCTGTGATGCTGACGCAGACATATTCTGACTGCAACGTCCCAAGGACAGATTCTCAATGTAGGCATGATACAAAATACTATCAGACTTTACCTCACACAGCCTAGCGTGATATTTTATTAGCTGATGAATGTCATCCGAAAAACAGATGATATAGTCCTAATTCAACCACAGATGATATAGTCCTAATTCAACCACAGATGATATAGTCCTAATTCAACCACAGCATTGAGGTTACTAGCTTTTTTGATGATATAAATATAGAAAAGATTGGCTATCTTGATAGTAACCCTGTTGCATTCAATTAATCCCAGTTTTAAAAAGATTATTATTTTTCATATTTATTGAACTGTTGCCACAAACTTCTGTCCCATACAGGGATAGTTGTTTTGATACACTAGTATACATCCATACAGGGATAGTTGATTTGATACACTATTATACATCCCATACAGAGATAGTTGATTTGATACACTATTATAAAGGGATAGTTGATTTGATACACTATTATAAAGGGATAGTTGATTTGATACACTATTATAAAGGGATAGTTAATTTGATACACTATTATAAAGGGATAGTTGATTTGATACACTATTATAAAGGGATAGTTGATTTGATACACTATTATACAGGATAGTTGATTTGATACACTATTTAAAATTCCATACAGGGGTAGTTGATTTGATACACTATTATTCAGGGATAGTTGATTTGATAGACTATTATACATCCCATACAGGGATAGTTGATTTGATACACTATTAAACAGGGATAGTTGATTTGATACGTTATTATACATCCCATACAGGGATAGTTGATTTGATACACTATTAAACAGGGATAGTTGATTTGATACGATATTATACATCCCAATCAGCGATAGTTGATTTGATACACTATTATACAGGGATAGTTGATTTGATACACTGTTATACATCCTATACAGAGAAAGTTGATTTGATACGCTATTATACATCCCATACAGGGACAGTTGATTTGATACATTATTATACAGGGATAGTTGATTTGATACACTGTTATACATCCTATACAGAGATAGTTGATTTGATACGCTATTATACATCCCATACAGGGATAGTTGATTTGATACATTATTATACAGGGATAGTTGATTTGATACGCTATTATACATCCCATACAGGGATAGTTGATTTGATACACTATTATACAGGGACAGTTGATTTGATACGCTATCATGCATAGATAGTTGATTTGATACGCTATTATACAGGGACAGTTGATTTGATACGCTATTATACAGGGATAGTTGATTTGATACGCTATTATACATATGTAATATAATGTTAGTAGGCTTGGCATCAGTTGTGCACACGTGATTTTTAATTTTGTACCATGGACGAAGCAACATTTATGATAAATTAACTATAGCAGTTTTGAAAGTTTCTGTGGTACTAGCTATCAGTACTAGGTAGGTATGTTCATTCACAACGTGAAGCAGAGTTTGTTTACAATATATTGACAATTTTGTCATTCAATTTCCGTTCAAAATCGCAACTTTGTATTTTCTGTATCGTTATTTTACAGTTGTTTCGAATATCCGACAATAGAGTATGACTATTCTGAAGACAAGTCTGGGATGTAGATAGCAACATTAAATCGTCTGCAAAAAGCAGGTATGTTGCTATTGTCTGACCCAGAACGGAAGCACAGCTATTTGTCTATCAAAATAACAAGGAGTCTGACCCAGAACGGAAGCACAGTTATTTGTCTATCAAAATAACAAGGGGTCTGACCCAGAACGGAAGCACAGCTATTTGTCTATCAAAATAACAAGGAAGATCCAGATAGATCATGAAAAGTACGGGGTTGCGTATGCAGTCCTGTCTAACCTCTGTATTTCAGAAAACGGTGTTACGATGAATGCCGTTGGACTTTACAAAATAAGAAATTTGTTGATACATATCTTGTATATTTTATTGTTCGCCAGAATTCGTCAAAAGCCTTACTAAAAGCTATGAAACACACACGAAAATTTCCATTTTTGTTATTTGTAATTGTTTATCGTTTGTAAAATGAAAAGGTTATCGGTTGTTCTACGAGTTATTTCTGAATCCAAGCTCAAATCGTCTAAAAGATCATGTGTCTCAACAAAATGTGCTATTGTATTAGTTATTATAGATAAAAATATTTTTCTGAGGACGCTAGATATTGCTATGCCTCTGTAGCTGTCTACTTTATTTGGATCGCCTGTTTTGTGAAGATTGGAGTCAAGTCATATGTCCCCCATAAATATGAAGTAAAAAAAAATGTTTTAAGTATCATATTATGAAGTCCGTATAAGTGGTCATTAGTTAAATATAAAGGATAATTTTGATAATTCTGTCATTTCATTTAATATGAGATCGTTATCGCAATACTTTATTTTGCAAGCAAACTACATTTTATTTTATTTCTTCAAAAGAGATGGGATCATTATAGGTAGCACTGGGGATGGCATCGTTAGATGCAATATTTTTAAGTTTGTAACTCTCAGTTTTAGTTGTGTTATGAAATTCATTAGAATCTGATTTCGATGAGGACGCGTTGGTAAGCTTTTTAAAGTGTTCGTTCCACGTATTGATTGAGATTTCTGGGTTTCGATTGGACTATCTAATTTACTAAGAATAATCTTACGGCATTACGATTCTTTACATTTTACAGCTTTTTTTGTATTTTTTCCAACAATTGTAAAATCTGTGCAAAAGAGACCGGTCGAAAGCAGGCCCACCGACAGAAATTCCGGGCTCCTGGGCATAGCAGTCATGGGCCCCAAAACTAGTTGAATTTTTATAAATAAAAACTTCAGTAGAGTTTTGCATATAAAACCTATAGTAATCTACCATAACTTGCCAGGAACAAATTTTAATATTTACTGCAAAGATTAATTTATTTTTTATAACTGAGTTAACGGCGGTCCCCTATAAATCGCCGGGCCCCAGGGCAATTGCCCCCCCCCCCCTTTCAGCTTGCCTGCTCGAAAGGGATTGCGCTTACTATTCATGACGCCTTATGAAGAAAGTGGATCGACGATCTTTGCTAGCAACAAAGTGGATCGACGATCTTTGCTAGCAACAAAGTGGATCGACGATCTTTGCTAGCAACAAAGTGGATCGATGATCTTTGCTAGCAACAAAGTGGATCGACGATCTTTGCTAGCAACAAAGTGGATCGACGATCTTTGCTAGCAACAAAGTGGATCGATGATCTTTGCTAGCAACAAAGTGGATCGATGATCTTTGCTAGCAACAAAGTGGATCGATGATCTTTGCTAGCAACAAAGTGGATCGATGATCTTTGCTAGCAACAAAGTGGATCGATGATCTTTGCTAGCAACAAAGTGGATCGACGATCTTTGCTAGCAATAAAGTGGATCGACGATCTTTGCTAGCAACAAAGTGGATCGATGATCTTTGCTAGCAACAAAGTGGATCGACGATCTTTGCTAGCAACAAAGTGGATCGATGATCTTTGCTAGCAACAAAGTGGATCGATGATCTTTGCTAGCAATAAAGTGGATCGATGATCTTTGCTAGCAACAAAGTGGATCGACGATCTTTGCTAGCAACAAAGTGGATCGATGATCTTTGCTAGCAATAAAGTGGATCGATGATTTTTGCTAGCAACAAAGTGGATCGATGATCTTTGCTAGCAACAAAGTGGATCGACGATCCTTGCTAGCAACAAAGTGGATCGACGATCTTTGCTAGCAATAAAGTGGATCGACGATTTTTGCTAGCAACAAAGTGGATCGACGATCTTTGCTAGCAATAAAGTGGATCGATGATTTTTGCTAGCAACAAAGTGGATCGACGATCTTTGCTAGCAATAAAGTGGATCGACGATCCTTGCTAGCAACAAAGTGGATCGATGGTCTTTGCTAGCAACAAAGTGGATCGATGATCTTTGCTAGCAACAAAGTGGATCGACGATCTTTGCTAGCAACAAAGTGGATCGACGATCTTTGCTAGCAACAAAGTGGATCGACAATCTTTGCTAGCAACAAAGTGGATCGATGATCTTTGCTAGCAATAAAGTGGATCGATGATTTTTGCTAGCAACAAAGTGGATCGACGATCTTTACTAGCAATAAAGTGGATCGATGATCTTTGCTAGCAACAAAGTGGATCGATGATCTTTGCTAGCAATAAAGTGGATCGATGATTTTTGCTAGCAATAAAGTGGATCGATGATTTTTGCTAGCAACAAAGTGGATCGACGATCTTTGCTAGCAATAAAGTGGATCGATGATCTTTGCTAGCAATAAAGTGGATCGATGATTTTTGCTAGCAACAAAGTGGATCGACGATCTTTGCTAGCAATAAAGTGGATCGATGATTTTTGCTAGCAACAAAGTGGATCGACGATCTTTGCTAGCAACAAAGTGGATCGACGATCCTTGCTAGCAACAAAGTGGATCGACGATCTTTGCTAGCAACAAAGTGGATCAATGGTCTTTGCTAGCAACAAAGTGGATCGATGATCTTTGCTAGCAACAAAGTGGATCGACGATCTTTGCTAGCAACAAAGTGGATCGACGATCTTTGTTAACAACAAACTGGATCGATGATCTTTGCTAGCAACAAAGTGGATCGACGATCTTTGTTAACAACAAACTGGATCGATGATCTTTGCTAGCAACAAAGTGGATCGACGATCTTTGTTAACAACAAACTGGATCGATGATCTTTGCTGGCAACAAAGTGGATCGATGATCTTTGCTAGCAAAGATACATTCATAAGTGCTTGTGTACAAAAAAGTTGGTTACAATATTAATCTCATCTTTTGCCTGTTAAAAGGGAAACATTACACAATGATTTAAAGAATACCTTTTGCACAGATGCAATAATGTAATCTGAAATAAAATGGGCGAGTCTTCTTTTGAAATGTATTTATAAGCTTGAAAGTTTTGCGAGTCTAGCTATTTGTTCTGTTTAACACTCGATTGTACATGTGTGTGCCTGGATTTGCAAGTACAACTAATGTCTTCAAGGGACAGTGATCTGCCAAATGAGTAAGTGGTACTATTTTGAAGTGAGTTATAATATTTGGAGTATCAGTTATAACAGATTCAACCGTGCTGCTTCCTTTGTATTTAAAACAGAAATGATTCTCGTAAATATCATCAAGACGATAAAGGTTTTACCATTGCACGATAGTTTGACTGACCAATCCGTGACTTTATCAATGGAAAGATGACAAAGGTTTTACCGCTGCATGATAGTTTGACTGACCAATATGTGGCTTTGTCAATAGAAAAATTATAAAGGTTTTACCACTAGTAGTTAGTCTTGATTAAATAATAAACAGATTTAGTTTTTAGCGAAGACGATCAGATGTCCTACGCATATATTGATATACATGGTCTCTTGGTAGAATATCTTCAGGACCTTTGAACATTGCAACATGATTTTAATTTTGAGAACACTGACTTTCTAACAACAATAACAACCAGCCAACCAACTAAACCAATCAACCAACCGACCAAACAAAAAAAAAAAAAACAAAAAAAAAAAAACAAACAAACAAACAAATAAAGTGTTAAACCTTAGTCTAATATAACTACTACATTCATGATTGACGAATGTAACAAAACACTTGTTATAAGTGCACGATGCATGCCTACAAATTTACACCGAAGAACACGCTAAACGTTCTAGATCTGATAAAAAGATCAGATGACCCGAAGGACCAATAAAACATCTCTACGCTTTCTCCTTTCTTTTGAGAACCTCTCCACTTTATTGAGTGACAAATTTCATTAGAATGCTAAAAATGTAATTTTATATGTGTAGAAATTCTCAGACAAACACATTTTTAGATCGTATCGCTGACTGTATAAGGTCGATTAGTCTACCTCAGACAAATACATTTTTGTATAGTATCGCTGACTGTATGAAGTCGATTAGTCTACCTCAGACAAACACATTTTTAGATAGTATCGCTGACTGTATACGGTCGATTAGTCTATCTCTTACTCCTCTCTTCTATTTCACTTTTTTCTTTCTTTAACTTTTCATCGTCCTCTCAAAAAAATACCTCACAACACATCTCGTTGGTAGATTATGTCGGTTTTGTTAATCGTTTAAATGCAAATATTAAAGAATAATACACTTAATTACAATATGGGCGAAAAGGATAAAAAAAAGTATGAAAAATTTCTTGTTTGATGATAAGAGGATTTTACAATGATTTAGTTTCACGTACCTTTAGCACATATGTCTTTCTCTAGCTCTTTTATAGCAACTTTGTACTGGTAAAGACAAATATTGCATATAGATATCTTTAGCACAGTATGCCTTTCCCCGACTCTTTTAGAGCATCTTGGTATTAGTAAAGACACAAATATTGCATTCAGACGTGTGGTATTAGTAAAGACACACATATTGCATTCAGACGTGTGTAGCAACTTGGTATTAGTAAAGACACAAATATTGCATTCAGACGTGTGGTATTAGTAAAGATACAAATATTGCATTCAGACGTGTGTAGCAACTTGATATTAGTAAAGACACAAATATTGCATTCAGACGTGTGGTATTAGTAAAGACACACATATTGCATTCAGACGTGTGTTATTAGTAAACTCACACATATTGCATTCAGACGTGTGTAGCAACTTTGTATTAGTGAAGACACACATATTGCATTCAGACATGTGTAGCAACTTGGTATTAGTAAAGACACAAATATTGCATTCAGACGTGTGGTATTAGTAAAGACACAAATATTGCATTCAGACGTGTGTAGCATGCATTATGCAGTTATAATGTAAGTATATTTATTAAAGAAGCAAAGAACGAAAGAGCTCTGTCAGTTTTAAGGGCCATCCAGATTAAGTGGACGGACCTGTCTAAAATCATATATCCCTGATACATACATATACAGACCTGTCTAAAATCATATATCCCTGATACATACATATACAGACCTGTCTAATATCACATATCCCTGATACATACATATACATACCTGTCTAAAATCACATACACCTGATACATCCATATACAGACCTGTCTAAAATCACATACACCTGATACATCCACACACAGACCTGTCTAAAATCACATACGGCTGATACATACATATACAGACCTATCTAAAATCATATACGCCTGATACATACATACACAGACCTGTCTAAAATTGCATACGCCTGATACATACATATACAGACCGAACTAAAATCACATACGACTGATTAATACATATACAGACTTGTCTAAAATCACATACGCATGATACATACATACACAGACCTGTCTAAAATCACATACGCCTGATACGTAGCTATACAAACTTGTCTAAAATCACGTACGGCTAATAGATACATATACAAACCTATCTAAACTCACATACGCCTGATACATACATACATACACAGACCTGTCTAAAATCACATACGCCTGATACCTACATATATTGACCTATCTAAAATCACATACATATGATACATACATATATTGACCTGTCTGAAATCAGATACGCCTGATACATACAAAGGTGCAATAAGAACTGTTTAACCACAAAAGGTTTGTTTGTTTGGTGTTTAATGGCACATCAACACTTGAAAGACTATATAGTGCTGAGGCTTGCCTGTAGCTTCCCGTTGGTCGGTGGTTCTCCCGGGGTCTTCCCTGCTTCTTCCTCCATCAAATATACTGGCCGCCACGTATAGTCTATCATTCGCTAAAAAAATGGCGTTAAACCCAACAACAACAACAACTATTTTATCGTTTGTAAATCTAAGCACAAGTATGAAAATGTACAGGTTGATAGCTTTATTATGGCGGACTTTCACAAACACAGACGAGTTCATGTCAAAAAGGACTAAATAACACAGATTGGTTTGTATCAACAAACTCAATGTTAAACATGTGAAATACCTGTATTATCAGCAAACTATGTGTACTTTTCTGGCTTTTCTAAATTTCGTTCCACATACCTTGACTATATGATAGTAAGTCGTTTACTGATCCGTTTTACAGAAACTACAGGTCATAGATGGTACAATTTTGTATTGTGGTACAATTTAGTATTATGGTAAAATTTAGTATTATGTGAATTGGACAGTAACGAAGATGGCATTAATGTAGATTTTATTTCATTCTGTCAATTATAACTCTAAATAAGGCTTTGTGTAAAAATGCACTATTTTCAGAAAAAAATACCCTTACCGATTTTCTGTACTATTTTACTATTTTCTTGGCAAAGTGGTCCTTTTCAAGCGGGATAATAGCAGGCCCGCCGAGAGGGGGTGGGTGGGTGGGCGGGGGTGGACAATTGCCCATGGGCCCGGCGATTTCTAGGGGCCCGCCGTCAATTCAGTTATAAAAAATAAATTAATCTTTGCAGTAAATATTAAAATTTGTTCCTTTCAAGAGTCTAAGTTTTGGTAGATTACTGCAAGCTGTATATGCAAAACTGTACATGGGTTTTATATACAAAAAATTAAACAAGTTTTGGGGCCCATGACTGCTGTGCCCAGGAGCCAGGAATTTCTGTCTGAAGGCCTGGGTAATAGGCATGTATTTATTATGTTTGATAACAAAACCTCCGTCTTTGCATGAAATTTATGGTGAACTCATACCCTTGTGAAAGACAAGTCTGGTCAAACCAATGAGTAGGAGTTGGGGGTTGGGTGGTGGTACAAGGCTTATTACAACAGTGCTGCGTGATTACTTCCTTCTTCCATCACATTATACTCGCAATAAACCACAAAGGTTTTAACAGGTGTGCATATCGATCCTAGACCGCACTAATTTCAAGTGGACTGATTCATTTGTACACTCCCGGATGTGTCAAATTAGCTCTGTCCGTTTCTAGAAACAAGCGAGCTATTTATATTAATGTTGAGTCATTTTGTATGATCAGGCGTTTCAAGTTTCAACGCTAGGACACAAAAGAACTTAATGCATACCAGAATACATGTACACACAATGGACTCGTCCAATAACTGCTCAATATTGCCAGTATGGTGAACGAAAAGGGCCAAAATTACTGATGCTAGTATCAGGCTGTTAAATAGCGATTAACATCTGTTAGATAGTGGTTAACATCTGTTAGATAGTGGTTAACATCTGTTAGATAGTGGTTAACATCTGTTAGATCGCGATTAACATCTGTTAGATAGTAGTTAACACCTGTTAGATAGCGATTAACATCTGTTAAATAGTGGTTAACATCTGTTAGATAGCGATTAACATCTGTTAGATAGTGGTTAACATCTGTTAGATAGCGATTAACATCTGTTAAATAGTGGTTAACATCTGTTAGATAGCGATTAACATCTGTTAGATAGTGGTTAACATCTGTTAGATAGCGATTAACATCTGTTAGATAGTGGTTAACATCTGTTAGATAGCGATTAACATCTGTTAGATAGTGGTTAACATCTGTTAGATAGTGGTTAACATCTGTTAGATGGTGGTTAACATCTGTTAGATAGTGGTTAACATCTGTTAGATAGTGGTTAACATCTGTTAGATAGTGGTTCATTCTGAAAATTAGCTGCTTGCCGGTTGTTTTGACAAAAGCGGCGAACTGGTATTTTGGGAAGGATTAAAACACCAGCCAATCAAATAATTCGGTACATGGATTGTAGTATTGGTTTTCGAAATTATTTAAATAAAATTGAAACTTATTAGATATTACTACCAGTAAATAGCAAAGATGGATACACGTGTGCATAAAAAATAAACTTATTAGATATTACTACCAGTAAATAGCAAAGATGGATACACGTGTGCATAAAAAATAAACTTATTAGATATTACTACCAGTAAATAGCAAAGATGGATACACGTGTGCATAAAAAATAAATAAGTAACGAAAAACAGACACAATTTTTTTTTTTTAATCAATGACTCAGCGAAAGAATATGGTCCTTCATTCATTACTAATCAATTTGCTGAAGATGAAAAATGGTCAGACTCGACCATTAACTGCTGCAATGCAGTAAATCATAGGGGACAAAGCTAAATCTGTTCGTAGCTAATAAATAAATAAATAAATAAATAAATATTTAATATTTATTTGTAATATAAAAAAATTAAAAAAAGAAGAACAATTTAAAATTCATCATAAAAACCATAAAATTAAAAAAGTAGATTTATTTATTTAAAATATACTACATACATGTATCTTATCAAAGAAAGGTGAAAGGTACAATCAATGATATTTGTCTTAGTGAGAACTGATCTATCGCCAGAGCAGAGAGAACCATGCCTACCCAGTAACATGGTACGTCATATAAAATCAGCGTACTTATCCAGTGTGAAGTAGTGTTACATTTTTTACTGTCTACCGAGAATTTCATGTAAATGGTTTGAAATTATTGAGGTTATGACGATTTTTATTTATATATGATAGTTAGTGGCAGTCTGCTAGGTGACGGACAACAGGCCTGAATGTCCGACTAGCTTCCAATGCTCCTGTAACTCACCTGATGCCTCACACCTTTGCCAGTGATAGTGTTTGTCTACGGGCCATAGACATCGATACGTGTTAGGGTTTGACTTACATACAGCGATACGTTAAGCATATCTAAAATCAGTCTGATGCACCTTGACTGGCCACAAATGTGAAATAGAAGAATCAATAAAACAAATATCAGACTACTTTGAGTTAATAAACAGTACAAACTCTAGCATATACATCTTACAATTAAATTGAAAATAAAAATGTGTGTTCTTTGTTATCATTATTTTTACATGTATCTATTACAACTCGTTGTCCGTACACGAGGAACACCTGATAACAAGGGTTACGTGTATAATACTATTAACTGTGCTGGGTGTAGGTGAATCGGTGCAAATGGTTACGGCTAGCATAACAGTAAAATATAGGTCACGACAGATTAACCCTTGGTAGCAGTCAAACACATCTGGACCTTATGCCGTTACAAATATTTTGAGAAACATACGTAAGATAAGGGAATGTATGGCCAGTCAAGCGACACGAAACGAACTGTGTGTAATCAATAGGTCAGGAAGACTGATTTCCTTAGTATAAAAAAATTCACTCTTGGACAGAAAGATCTCGCTCAGTGACACACATTCGGGTTAAAGCTATTTGATAACACAAGTTCATGGATCTTACATTGCCCGTCTCTATACTAATTGCCCACCATTAATTAACATAACATTTTACATTCTGTTATATGGTAAATTCTCCTTCTTTGATCGCGTAAAACACAACGTAAATAATCTTAAAAAGCAATGTATTTATCTACAAATGTTGCTTTATAGTGAATGCATAAATGGGTCTAAATTTCGTTATCTATACTAGTCAGCTTTAACTTTACGGTATCTATACTAGTCAGCTTTAACTGTACGGTATCTATACTAGTCAACTTTAACTGTACGGTATCTATACTAGTCAGCTTTAACTGTACGGTATCTATACTAGTCAGCTTTAACTTTACGGTATCTATACTAGTCAGCTTTAACTGTATGGTATCTATACTAGTCAGCTTTAACTGTACGGTATCTATACTAGTCAACTTTAACTGTACGGTATCTATACTAGTCAGCTTTAACTGTACGGTATCTATACTAGTCAACTTTAACTGTACGGTATCTATACTAGTCAGCTTTAACTGTATGGTATCTATACTAGTCAGCTTTAACTGTACGGTATCTATACTAGTCAGCTTTAACTGTACGGTATCTATACTAGTCAGCTTTAACTGTACGGTATCTATACTAGTCAGCTTTAACTTTACGGTATCTATACTAGTCAGCTTTAACTGTACGGTATCTATACTAGTCAACTTTAACTGTACGGTATCTATACTAGTCAACTTTAACTGTACGGTATCTATAATAGTCAGCTTTAACTGTACAGTATCTATCCTAGTCAGCTTTAACTGTACGGTATCTTTACTAGTCAGCTTTAACTGTACGGTATCTATACTAGTCAGCTTTAACTGTACGGTATCTATACTAGTCAGCTTTAACTGTATGGTATCTATACTAGTCAGCTTTAACTGTACGGTATCTATACTAGTCAACTTTAACTGTACGGTATCTATACTAGTCAGCTTTAACTGTACGGTATCTATACTAGTCAACTTTAACTTTACGGTATCTATACTAGTCAGCTTTAACTGTATGGTATCTATACTAGTCAGCTTTAACTGTACGGTATCTATACTAGTCAGCTTTAACTGTACGGTATCTATACTAGTCAGCTTTAACTTTACGGTATCTATACTAGTCAGCTTTAACTGTACGGTATCTATAATAGTCAACTTTAACTGTAC
The DNA here is from genome assembly GCA_029931535.1 of Margaritifera margaritifera. Taxonomy (NCBI): domain Eukaryota; kingdom Metazoa; phylum Mollusca; class Bivalvia; order Unionida; family Margaritiferidae; genus Margaritifera; species Margaritifera margaritifera. The sequence continues at coordinate 250,831 of JAQPZY010000980.1, forward strand.
GGTATCTATACTAGTCAACTTTAACTGTACGGTATCTATAATAGTCAGCTTTAACTGTACAGTATCTATCCTAGTCAGCTTTAACTGTACGGTATCTTTACTAGTCAGCTTTAACTGTACGGTATCTATACTAGTCAGCTTTAACTGTACGGTATCTATACTAGTCAGCTTTAACTGTACGGTATCTATACTAGTCAGCTTTAACTGTACGGTATCTGTACTAGTCAGTGTAAAAATCCATCCAGAAGAGACCTGACTCTCGGGAACAGAATAGAACAGAGAAACATCATTCTTACCTCAGTGATAAAATCCCATGAATCTACGGTATCTATACTATACTTTTGATCACGTATAGATCAAAAGACATGTCACGGACGTCTATACTAGATTATATACTGATACCTGATAAAATCAGAGGTGGTGTAAAAAGACACATAAGACCAGTTACAACAGCACTTGCGAAAGATATGTTGAAAGAAAATATAAAGACACGTGGTTTTCCAAGAATTAAATGGAATTTGGCGAATCCATTAGAAGTGAGCATGTATAAAACTGACGTTGACGCATTTTGAATTTCACATTTGAGTGTAAATCAGTAGAAGATATAGAAAAGTATAATGAACTGATAACTAAAAGTGTAATAACTGCTATGGAAAGATATATTCCAAAGTCTGAATTAAGATCATATTTGAAACCATATTGGAAGAAAAATGGCCTTGATAAGCTACATAAAAAAATGAGAAAAGAACGTGGAGAATGGATTAAAGCAGGAAAAATTAGAGGACCAGACAGTAACAGCAATAGAAAATACAAGGATGCAAAAAGAGAATTCAGAAAGAAGCATAGGCTAGAGAAAAAGTATGTAAAGAGTGCAGAACTGGGAATAGACGAATTCTACAAAGTCATACGGGAAAGTAGGAAATATAAATCAGATTATGGTAATATTGTATTTCGTGGAATAGAATCAAATGATCCTAACGAATGTGTCAATTTATGGAAACTGTATTTTTCTGAATTAAGTGATACAACAGATGAGGAATATATTGACTGTGAGAATATCTAGATGTACGAACAAAGCAAATTAGAGACTGATAACACTATGTAACACAATTTTTGTTCCTGGGTAGTAAGTGTTATTTCCTAATTGCTTATGCCTCAAAAGTATAGAAAATGGCTATTATTCCCCACAAACTTTGCTTTTGTGACCAGAACAGTGATATTTTGAAATTTACCTATTTCCAGTGAGAAAAAGGGGGAATTTGTGTCTTTTCGTTCTCATAAAGTCAGAAAAAAAACAACATATGAATCCAAATTAACATGTATTTATACTAAAGTATTACAAAAATGACTACAAAAGATTTAGAAGTGAGTTGTTTTTCGAGATTTACGATTAAACTGTGAATCACTTTCACGAATCAGCCCCCAAATGTAGTCTCCCATCATGTTCTCGTTATACTGTCCTTGGTAGCGGCGTTCAAAGTCCAGTATATCCTGGTGGAAGCGCTCGCCTTGCTCCTCCGAGTACGCTCCCATGTTCTCCTTGAATTTATCAAGATGAGCATCAAGGATATGGACTTTGAGGGACATCCTACAGCCCATTGTGCCATAGTTCTTCACCAGAGTCTCAACCAGCTCCACATTGTTTTCGGCCTTGTGATTGCCCAGGAAGCCCCGAACCACTGCGACAAAGCTGTTCCAAGCCGCTTTCTCCTTACTAGTGAGCTTCTTGGGGAATTCATTGCACTCCATGATCTTCTTTATCTGTGGTCCGACGAAGACACCGGCTTTGACCTTTGCCTCAGACAGCTTAGGGAAGAAGTCTTGAAGGTACTTGAAGGGTGCCGACTCATTATCTAGAGCTCTGACAAATTGTTTCATAAGGCCCAATTTGATGTGCAGTGGTGGCATCGACACCTTCCGGGGGTCCACCAGTGGCTCCCACTTGACGTTGTTCCTCCCCACAGAGAACTCGGTCCGCTGTGGCCAGTCCCGCCTGTGGTAGTGCGCCTTGGTGTCCCTGCTGTCCCAAAGGCAAAGATAGCAGGGAAACTTGATAAAATAGCAGAGAAACTTGGTAAAACCGCCTTGGAGACCCATCAGGAATGCCACCATTTTTAAGTCTCCTATGACCTCCCAGCCGTCCTCATCATACTTCAAGGCGTCCAGCAAGGTCTTGATGCTGTTGCAATCCTCTTTGAGGTGCACCAAGTGAGCCAGAGGAATAGACGGAGACGGGTACTTGTTACCATTATGGAGCAGCACGGCTTTGAGGCTCCTGGATGAGCTGTCAATGAAGAGGCGCCACTCATTCTGGTTACAGGCGATTCCGATTGCCTCGAACAGACTGGTCACATTGTGGCAGAAGCAGAGCCCATCTTTACGGGTGAAGAAGCTGGAAAAAGGTTGGTGACGCTTCCTCTGATCTGCGACTTGCACACTTTCATCCAACAAGTTCCACTGATTGAGCCTAGACGTCAAAAGCTCGGCATTGGACTTGGTTAGACCAAGATCTCTAATCAAGTCGTTGAGGTCTTTTTGGTTGGGGTAGTATGGGTTTCTCTCCTCAGCTCCACCTCTGAAATTGTCATCTGGATCTACAACGTCTTCCTCGCTCTCTGACTTGCTGCTCTCTTCTAAAGACTGCTGCTCTCTCTCCGGAGGAGTGGGTACGGGGAGCTCATGACAGTGTGGCACCGGGGCGATGGATGAAGGAAGGTCCGGATACGCGATAGAGGTGCATTCTTGCCAGTCCGACGTTTGGAAGGGTCCACCATGCAGAAGTAGCAGTTGCTTGAGTGGTCAGTGGTTCCCGCCAAATTCTTGGGATAGCGAACTTCATGGCTCTCTTTTCCCCTCTGTACCATCCTACAAAAATACATTTATTTCACCCATGACTAATGTGTAAGAGATTCTCGCAACATTTTTCGTATATGATATATTTTTTCAATAACATTGAAAAGTGTCAAACATTTTAAAATTAAAAACTTTTACAATTTTAAAAATTTTAACAAATTTTATAACATAAAATTCCGAGCAACAATTGTCCATCTTACCTTCCAGAGTTTTTTTGCAATGCTCGCAGGTGAAATGAGGTGCCCAGGGTTTGTCTTGATCCCCGAGAGGCATGCCGAAATATGCCTTGTAGGCCTCACACATCTTAGCAGATGCTTCCACGGAGTACTTTTTCGCTCTTGTCTTGATAAATTGGCCGCAGACATAGCAAAATGCGTCTGCCGGATGCTTGCAGCCTCTTGATGCCATCTCAGAAAAATGCAGATATGTATCCACTTAGGCAGCTGGAACTAAACTGAACTGGACTGGTGGGCTACTATTTATACTACTGGAAAGTTCTAGAAGTTACTCCAAGTTTACTCAGCACTGAATCTATCTGGAATGTTCTGGAAAATAGGTAAATTTCAAAATATCACTGTCCTGGTCACAAAAGCAAAGTTTGTGGGGAATAATAGCCATTTTCTATACTTTTGAGGCATAAGCAATTAGGAAATAACACTTAGTACCCAGGAAAAAAAATTTTTTTTGTTACAAGGTGTAACATAAAATGTCATACTATCCAAGAGGAGGAGGTATTGCAGCATATCAAGTCTCTAGAAATTAAAAAATCACCAGGCATTGACTCTGTGTCTAATGACCATTTAAAGCATGGCGGAAAATATCTAATCAGACATCTGACTGCCCTTTTTAATTATATAATCCAGTTTGAACATTTACCTAATGTATATAGATGTGGGATGATTCTACCGATATACAAACAAAATGGTAAAGATAAAAAGGATCCGGTGAATTATCGTGTTATAACAGTGACATCTTTTCTGTGAAAATTGTTTGAAAAAATATTGATGACCAGAATTCAAAAGTACTTAGACAAAATAAACTTTCCACATCCATATCAGTTTGGATTTCGTAAGGAGGCTGGAGGTATCTCTGCTGCATTTACCCTTCAAGAATGTCTAATGTACTATATAAATAATAACTCTAATGTGTATGCTGTTTTTCAGGATAAAACAAAAAGGCATTCGATAGACTGTGGCATTGCGGACTATAAAAAAATTAAAATATTTGGGAATTAATGCAAAAGTTTGGAGAATAATCGCCCATTCCTACACACAGTCAAGTACTTGTGTATCGTGTAGAGAACGTATATCGAACTTATTTCCGTTACGAAGGGGAGTTGGTCAAGGGCGTGTAATGTCCGCTTTTCTTTTTCTCGTGTACATAAATGATCTGTTGAATGAATTAATAATGACTAAAGGCGGTTTAATAATGGGTCAGATGAACATACCTGGCGTACTTTTAGCAGACGATACTACTCTTCTAAGTTCTACTCTGAATGGATTACAGGTACTCGTCAATACAGCTTACCAGTATGCACAGAAGTGGAAATTGAATTACGGGATATTCCTAGAACAAAAAAAGTGAAATATGCGGGAGTTACTTTTTCCCAGTCAATGAAAATTAATGATCGTGTAGACTATTTTTGTGATAAAGCTAAACGCGTAATAAACTCACTATACTCAATTGGATTAAATGCAAATGGAATGAACCCTGTACTTTCTGTGAAAGTCTGGGAAAGAGTTATATTGCCGTCTGCTTTATATGGCTCAGAACTCTGGTTCAATATGACATATCAGGGCATTGAAACATTGGAGAAAATACAACGATATTTCGCACGAAGAGTACAAGGTTTCCCTCAAAGATCGCCGATAGGATCCACTACAGCATGCATTGGAATGATTTCCATGGAGGCTCGCATAGATAAGCAAAAACTTATATTTTTAGGTCGTATTTGTAGAACATCGGCACATTTAACTGCTAAAAAAAATTTCTCTGGACTGTAGGCAATTTGATTTTTGACCCCAAACATAGTTATAATTCTTTTATATATGATATTTATTCTGTGCTCAAAAAGTATGATTTAGAAGATTATCTCAACGACTTTATTTTCACTGGAAGGTTTCTAGACAAATTAACATGGAAAAACTTAATTGGGACAAGAATTCAGGTGTTCGAGGAGAGAAAACATGAAATGAGTATCAGAAATCCAAGTGAGGGATTTGATCGATTTTTATAAATTCATACAGGATTAAAAATGCACCATTTATGGAAACTTGCCTATATTGACTCAAGCAGAAAAATGGAGTATGCGACATTAATTCATATTGGAGGAATGAAAGCAAGAGCTGGAATGTGTCCCCTATGTGGGAAAACAAGCGATGACCGTATTTTACACATTTCAATGAATTGTCCCTTAACCTTGGACGACAGAAACAATTTGATGGAGAATCTATTTACATATATGCCTCCAGAGATTTACCGTGATTTATGTGATCAATTAGATGATAATATACTGATTATGCTACTTGGTGGTTTAAATGATATTTCAGAACAATTGGAACTCGAGTCATGGATAAATGTCATAAGACTATCTACCAAGTATTTCATTAAGGTAAAGGATATTATATATTCGATTGATTAGAGAGCTTACACAGAATGTAATGCAAGAAATAATTGTATCGAACTGCAAAGCGAGTAGTATATTAACTATTTTTGATGTGTAGTATTGTAAAAGTATGATACAAATATATGATGGATATTGAATGATTTAACAGAAAACATTATCTCAGTGGATAGAAGCTCAAAGTGACTGTAAATAATTCCTTGCTCAATACATATATTTCAATGTAATATTTGGAGGCATATGTAATTGCAAGTGTCGGGATTAATTTATTTATAATTTTGCTCACTCTTGATGTATACATAATTCATAGGGCTTCATAAGTTTTTAATTGCATATTTTCTTGCTTTTATGTATTGTATTGCATTCTTTAAATTATCTCAAATTCTTCAGAAAATGGAGGAATAAAATAATCTCTCTCTCTCTCTCTCTCTCTCTCTCTCTCTCTCTCTCTCTCTCTCTCTCTCTCTCTCTCTCATGTTGTTGCTTTGATATGTATACCATGATCGATATTAATACTATTTGAACTTAATCTTCCTAGCATAAAACATGTCACACAATGATTATCTTAAACACAATTTGCATATTTTCTCAGATGACCATTAAAATAGCCTTCCGTTGTGACATTTACCAATTTTTTAAACGTTCCTGCAACAATAAGTCTTTATTACCAATTTTCATCATCTAGAAAATGAATATTTTTTTGTAAACTCAATAGGCAATAGAACATCTATATTTCTTTTCATTAAGAAAAACGAGATAATATCCATGGTGCAATGGTGTACTGAATACATGAAAACCCTATTTGTCACGTGCAACGCGCATTCTGATTCGTTTCAAGACAGTGGTTCACCGCTTTCAGGTTCATATGGTTTAGGTGGTTTAGGAGCAGATATAGTAACGGACAGACGATCGGACTGTCACACGGACAGTATCACAACTTCACCTGCGCATAAGCGTGGGGATAGTCATAGGACTTATCCTTACCCCCCCCCCCCAACACACACACACACACACTTACGTTTCAGGCACGCCATAACGAGAGGATCCGCCACTGATTTCTGTGCTGATTTGCAAGAGGCACAGTTTATCCCTTCCAGCGTTTTTGATGGCCGATATTTTCGAGCTTTTACCTCCATTTAAGAAACAAAACGCTATATCAGGATGACAATAGATGTTTTCATAAGGAAGCATTTTTATGCTCCCGATATATCTAAGTACGGAGCATAAAAATGTTACCCATGTTCGTCCCGTCGTGTCCCGTCACGTCCGTCACAAATTTCGTTTCACTCTATAACTTTTGAATGAATTTATGAGTTTAAATAGAAATTTTGGTATGAGGTGTTTTTACATTAAGACGACTTGGGTCAAGTTCTCAGCTACTGCATACAAACTACTGCTGAACTACTGCATACAAACTACTGCTGAACTACTGCATACAAACTACTGCTCAACTACTGCATACAAACTACTGCTCAACTACTGCATACAAACTACTGCTCAACTACTGCATACAAACTACTGCTCAACTACTGCATAAAAAATACTGCTCAACTACTGCATACAAACTACTGCTCAACTACTGCATACAAACTACTGCTCAACTACTGCATAACAACTACTGCTCAACTACTGCATACAAACTACTGCTCAACTACTGCATACAAACTACTGCTCAACTACTGCATACAAACTACTGCTCAACTACTGCATACAAACTACTGCTCAACTACTGCATACAAACTACTGCATACAAACTACTGCTGAACTACTGCATACAAACTACTGCTCAGCTACTGCATACAAATTACTACTCAGCTACCGCAGAAAAACGCAAAGATGACAAGAATTTATTTGGGATGCTATCAATATCAAACTTGTGGCTAATTGGTATAATATACATCATCTACAGATTGGAGACCAAGGCTACAACGTTTACCAAAATGTATAAACGTGTACACGGTAAACAATAACCGAAACAATGCCGTTTAATTGAAACGATTCGAAACTCAACCTTTCCCAAATCTGCTGAAAGCTATTTATATGTAAATAATAGACAATATGCTTGTCACACCTGCTCAACTTGCGCTTGTTTCATTGCTATATATCTTTTACATCTTATTACGACATCATTCACTTCTTAAGACGTATGTTTGTTCAATATATCTGACAATTGAGGAAAAACATCCGTACAATAGTCTTGGTATTGTTTCGTACTGCTACATCTATCTACACGACCACACAATTGATAATGCCGTAGCAGATATTTCTTTTTCCATTCAGCTACAGAAATATTTGCATAAGATGGAGCAAACTTCTTCCCCATAGCTGTACCTTTGTTTTGGAGATAATTTTTTTGTCATTTCAAGAAAAATTTTCATCAAGTTGATTTGGAACCGGATTATCAAGGATCACCTTTCTACAAGCAGCCAAACCAAGGTCATGGTCGATGTTATTATAAAGGCTAGCAATAAAATCTACTCTAGCCAGATGTAACGCACCTCTCGTAACAGGTGTACGATTTGGTTGGTTATCGTTATCTAGAGGATGATCGACCTTGGTGTTAAATAGAGATGGGATAAATAGAGATCTGAGCAGATATATAGAACAGAATAACACGAGCCCCCGTACATGAAATATAACAATTTAATCAATTACATAAAACAAATTGAAACAATACATAACATTAGAAAGATACACTTCTTTTTGAAATCATTTACCGAATTTCAACACAAATATAATTATGTAATTAGCCGATCTGTTTAAAACGATAGACTTAGTTCATCATGGGATCGATTGAACAATCGAATCAATTGCCCAGCATGCCTGCATAACCTTGTTATTGCTAGTCACTCCAAATTCAACGTTGCTGTCAGATCAAGATTGATGTTCTCCCCTTTTTGCTTCTCTCTCTCTCTTATCCAGCCTCTTTCGGTCCTCAAACTTTGTGTGAGATGCCTCTTCTCTCTACCCTCTACGTTGATACTTATACGTGCATCGATGGTTGGCTTTGTAGGTAGGTAGGTAGGTGGATATGTGGATAGATAGGTGGGTAGGTAGGTGGAGCTATTTCCCCTTGTGCTTTCAAGACTCGCTCGCCTCTACCGCCAGAATCTTGTCCCTCAACTTGCAGACACCTGTCCCTTGAACAATTGTTAATACGAGAGAATTTCGTCTTATTCTGCTCGGAGTCAAGATCTTACCGGCCTTTCGCAGGAAACTTGGACTGATTAAATTTTGCGATGTGGAATATTTAAAACATGAAATTTTCGTCTGGGAACACACCCCTCATTTAGCGTAGCCAATCAGGATTAAATATATCTACCGCCTTTTATAAATACACGCCCAACGTAGTTAGAGTAACCCTCTAGATTTCGCGCGCTACTTAAATAACCGATTCTGGAAAATTTCAAAAGATTACACTACTTCAACTGGCTTTACAAATAATCTCTGCATCCTCTCAACTTTGACATTTTCGATACCTAGACCCCAAATTAACTTAGCCTGTCCGACCGTTATACAAACGAATGCTTAATTGAGAATCAATCTCGCCCCAAACAGGGACATTACAACCATCGCAGTCAAGCGATTTAATACGGCATCTTTCTTCATAAATCTAATTAATTGTTATCTGCCTAACTAAATGTGCTCTACAGAAATACATCGACAGAAATGTGCACCCTTACACCAGAATACAATTTCTACGAGGTTTAAATTTACGCAGTTTCTCCATAAAAAAATAATTTGTATCTTTAAGATATGAAAACTATTTCTGAGTCAAAGGGTTTCAATAAAATCTGTACATTCGGCACTACGCTCGGTCTCGTTTGAACATTCTGAGACAATGTGCCAACATGGCGGAACTTCCTTTGGTATAGTCCAGATTTCCATAGGTTTGTGAATTTTAGGAAGACGTTCTGTTAACGAATATGTTGTTCAAAAGTAAATAATTTAATTTTAAAGATTTTTTGTCAGCAAGATCAGTAAATCAACCTGATGAATGATGTTGTGTTATGTGCAGCATAACCAATTCTCGTCAACTTAGACTTTTTCCTGTGTGATCCACGTTGGATATGAAAAACATCCATATTTTAAGAAAAGTATGAACAGAAAAATCGTTCTAACCAGTCGTCTTAGCAGAAATGTGGAAATATATCACTTAATTGGAACGGGTAGTTTCTGCGTAACTGACAGCCAAATCCATGTTCGTTTACAGGTTTACCGATTTTGTAAACGTGTACGATCTAAACAAAACTTAGCCGTTTACACGTGTAAACGTTACAGCCTTATTGGAGACATGGCCAAACCCAAACGTTACAGCCTTATTGGAGACATGGCCAAACCCAAACGTTACAGCCTTATTGGAGACATGGCCAAACCCAAACGTTACAGCCTTATTGGAGACATGGCCAAACCCAAACGTTACAGCCTAATTGGAGACATGGCCAAACCCAAACGTTACAGCCTAATTGGAGACATGGCCAAACCCAAACGTTACAGCCTTATCGGAGACATGGCCAAACCCAAACGTTACAGCCTTATTGGAGACATGGCCAAACCCAAACGTTACAGCCTAATTGGAGACATGGCCAAACCCAAACGTTACAGCCTCATTGGAGACATGGCCAAACCCAAACGTTACAGCCTTATTGGAGACATGGCCAAACCCAAACGTTACAGCCTTATTGGAAACGTGGCCAAACCCAACTGTACAAAGTGCAGCTACAAAACACAATGAGGACACAAAAGAAGAAATGAAAACGCCAGACACTTGACAAATCAAACCTACTGTGCAACCTAGCTACAACTATTACATCCCCGATATGTTGTTTACTTTGCATGCGTGGTTTGCACCAGTACATCTAGCCTCGTGATTTTTCAATGCCATTTGCTTTTTGTAGCCTTTGTTTCAATTTTTTCTCCATGGTCACTTCTGAGATGGAGTTTCTTTGTACCTATTGTTGTACTGGATCATCATCACCATCATCATCATCATCACCAATCATCACATCATCGTCATCATCATCGTCGTGATCATCATCCTCGTCATCCTCCTCCTCCTCCTCCTCATCATCATCATCATCATCATCGACATTTCAAAAGTCTACAATTCACGTTGCATTTTACCGATGAATGAATTTATAGTTCTTTAACAGTCTTGTTTGCGTAGGATGTTGAACATGATGTCAACTGAAACAGTTGCGATTTTGTCCCTATTGGTGTATATGGTGTGCATTGTTTTTGTCCCTATTGGTGTATATGGTGTGCATTGTTTTTGTCCCTATTGGTGTATATGGTGTGCATTGTTTTTGTCCATATTGGTGTATATGGTGTGCATTGTTTTTGTCCATATTGGTGTATATGGTGTGCATTGTTTTGTACAAGGTATCAAATAAAGTAATTCTGCTATGTGGATGCTATTTAAAGTGTGTGCAGGTCAATGACCAAATAAACGATTCAGATGATGGGAGTTATTTACGATGTTTTTTCACACTTCACTAGGTACAGATTTTACTGTGTCGTATGCTGGTAAATAAAGTTTTGGATTGTAAGGTTGGACCACCATAAAACTGACTTTAAAAGAGTTAATGAAGTATATCATACCTGTTGGTTTTGCTACTAAGGTCTATCCAGTCAGTAGTGGTCTGTTATCTGATAAAAAATTTCCATCATAAAATGTGTGAAAAAAAAAATATTTTGGCTTTTGTCATAAATGTTAGCAACAGCACACGTGCGCTTACTATTTTATGAATTCCTTCAGGCAGTTATTATTTATTTTTGTTTTAATTTATTTAATTTTTATTTATGTAAAAAAAAATGATCATTGTCCTTTCTTGTGGTGAATTGGTAGAGTTGTTGCTTTTTGTTTCATATTCCCGGGGCTCATGACCCAGCAACCCAGTCCACTGTCATACTTGAATTATACTAGAGATTATAGATAAGCTCAGATATTTAAGGATTAACATTAATTTATATACCGTCCTTATCACCTTTATTTACACGACGGTAGGTGGTTATTTACACGACGGTATGTGGTTATTTACACGACGGTATGTGGTTATTTACATGCATAAGTGTTTGCTGAATATATTTTAAATTGTGCAAGCCCTTTCTGAGAATCGTTGAAACAAAGTAGAGGCAATAGCGATTCTATTAGCAAAAATAAATATATTCTTCTTTAATAGCATACAATCCCTTGGTTTGGAATCGTATCAACGTTTTGCAAAACTTGAGACGCGAAGTTGTAAGTAAAACATCATGCAGAAACTTTCCCTTACAGGCCATCGCTCGACGGGACCCCATCAATAACGCTTTTGATTAGGTTTGTTCTTAGTTAATTCTTAGTGTAAACTTCCACTTCTAGCCTCGTTTTCTTGAATATTACCAATATTTACTGTAATTTCTTCCACGAAATAGATTATTTTAGGAAGGTTCTAAACACTTTCTTCTCAAATCTGTTAGAGCCTTCAGTAAGTGTCACCATAACAAATCTATTATGAACTTCCACTGCAGCTGATTTTAATAAACCGCAACAGCTGTGCCTACTTGAATGTCAGGCTCATCCAATTATCGACAATTAATCTAAAACTTAATGGAAACAGGGGTGAATTTGAGTAAACAAAAGGCTGAGAAAATTGATATTTGCTGGGACATTGATGAAAATATTCAATAAATGAAACTATTTGGAATCAGCTGCTCTGTGCTGGAGTTGTGGTGAATATTCCATAATATTCTTTCAGGATTTGTTACTGTATATTTAATAGATTCGGACGGAATAAAATAACCGCTTGTCTCTTTCAGACAAAAGCTTAGCATTTTTTTTCTTGTGGCAAAAAAGCAGCTACGACCCCTTGAAAACAGAATGATGGAAAAATATCACAAACTGTATTATTATTATTATTATTATTATTATTATTATTATTATTATTATAAAAACAATATATAGATAATACAATGTGCCTTGAAAGAATATTTAGTTAGTATATTGAGTTACTTTTTATATATAATAACAATAACAATTTTTAAGAAAATATTTGAATAATATGATTATGGAAAAAGTTTAGTGGGAAAACACCAGTGTGCGTGTGTGTGTGTGTGTGTGTGTGTGTGTGTGTCGCAGTGGTTCATGATATAATGGCATTTAAAACATTTAAAACACGACACATATTTAGCAGGCAAAGAAAAATTTATTGACAAGCTTATGACAATAATAAAAACATAAGCTTATGACAATAGTAAAAACATATATCTATAAAAACTAAATTTCGAAGGAGAGAGAGAGAGATAGAGAAAGATACTTTTAATTTCAAGTACACGGTGCAGCATGTGTTGTCTGAGAATGTATCTCAAATGTTTGTCTCTCATTTAACAAGCATGAATAACATACGCACTGCGGAGCATATGCGACCAAGATTTGATGTATACAGGCAAGCTGGCACAGACATACTGATATACCGCTTGTTTCTCAAAACGGGAGTTTTAAAACACCTACCCCCCCCCCCTCCCGCACAATGAATTATAATATACCGCCTGTTTCTCAAAACGGGCGTTTCCTACCCCCCCCCCCCCCAACACACACACAAACACACATTGACCCGGCCTGGATCCGAACGCACACTTTCTGGTTGTAAGGTTTATGTGCCCTTCTTGGTCGTTACACCTTGTACTTCGGGCACCTGACTTATAATGAGCACAGCAGAAACTATGTATTGCAATTAATTTAAGCTGATGGGAGTACCTAGATTACAGTATTGTAATTACAAATAGGTTAAAAATATTTAATCAGCTGTCACTTAAACAAACAAATTTCCTTTTTTTTTTAATTTTTTTAGCTTCTAAAACTTCACTAGATAATGACGAAATCGAAAATATTTAAAAACTGTTTTGACACAACCCTTTTAATGTACACGAGAGTACATACACAGGGTGTTTTCAAGTTCACACCATAGTGTTCATCTATTCCAGGGGTGTCAAACTCATTTGCTATGACGGGCTAGATTTGATATAAATAATAACAAATATTAGTAATAAATAATTAGTCTAGCGGGACGTATTTTTGACACCCCTGATCTATTTAAACCATAATGGTCACTGGTGTTACGAATCAGAACAACTACATGTTTAAGGGGTTAATTCAAACTTAAATAAAAAAATTTTGGACATTCAATTTTTGGTGAAGTTTTCCAAACTACAAAAAATTAAAATGTTTGGTTCTAGCGGTAGTTGATTAACTATTTATACCTATTTGTAATTATAGCAATGTAATTTAGGTACTCCTGTCAGTTTGAATTAATTACAATGTTTAGTTTCTGCTGTGCTCATATGAAGTCATGTGGTCAAAATATGTGGTGTAATGTAATGATGAAGAAGGGCACCTAAACCTTAACGGGAGCTCACGCTTCTTCCCAGTGTGCAAACATTTGATACTTGTAGTAATGTAACCAGTTCTCAGCAATCGAGTTTGCCGATACAAAAGAAGACGAAGAAAAATAACTTGAGTTCCCTGATCCGCCTGTAGAAAGGTAACGTTAAGTCTCTCTCTCCCTCCCTCCCTCCCTCTCTCTCTCTCTCTCTCTCTCTCTCTCTCTCTCTCTCTCAGTGGACAAAAATATCATTCTACATCTTGCCACGACTTTCCGTGAAAAGTACATTCTTTGCTCCAGCCTTTCGTCTGTTTAATGATTTTCTAATACCTTTTCGTTGACACATTAAAACAAACCCGCAGTGTCGCAATAGATTGTAGGATACTGTAAATTAAATTTTATTCTTGGGATGCCAATTTTTGTGGATTATGTGATTGCTTCACTTCACAAATTTTACCAACAGCAACAACAACCCAGCACATACTAATTCCCATGTAAAGACAAGAAGACCCAATTCCCACCTAAAAGGCATACCCAAAACAACGATTAAAAAAAAAATTATTTGCCAAAAACGGAGAAAATGTAAACACATAAAAAGAAATTAAACTACAGTAGTAAATGGTTACAATATTTTCAGATTTAAGTTATTAATACTAGACACAGTGCATCAACCAATTACTAATTGCTGAGATCATCTTTCTAGACTTGAATGAAATCTTCAAAAGCAGAATTTCTTTGCGTTGACAAACTTTATTTCGCGAGGTGTATTTGAGTGCGCTTTCTAAATAGTCAACACTCAAGTCCGTTTCAACAGTGTCGAATATGGACATACTTTCATTTTCTGAAGAAAAACAAATATTTTACCGAATTCAATATAATTATACAAGCATCGACAAGCAGAGTCCAGTAGTTCTTTGTGCAAGTAGATTTAGTTTATTCCAGTTAGAAATATAATCTGTTGCAGACGATGGTAAGCGCAAAAGAAGTAGGTCTGGTTGCAAATGAAGAGGATGTAACGCAACGTGTAATTACATCATACCTAAAAATAGAAACCATGGACAGTGTCTTGACCCCTACGGACAAACTGTGAAAGAAGACAAAATGTTCTTAGGGCTTAATTACCGTATAGTATGATAGAAAAGCACTCAGTTGTACAACTGATAATGTGGAATAATGTCATGATCTCCCTACAAGAATTTCACATATTTGAAAAAATATCTCACATATCTTAAATAGTATTGTATGTATGCAAAATTAAGTGAAATAAGGGCTTAATTTTCATTATCAAAACTGTTTTATATCTGTAAAATTCTTTTGTACATTTGCAACATATATCATTTATTTCACATATATAAAATTAATTTTACAGCTAAGTAAAAAAAAAGACTTTTGCAACATATGTAAAATAATTTATTTTACATATTTGAAAACCTAATTTACACATGTAAAATACTTTTTCGCATATGTGAAGTAAAGTCAAATTGTTTCTCTTATGTAAAATTCTTTTTTCACATAAGTGAAGTAAAGTCAAATTGTTTCTCGTATGTAAAATTCTTTTTCGCATATGTGAATGTCTAAAAAAATTAAAGAAATACTAAAACGGCTCGACTCTGTGCACTCGTACAGAACCTATTTAAACCTAGAATATCATTGCTTAGGTTTTCATTGACGCTGTGCACTCGTATAGAACCTAATTAAACCTAGGATATCATTGCTTAGGTTTTCATTTTCGTATTTAATATCAAAATTAATTGGATATTAATTTGATAATGTTGTTGTTGTATCGAGTACTAAGCAACTCACATTCGGCGTTCCATCCCACCTTACTGATATTTTTTTACCTCAAAAGGTGTACAACTGTAAGATATCTCCATGTTTGAATTGTTGCATTGATTTAAACAGCAATTGCTCACGTACAGCTCTGTGATATTGGTATATGAAAATCTTCACACATACAGCTCTGTGATATTGATATATGAAAATCTTCACACATACAGATCTGTGATATTGGTA
The DNA here is from genome assembly GCA_029931535.1 of Margaritifera margaritifera. Classification (NCBI taxonomy): domain Eukaryota; kingdom Metazoa; phylum Mollusca; class Bivalvia; order Unionida; family Margaritiferidae; genus Margaritifera; species Margaritifera margaritifera. The sequence goes on from JAQPZY010000980.1 coordinate 266,680, forward strand.
TATGAAAATCTTCACACGTACAGATCTGTGATATTGGTATATGAAAATCTTCACACGTACAGATCTGTGATATTGGTATACGAAAATCTTCACACATACAGCTCTGTGATATGGGTATACGAAAATCTTCACACATACAGCTCTGTGATATTGGTATATGAAAATCTTCACACGTACAGCTCTGTGATATTGGTATATGAAAATCTTCACACGTACAGCTCTGTGATATTGGTATATGAAAATCTTTACCCGAATACACAAGCTACCTGATATTGTTTGATTGGCATAAAACAAAATTAATAATAGCGAGAATGATGTGGATACAAAGTGTTCTGTATTCATATATCAGTCTCTTTGTCACTTATGTTTTTAGACAACTGTATGTGTACATGTATATTAGTGATATTCATATTATCCTAATGACAAGTCCCATAACAACTGTGCTCCACGACCATTTCCAATATTATGACAGACTGAGGAAATACAAACAATAACAGACAATAACAAACAATAACAGACAATAGCAAACAATAAAAGACAGAATTTAGCGTAGTCCTCACTGCTGCTTACACCTCGTTGTTGTTTCGTTTCTTCTAAAATAATATGACGGTGCGCTCATGGTGTTGTGAGTAAATTATATAATTTATGTTTATATCAACAGGGTGACTTCCTAACTTGTCCTATTCCTGTTGTTATTGTTGTTGTTTGTCCTTCGAGTTCAAAGATGACCATGCCATCACTAACTGGTTTGGTTTCTGTGAGCACGTGACTGGCTGATCAGGCCAATTTGTGCTCTGAATTGTCTATGTCACACTGGAAAGGAGATGCCGCTTGGGATTGCTTGATCAACAGCGTACGAGCGGCATTTCAGAGATTTACGTTGCTCTTGCTTCTGCACTGCCTCTGCAATTCTCCTCAGCTAATAGTCTGTAGCTCCAGTATGGATGAGACTGCGCCAGGGGGAATGATTCTGTGCAAGATCTTCCAAAGACTCAGTGTCAATATTGAAGTGTTTCAAGGATGACTTGAGGGAGTCTTTGAAGCTTTTCTTCTGACCTCCCTGAGATCGTTTTCCCACTTTCAGCTCGCCATAGAAGATCTTCTTTGGAAGTCACTAGTCTGACATCCTGGTTGCGTGCTCTGCGCATCTCAACTATGATTTCACCAGCAGAGTGTGGATACTTGGAATGCCTGCCCGTGTGAGAACCTCAGATTCTGGGACTTTGTCTTGCCATCTTATCCTCATCAGTTTCCTCAGACAGCCCAAGTGAAAATGGTTGAGCATCTTGGCATGGCGTCTGTACACCGTTCAGGTTTTACATGCATACAGCACGGTCAGCAACACAATGGCTTTGTAGACCTTAAGTTTTGTTTGCAGACTGATGCCTCTGTGTTCCCACACATTTGCGCATAGTCTGCTGAAGGCCACATTGACTTTGGCAATTTTGGCGTTGGTTTCGTTATCGATGTGGACTGCACATAACAGTATATTGCAGAGCTAGGTGAACTTGTCCACTGCCTGAAAGATTTGGCCATTCACTCTGATGGTAGGCTCTACGTAAGGCTTTCCTGGAGCAAGTTGGTACATCACCTCTGTCTTCTTGATGCTGATCGTGAGACCGAAATTACCACAAGCTGAAGAGAAATGGTCCATACTCTGTTGCATGTCAGACAAGGATTTGACATTCAGAGAACAGTCGTAACCAAACAGGAGACCACAAACAGTCACTTCCTGTAACTTCGTCTTCGCCCGTAGTCTCCTCAGATTGAATAGCTTGCCATCAGTCCGATATCTGATGTCAGTCCCAGCGTCATAGTCACGGAAGGAATCTGTAAGCATGGCAGAGAACATCATACTGAAGAGAGTTATGACCAACACGCAACCTTGCTAAACTCCATTGGTGACTGGGAATGGTTCCGACGACTCACCGCCGTCCATGATGCTAGCGGGCATGTCATCATAGAATCGCAGAACCATTATGATGAATTTCTCTGGGCAACCAAATTTTGTCATGATGTTCCAGAGTCCCCCACGACTGACTGTGTCAAAAGCTTTTGTCAGGTCAACGAAAGTCGTGTAGAGGTTGGAGTTCTGTTTCTGGCATTTATTCTGGAGTTGACGAGCTGCAAACATCATGTCTATGGTTCCTCTTCCTTACCTGAAGCCATACTGACTCTCAGACAGGAACCCTTGATCCATGTCATGTACAGGGCGATGCAGCAGAATTTTGGCGAGGATTTTGCTCCCTATTGAGAGCAAGGAGATGCCGCGATGGCGCCAATGTTTCTCGTTCAGTAGTCTCTGTGTGTCAGCATCGTTGTCATCAAACCAATCTTGATGTTTACGTGTGGTGGGACCGAGGGTTTTGGAAGCAGCCACATTCTCTGTTTCATGTTGGAGACACTGAGCTTTTTGAACGCTTTTTTGCCTTGTGGTCGTCTGCTAGACTGAATCCGGATATTGAATATTGAGCTTGGAGACTATGAACCTGTGGTCAGTCCAGCATTTGCACTTCTCATGGCCTTCGCCACTCAGACATCCTGCCTGTCTCTTCTCCTGACGATGACGTAGTCAGTGACATGCCAGTGCTTGTAGAGCGGTTGCATCTAAGCCTATTCCTGTACCAATCGGCGCACTCATTACAAGTCATTGTGGGTATTTTTGTGCAAGATATTAGGTTTTGGTGATGTTTGGTGTTTCACGACACAACATCACAAGTAGATTATTTAGTGCCGAGGCGACTGGACCTAAGTACCTTGCCCAGGGACACATCACAGTTACTGACCTGGACTGATCTAATGTTAGGATTCGAACCCACACCCTTTGGGCCGCGAGTTCTGTGTACTCACCACTGAGCCACCACTGCTCTACTAAAAGTAACTGAAAAAATAAGTTCAGTGCAAATGTGGAAGAAAAGTAAACATTTATTGCATGATAATTCACTTAACATGTAAAGAAAACACACAAACATTAGTCTGAAATATTTCATAAACAGTTCGTGAATAATAATTTGTTAGTGTCATGAGTTCAAACATTATTAAATTGAAGAAATTTTCGCATTTTAATCAGAGTTTTTTTTTAAAATAAAAAACGTCTCAGAATGAGAACACAGTATTAAAGACGACAAAGGCAAGAGGAATTCCAACGCAGACGAAATATCGCTGAAGTGAACAAAACTAATAATATGAATTTTACACGTTGAAATTTATTTGCATATGTGAAACATATGAGTCACATATGTGACTCATGCATGAAGTGTTACATATGTGATTCATGCGTGCCATGTTTTACCCATGTAGCTTATGGTTTTATAATATTTTAAAGTCAGAATTATTCCGCATCCTCTTAAATCCAGCTTGAGAACTAGCAAAAATACTTCACAAATAGCCGAAATTCGGTACCTTTTTCCCTTCCATTGTTCTAATAAAAGAATTTTCCTATCACAACACTAGCATGGTTATTTAAGTATCTGAATGTGTCATTCTCTATACAAACATTGAATACATATTTTTGCTTTTTAAAACCGGGCAATCATTTGAGCCCACAGCATCCGGACATATTGAATGCTTAATCAAAGTCGATTCACGCCAACACAAGCATTCCTGGATTCTATCATAAATAACGCATGATCCTATTGTTAAAATGTCGGGATTCACTTATTATTTAGAAATTCAGTCCTATGCAAAATATGATTGTGGTGTGGAACCAAAAGGTTCCATTTGTTATATACTACGACTTTCAGTGTATAATGGTTAATTCTACAGAGGATGCAAAGGATGTAATGGAACAGGAAAATAAATAAATAAATAAACACATTCCATCATGCTCCTGTATGTATTTCGAATCAATCCACGGAATATAAAAACTAATACAGTAGTTTACAGAAGAACATAATGCATTCAAGTATTATGCGATTCTTTGGGTAAAATCGCAAAGCTAGTGTATGGAAAACCGAAATATGCAAAACCTATAGTATTCACATATAAAGATGAGAAACATTTTGAAAGTCCGTTGTTCAGGAGGGACAACTCGCCGCGGGTAATGCAACTAATATAGCAGTAGGTGCCGGGCTTGTGGACATTAATAGTATTGACAACGGTAAAAGAAACTACAGCATCGGAGACTAAGGGAAGCATAGCGTCGGAGACTATGCAAAACATTACAGATTATCTACTGCATTAAATCCTGTTTATGAAAAACATATTTGGAAAAATAGTGGATGAGACAGTAAAGAATGAGATATACATGAGCTGAAAGCTATAACCTATACTTCTTTAAGTATACAAAATGAGTCAGATTGTAAAATACTTACCATATACCGATTTGCTGCAGATTTTAAAGGAAAAGGCAATAGTGGAGTGTAGTGAATACATATTAACCATACCTATTACAGAGTTTCAAAAACGTTTGATGGCCTACCAAGCCTCGTTCGATAAACGTGTATGTAATTCTTTAAGTGAAGCATTGCTAAACCCAATAAATGAAATGGAAAATATCAAAGATGAATTAGAGTTAAGCAGACAGAATATAAAATAAATGAAACAAATTTATCAACACATTGTTGAAAAGGCAAATGAGTCATATAGTACTATAGCAAAACAAAAAACAAAAAATCAACTAGCAAAAGACGACACAATAAATTAGTAGGACATGTAAAGCAATACATAGAGCAAATACATAGCTATTTAATAAATTATAAAATTGTATTTGTTTAATATTCTTTCATTCTCAATCAAATATTTTATGGGTATAAGTGTGTACTTTGTTCATTTATTAAATGACTTATAGAATTGTTGTTCATTCATTGTAGTATGTAATGTGAGAGCTATGTTTAGTAAATGGTATGTAGGATAACGACGTAAGAGTTGCTGGCGAGCCCGGTGTTGTGATTTGGTAAATCTGTGTAATAACAATTAAATAAGTATTTGCTATGTGTAAATTGAAATAACAAGCAAAGACATAGTGGATGTGCCAGAACTCGTAAAGTATATACTACTTGTTTCTAATTGACAATCACGTGTACATGTTGTGCATGAGACACGTGTATGTGACATACACAGGCCTGCTCATCCATACACTAGGCTAGTTCATTCGATACATCTTACTATTTGGCCATGATGCTTGGAAATACACACCGATTAGTGGTGGCTTTGGCCATTCGGAATATATCTCTACGTTAGAGGTGAAAGAGAATGTCAGTTAAGAGAAATACATTTCAGTTATGTGTAATGGAATTTCACTTAAGAGAAATAAAAAAATTATTTTACTTTAAGTCAAACAGAATTTATATATATTATTTTCTTTCGCTGATGCAGCATTGTATGCCGTTATCGAAATTGCATTTCATATTTACCTCCGATGCATATATAAAGACAAACTTCTCAATGAACATTGTGGTAAGTTGTACCACCACTTCTTAAATTCCACTCTCTGGATGGCAAATTTCGGAGAATAAAAATATGATACCCAAGAAAGTAAAGTTTATTGTAAATCAGGAGATACAATATGCATAATTTTTACCTTATCTAATATACTACTGGTGTCCCCTTTACGGGCAAATGAATGATATCCAGTGCTTACTCTAAAAAGTAGAAAAAATGATAATCATATATTCAGCTACTGAACGGTCACTGGTGGCTCTTGATATGACAATTACATGTTCAACTACGAAATGGTCCCTGGCGCTGGTTGCTGTGATAATTACATGTTCAGCTACCAAATGGTCCCTGGTGGAGGTAGATATGATAATTACATATTCATCCACGAAATGGTCCCTGGTGGAGGTAGATATGATAATTATATATTCATCCACGAAACGGTCGCTGGCGGCGGTTGCAACGCAGTTGAAGCGGACAATATTACTTGTATAATAATTCTTCAAATTTATGTAATATATAGTTACAAATATTTCCAATTTTGTTTCCCTCTAATCTCTGAGTTTTTGCATGTATGTATGTATGTATGTATGTATGTATGTATGTATGTATGTATGTATGTATGTATGTATGTATGTATGTATGTATGTATGTATGTATTCTTTTCTATTATCGGTTTCTTTACTTTCTCATTCATTCATTCATTCATTTATTCTTTTTCGACTTGTATGGGTTAAAATTCTGATTTTTTTCTGATAGGCTTTTATCATATAATATTTTCCTTTCGCTGTATCTGCATAGCATACCGTTCTGGAAACCGCTTTTCACGTTGAATGCATGCATAATGATCAACATTTCAGTGAGCCAAGGGAGCTGCGATAGCTCAGTTGGTAGAGCGTAAAATTCGTACGTAATCCAAGGGTCGTGGGTTTTAGACCCGCCCAGGCCAGCCTGGGTCGGCTGACTCGGTGTTTCTTTCTGAAGGGCACTTAGGTGCCATTTCCTCGGCATGTTATAGCCTATAGTGTGTTGAAATGCCATTTCCTCGGCATGTTATAGCCTATAGTGTGTTGAAGTGCCATTTCCTCGGCATGTTATAGCCTATAGTGTGTTGAAGTGCGATTTCCTCGGCATGTTATAGCCTATAGTGTGTTGAAGTGCCATTTCCTCGGCATGATATAGCCTATAGTGTGCTGAAGTGCCATTTCCTCAACATGATAAATCCTATAGTATGTTGAAGTGCCATTTCCTCAACATGATAAATCCTATAGTACGTTGAAGTGCCATTTCCTCGACATGATAAAGCCTATAGTGTGTTGAAGTGCCATTTCCTCGACATGATAAAGCCTATAGTGTGTTGAAGTGCCATTTCCTCGGCATGATATAGCCTATAGTGTGTTGAAGTGCCATTTCCTCGGCATGATATAGCCTATAGTGTGTTGAAGTGCAGTTTTAAATAAAGTACAACAGCTCAGTAAGCCTTATGGAAATTTGAACCACCACAAAAAAAAAAAAGAAAATCCACCCCCTGGATAGAACACTTTCGGAGAATGAAATATATATCAAAAAGGTCATGTTCATTGTAAGTAAAGAGACAACTTGCATAATTGGTACCTTATACAATCTTCCACGCAATCTATTTTTGATTATATCGTTTTTGTAAACATCTACAGCCAAACACCATGCACATTCTGTAAAGTAATATCGTTCTTTGTAAAAAAAAATTCTCGCTTGTGTAATCGTCCTATAATCGTCCTATGTAGATTTATGCCCTTCAGAAAGGAATAGGTAGATTCCGAAAGCGCTTGGGCTGGTTTCATACAGTTTTGCACAGCTGTTTGTCAGTTTTTGTTTCATATGTGAACAAGTCCATGTTTCGGTACATATACAGCACTTTTTTTAAAAATTATTATTATACCGGAAATATGCTATCACATGTGTTTAGTATGTTAATACTGAAACCCGGATTACTTTGAATTGATTACTTGAGCTAATGTCTACGAAGTAAAGGTGAGCTATTGTGCTATCATTGGCGTCGGCTTCCGCACATATAGAAACATATACGTATGTACAGCCTCACTACATATCAACCATTCTTTATTCCTAGGTCCTAGACAAGAGTTTGGAGTAGGTATCATTGCACCTACATCATGTGGTGTACATTCTTGGTTAAGTTTCTGTGTTTAGCTCTTTTTTTTTTTTTTTTTTTTTAATTTAGTTTTTGCATCCTGTATATATATAATAATGTTATACCTGGAATCGTGAAACTTGGTAAGGGGATGCAACTTGACGAGCACTACACCCTCGTGACAAAAATAGGTCACTGTAACCCATATTTCACGCTTCACTGACTGCCGAATTTTTGTGTTTTATTTTATTTCTCAATTACTGTTCATGCTATAACCATCATACTAGATCATTCTGTGCATCTCTGTTAGTACCATACCCTTACAACAAAAAAGGGCACTGTGACCCACATTTCACATTATTCTGACTTAGGTTAAGTGTTGGCGTTTAGCTCATGACCAAATAGATTTATTGCGCCCTGGATACAATCTATTATACCTGGAATCATGAAACTTAATGATGGGATCCATCTTGATGAGTACTGCATCCTCATCACAAAAATAGGTTACTGTGACCCATAGTTTTGCTTCACTGACATTTGTTTGCTTTAAGTTCATTTTTCAAGCTCTGTTCATGCCAAAATCGTCAAACTAGACTTTTGCATGCATCTCGATTAGTACTATACCTTTATAATAAAGGAAGGTCACTGTGACCACATTTCACATTTGACTTCGTTTAGTTTATGAACAAATAATAGTTTTTTGCACCCTGCATACATATAATCATGAAACTTGATGAGATGATGCATCTTAATTAATACTACACCCTCATTACAAAAGTAGGTCACTGTGACCCATATACTAACTTGGCTTCAATTTAGTGTTTTTAGTTAGTTTCTCAAGCATGATTCATGCTAAAATCATCAAGCTAGAAGATTGTATGCATCTCTCTTAGTACCACGCCTTTACAATATACAAGGTCGCTATGACCCACATTTCATATTTTACTGGCTTAGGTTAAGGTTTTGCGTTTAGTTCATGATCACATAGGTTTTGTTGCATCATGTATACATTCTGTTATACCTGGAATCATGAAACTTGGTTAGGGGATCCATCTTGATGAGTACTACATCGCAATCACAAAAGTAGATCACTGTGACCCATATTTCACGCTAGACAAACTTTCTGTTAAAGTTTGTGTTTTAACGTTCATGCTTGAATCGTTCAACTTGATGATTGTATGCATTTCCATTAGTACCACACCTGTGGAAAAGGTCATTTCACATTTTACTGCCATAGGTTGAGATTTTGCGTTTAGCTTATTACCAAATAGGATGTCTGCATGCTATGTACTATCCTATCTAGGATCATGAAGCATGTTGAGGGGAAATATCTTGATGAAAACTACTTCGTTTCAGTAGTAGGTCATTGTGGCCCATACTTTACGCTTCACTGACTTGGGTTAAATTATGTGCTGATGTTCATTTTTCAGTCACTGTTCATGCTGGAAACATGAAATTGATAATGCTATGCATCTCTATTAGTACCACACTCTTACAACAAAACAGATTCATCGGGGACCTGTATTTCATCTTTTACTGGTTTTGGTAAAGTTTCTGCGTTTAGCTCATGACCATGTCAGTTTTTGGCAATGCTATATGCATACTGTCTGAACTAAAATCATTAAACTTGGTAAGGAGATGCATATTGATAAATGCTACACCCTTATTGCAAAAAGAGGTCTCTGTTACCTTTATTTCATGCTTCATTGAGTTTCTGAAACTTTTTGTTTAAAGTTCATTTATTTGGTACTGTTTATGTTCGAATCGTGAAATTTTATAGTCTACACCCTTAAAACCAAACAAGATCACTGTGTCCTACAGTTTATGCTTTCCTTATATGGGTTAGGTATTTGTATTGAGTTCACGACTACATAGATTTGTCCATGCTACATATATTCTAACCTACACAGAAGAACCTTTATGACCAATACAGCTAGAAGTAGGAATAAATATATTTATTCAATGGTTAACTTTTCATGTTAAGGACCATGCATTGTATATTGTGATAAAAAACCCTCACCATGTTAACTGTGTATTTTGCATGTGAATGAGTATAGGAATTGGACGAGTGGACTGCATGCTGTATGGTTTTCCAGTGAGGCCTTTGCTGTTTTTGTTAATCAAGGTCATTACTGACGCATGAACTATGCTTCTAACACTGGCTGTCACACCAAGGTTACTCAAAACCTGTAACTTTCAACCAGTAAAACCTGGCTTTTAGGGGTGGACAATCGTTTTTTATGCAGATTTTAAGAACAATTATTTTAACATTTTTTTTTAATCAGGTCATTATATTACCTCAACTATGATATCAGAGAAATAATTGTTATTTTTTTGTTTTATGTCTTGTATGGCCTGTCACAATATACATGTATGTGGTTTAACAGTCAGCACACTACTGGTTATATAGTGTCAATTAAAAGTTAAGTTCTATAAACGTAAAGCAAACAAAAAACATTTAGTAAAGGGGACAACATCGCGTTTTCAATAACACTTTAATCGGAATGTATTTCCTGCGTCATAATTAATGTTTGTAATGGCTACTGGAGACTACAACAACCCTCACCCCACCCCATCCCACCCCAAGCCAACGCATTATTTGTTACATCAGAAACCAATTTAATACTTTTCTGGATGGATTTTGAAACACAATATTTAACATAATTTGTTGCTATTGAACCTAAAGTTTACGGTAAATATGTTGTAAACAGATGTATAAAAACAACACTCACTGTAGTTTTAAGATATAATATATGGAAAACACATTTCCAAAACATTTTTAAGAATGCGTGAGAAAAGTCAAGATGTGTGTGTGAGCGTGATTTCTATACAAAATGTGTGTGTCTCGCTATGCATGAGACTTGACAGGTGCGTATTGTCTATGACCTAGGCTGGGCAGGATTTAGGGGTAGGGGGCTTGGGGCGTTGGCCAATACAAAACAAGGTATTCAAAAGTTGAACAAACTGAGGGGGGGGGGGCGCAAAAGACGCTCTTCGCATGGGGCCTTGGTCTAGGGCTGGCCCTGGACCTAGAAAGAAAGAGTGGTTGAGATTCAGTGAGCCTATACATAAGTATCTGCTTTATATGTGAGGACTTAGACGCCATGGATAGTACAATAGTTCTCTTCTACTTCCTAGCGATGAAATCGAAGTGATCAGTCCAGTTGTAATTCGGGTTTTAGTATCATGCATAGTGATAGTACATTTTTCTGTTGGATAGTATACTCAATGACTCAGTCCAGTTGTAATTCGAGTTTTAGTATCTACATAGTCATAGTACATTTTGTGTGGGATAGTCAATGACTATGTAAAAGAAAACGCAGTTTATACATGACATTAATGTGCTGATAGATTCATTTGTCTACTTCACCCAACCCGCGTCCCAATCTGTTCTTGTTGACATAAAACTCTTCCGTGTTTGTAACTTTGGACCATACTAACATTAGGGCCCAGGTTTTACAAAAGCACAGGCGAGTTCATGTCAGAATGAATAGGGCACTCAGGTTGGTTCAGGCGACGAAGATAAATGTGTTGAATACAATTTGCCACAACAAACGTCATATGGTTGTTCACAAATCTAAATAACGATACAATAAAGGTTAATACATATGTGTGTAGTATGTCGACCCCAAATCACTATTTTCAATTGGTTTAATCAGTCATTACGTTCCCGGACGTGCCAAAATAGCGATGTCTGTTCTAACCGTATATAACCCATTTACACGTGTAAACATTATACATTGTACCTTCAATGCTGTGATAAAAATCGAGTTTAAGTTCTTTGTTCAGACCATTTAAAGAGTGTATATTTTTCATGCCAAAACCAAAATATATCATAGCAATACACCTGAATAATATAAATATGTAGAGTCGAAACACCACAACATAAAACCGGGTCTTGTTTATATATGTGTATGGAAAAGCTGGGAAAACATAAAATTGTAAAGAGTGTTGATTGACAAAGGGATATATAATTTACAGATTAGCCGTAGCTTGGGACAGCCTTCAGAGAATTGTAAAGCTCTACACGCGGTTGTTATTAATCAGACAAAAATCACACCCTGGATACAAAGTTGCTGAAACTAGAAAGACGGGATAAACCAACGAATGTAGGATAGAAAGTCACATTACAAAAAGTCACAATTTGAATTTTTACTATTATGAGAGACATGTAGAACAAAAAGTCACTGGATATAAAGTCACACTTTGAATTTTGTAATGTTGCAGGTTTTTACATCACACAACTTCATTAATTGCAACTTCTTCTTTGAGATATTAACATAATAATAATAATAATAATAATGAGGACTTTGTATGGCGCCTAATCTTTAGAAGCTCTAAGCGCTTTACAACATTATATAACACCTAAACAAACATATATAATGATATGATTACGAAAAACAAACACCATGAAATTATAAAACAAAAACATGCTGAAAATAGTTAAGGTGAGGAAACATTGTTAAGTCTTTAGGTCTATTCTTGCAGTCGAAATAGGTGAGTTTTAAGAGCGCTCTTGAATGAGATCGCTGTGTCTTTGTGTCTAAGTTCAGTGGGCAATTCGTTCCACGTTGCTGGGCCCTGGTATGCAAAAGAACGTTGTCCGTATGACTTCATTGTGATAGTGGGAATAATGAGAATACGAGTGTCGGAAGAGGAGCGTAAGTATCTTGCTGGTGTGTACACATGGGTGAGGTGAGATTAATATGTTGGACTGGAGCCAGTCAATGAAACGTAGCACAAAGAACAAATTTTGTGTTTGATTCTGGATCTAATGGGAAGCCAGTGTAGGGTACAGAGCAGGGGGGAGGTGTGCTCTGTTCGTGGTACTCTAAGAATGATCCGAGCAGCTGTGTTTTGAACTTTTTGAAGTTTCTGGAGTAGATACTGAGACGAACCAGATAGAATTGAGTAAACAAAGTATCATCCGTATAATTTTTAAAAATATTTTCAACATATTGATCTCAATGTTATATGTTTATTTACAAATTTCCTGTCAAACAGAAGCCTTAAATAAACCTCAATGATCTCAATGTTATGTGTTTATTTAAAAATTTCCTGTCAAACAGAAGCCTTAAATAAACCGCAATGATCTCAATGTTATATGTTTATTTAAAAATTTCCTGTCAAACAGAAGCCTTAAATAAACCGCAATGATCTCAGTGTTATGTTTGTTTTATAATTTGTCCTCAGACTCCAGATGCTAAACAATTTCCCTTTTCCTGTGAAGCCATCAATTTATTGTAATCATTAATAGTAATAATTATTGAATGCAACTTTGCGACCTGTGACTTTTTGTCCTGTGACTTTTTGCCCTACATATCCACCATTACTACGATAATTCAAACTGTGACTTTTTGTCCTGTGACTTTCTGTCCGTTTACCAAACCGACGATGAAAGAAACGAGCGGCATCCTGTTGTAGAGAGACTGGTAACGAGCTCAGCCAATCAAATGCAAGATATCTAATCGATATGCCCAGGTCTTAAATATTATAGAACCTGTCTAAGACAATGCCAGTATAAGCTTATTTACAAACCTGGTGCAAAATCTGATTGAAATTCGGTCGCCAGAGTGTTAACAAGCTCAATCAATCAGATACAAGATTAACTCATTAATATGCGTAGATCTTGCTCATAAACAAAGTCGTCCAACATATTGATAATATAAGATTATTTAACAAGTGTGATCCATATCTGATCAGAAATATGTTGCTAGAGTGTGGACCAACCCCGCCAATCAGATGCAAGATCATGTCAATAATATGCCAATAGTATGCTTGGATCTCGCCCATAATCATATTCAACCGAGATCTTCATGATCAGAAATACAGTCTCTAAAATGTTTACAATCTCAGCTAATAATATGCAAAATCACCTCATTAGTATGCATGGATCCCCGCGCTTTATCAAATACGTGTAAGATCTTGATTATATAAACCTTAATTTCAAGTGTGATTACAATGGGATATTTAAAAAAAAAAATGTCTTCAAGAGTGTTAACAAGCTCAGCTAATCAGATGCACACTCGTCTCTCTAATATGTCTGAATCTCTCTCATTATCCATAGTGTCTGAGACTTTATGATATAAGCCCATATTCCAAGTTTGATCAAAATCATATCAGAGTGGTAAAAAGTTCAGACAATCACATACAAGATCACCTCATTTAATATGCGGGGATCTCGCTCATTATCGAACGTGTTTGAGACTTAATGCTATAAACCTATATAACAAGTTTGGCCAAGATCGGATCAAATATATGACCTTTAAATTGGTAACAAGCAATCGTTGACGGACGGACGACGGATGTAGGGCCATACCATGAGCCCACATCACCTTTGTTGTAGCAAGCCATAATAAGAGCATTCAACGAGTATGGATCTAAATTTGTGGTAATTACTGTATTTCATAGTAGACATGTTCTAAAGTCATTAAGTCATTATAAGAAGACATTTTGTTGAAAGTTACAAAATCTTGATTTATGAAGTCAAATTACTTGCTTCTTTCCTTCCCAAATCGGAAAAGACCACGCCTTTCACTGCTTTAATATATATATGTATAAGTATTTACAAACAGGTAAAGATATTGAATGAACTGCACTAAACGAAGTCCCAAAACATTCACATTCAGTATTGAATTGACCCCTTAAACATGTAGTTGTAAAGTTTAGGTTACTCTTCTGTAACATCAGCGACCACTGTGGTTTGAATACATGACCACTCATCGTAGCAACGCACAGGCGATAATCCGCTGTACTCCTTTATCACTCGTGGCCGCGTGTGCAGAGATTTCCTTGTTGGACATGAATATGCGTAAAGTATGGGGACTTCTTGAAGGAAATGCTGTTGAACAGTTGGACTTACATTTTTGCAAAAATCTTCTTGGGGTTAAAAAATCTACCTAAAATGATTTTGTATGTGTTGAATTGGGGGTGGGGGTGGGGGTGGGGACACCCTTACAGATCAATAGATATTACCGCATTCTGAAATACTGGACTAAGCTTATCTCCTCGGATAATAGAGAATATAAATCTGTCATATATAACCTAATGCTTACTGACATAGAAAACCGTAACGGAAAGAAAATCTGGGCATCGTTAGTCCGGAAATGATAATTAGTCTGGGTCTGGGGGAGGTATGAATAAATCAAGCTGTTGCCAACATGAAGGTTTTCTTATCTTTGTTCAAACAACAGCTAGCTGACCATTTTATCCAAAATTGGCAATTAAGAATCGGAGAATCTTCAAAAGCTAAATTATATAGAAATGTGTCATCAAATTTTGGCTATAATGAGTATTTGCATATGGTAGCCGTGACAAAATTTAGAAAATCCCTTAAAAAATAAGGATGTCTGCCCATAATTACCTTTTAATAATAAGGATGTCTGCCAATAATTACCTTTAAAAAATAAGGATGTCTGCCAATAATTACCTTTAAAAAATAAGGATGTCTACCCATAATTACCTTTAAAAAATAAGGATGTCTGCCCATAATTACCTTTAAAAAATAAGGATGTCTGCCCATAATTACCTTTAAAAAATAAGGATGTCTGCCCATAATTACCTTTAAAAAATAAGGATGTCTGCAAATAATTACCTTTAAAAAATAAGGATATCTGCCAATAATTACCTTTAAAAAATAAGGATGTCTGCCCATAATTACCTTTAAAAAATAAGGATGTCTGCCCATAATTACCTTTAAAAAATAAGGATGTCTGCCCATAATTACATAGAAAAAATAAGGATGTCTGCCCATAATTATCTTTAAAAAAAAGGATGTCTGCCCATAATTACCTTTAAAAAATAATAAATGTCTCCCAATACTGTACATATTTAATCAGGGAGATGGAAGAGACCACAATGTAACCATTAGATCAAAGGAGTTGTAAGTTTTGCGACGTGCTGGAAGATGAGTATCACTTTGTGTTAGAATGCCAATATTATTTTCCGCTAAGAAAGAAGAATATAAACTCTTATTTTTGGAAAGGCCCGAGTATCTTGAAATTTATTCAATTACCAAATTTCACGAAATCTACCGAGGTAACATAAATTGATTCAATTACCAAATTTCACGAAATCTACCGAGGTAACATAAATTGATTCAATTACCAAATTTCACGAAATCTACCGAGGTAACATAAATTGATTCAAGTACCAAATTTCACGAAATCTACCGAGGTTACATAAATTTATTCAATTACCAAATTCCACAAACTCTACCGAGGTTACATAAATTGCATGATTTAATTAATTCGTTATTAATTTTGTTTTCTCAAGTTCACTGTTGCTTTCATCGCATCTCAGTTTCATTGTTTAATACATGCATTACTATCATATGTCATGTATAATGTTCTTATGATGCTATTAACAAAAGCATTTTGAATCCTGCTCATATATTGATGACACTTTGTGTGTTCTCTCGAAAGAGCTTGTATTTAAGCGCACGCATGTAATTGAACAAACATATTCTGCTATATTTTGCAGGTCACACATTAACATGCTGTATACTTACCTTGTATCATACTCCATGCATGCAGGTATGTATGTGTATGTGTGTATATATATGTGTATTTGTATGTATGTATGAATATATATATATATATATATATATATATATATATATATATATATATATATATATATATATATATGCGTGTGATATGTGTATGGGTATATGCATATACATATATAATGTATAAATATGTGTATATATATATATATATATATATATATATATATATATATATATATATATATATATATATGTGTGTGTGTGTGTGTGTGTGTGTGTGTGTGTGTGTGTGTGTGTGAATATATGTGTACGTGTCATGGGAATGTGTACATGTATACGTAAGTATATATCTTTCGTACTGATTGAATGTTTTTACATGCGTATGTATTAAACGTGTCACGATACATTTTTCTAACAAACTTAAATGTATATACTTACTGATGGCCAATCGGCTAAATGCGAATAAAGTTCATATCTTTCATAAACCTGCTTAACCAATCACTGCGAGCGCGAGTAAAGTTTTCTCGCCATTTGACCCAACATGAGTTTTCACGCTGTTTGAATGAGCCAATTAAAGTTTCTCTTCCAAGCAAAGTCTCTTATAGATCGATAAAACGGGCACTTTCATTAGTGTGTAGGAGATTGTTACATTGTTTTGTTGATGACGTATTTTTTTATGCCAACTCGTAAAAAACGAGGAAATCTCAGCACAGGCAGCGGAAGTGGTTGGAGGAATACACATCAATTTGATGTGTTGTGTGATTCGCCTCTGGCGGAGTGCACCACATATGTTACCACAGCAAAGGCCGAGAATGCTTTGATTGTGACTTTGTCTCCTTCCGTTGCCATATTGTTCCATGTGAACGAAAGTAGTTCAGAATATAGTTCTAAATGGCGACGAATTACATTCGAGGTTTCCTTCTCCACTTGACGGAAAAGGCCGAGGATGCTCAGATTGGCAGCCATGAGTGATAAAGGAGCGTAGCGGATTGTCTCCCGTGGTTTGCGATGATGATGACCACTACGGTGTGAAGACATCTGTGCATCTGCGCTCCTGTACATGTATATGGGTAGTTTCAAAACAGCTTTACATTTTTAGTGAAATTTTAGAAACTAAGAACAAATATATTGGTTGTTTTAATGCCAGTTTATTCAATATTTTTACCTGGTAATAATGACCAAACTGTAATCTTGGTAGGTATTCCTATCAGTTAGAATTAATTATAAACCTAAAGTTTATACGTGCCCCTGCTCAAATCCCTGGACTGGATCCGGACCCGGCGTTGTAATTTGACAATAATGACCGTTCAAAAAATTTATATACCTGGTGTTGAATTTCCATAGTTACAAAACTAAGAGATGTACGTGTAAGATGGTAAATATTGACATACCTGATGTTGAATTTCCATAGTTACAAAAGTTAGAGATGTACGTGTAAGATGGTAAATATTGACATACCTGATGTTGAATTTCCATAGTTACAAAAGTTAGAGATGTACGTGTAAGATGGTAAATATTTGCATACCTGATGTTGAATTTCCATAGTTACAAAACTAAGAGATGTACGTGTAAGATGGTAAATATTTATATGCATGATGTTGAATTTCCATAGTTACAAAAGTAAGAGATGTACGTGTTAGACAGTAAATATTTATATGCATGATGTTGAATTTTCATAGTTACAAAAGTAAGAGATGTACGTGTTAGATGGTAAATATTTATATGCATGATGTTGAATTTCCATAGTTACAAAACTAAGAGATGTACGTGTAAGATGGTAAATATTTACATACCTGATGTTGAATTTCCATAGTTACAAAACTAAGAGATGTACGTGTAAGATGGTAAATATTTGCATACCTGATGTTGAATTTCCATAGTTACAAAAGTAAGAGATGTACGTGTTAGATGGTAAATATTTATATGCATGATGTTGAATTTCCATAGTTACAAAAGTAAGAGATGTACGTGTAAGATGGTAAATATTTATATGCATGATGTTGAATTTCCATAGTTACAAAAGTAAGAGATGTACGTGTAAGATGGTAAATATTTATATGCATGATGTTGAATTTCCATAGTTACAAAACTAAGAGATGTACGTGTAAGATGGTAAATATTTGCATACCTGATGTTGAATTTCCATAGTTACAAAACTAAGAGATGTACGTGTAAGATGGTAAATATTTACATACCTGATGTTGAATTTCCATAGTTACAAAACTAAGAGATGTACGTGTAAGATGGTAAATATTTGCATACCTGATGTTGAATTTCCATAGTTACAAAAGTAAGAGATGTACGTGTTAGATGGTAAATATTTATATGCATGATGTTGAATTTCCATAGTTACAAAAGTAAGAGATGTACGTGTAAGATGGTAAATATTTGCATACCTGATGTTGAATTTCCATAGTTACAAAAGTAAGAGATGTACGTGTAAAATGGTAAATATTTATATGCATGATGTTGAATTTCAATAGTTACAAAACTAAGAGATGCACGTGTAAGATGGTAAATATGTACATACCTGATGTTGAATTTCCATAGTTACAAAACTAAGAGATGTACGTGTAAGATGGTAAATATTTACATACCTGATGTTGAATTTCCATAGTTAAAAAACTAAGAGATGTACGTGTAAGATGGTAAATATTTACATACCTGATGTTGAATTTCCATAGTTACAAAACTAAGAGATGTACGTGTAAGATGGTAAATATTTACATACCTGATGTTGAATTTCAATAGTTACAAAACTAAGAGATGTACGTGTAAGATGGTAAATATTTACATACCTGATGTTGAATTTCCATAGTTACAAAACTAAGAGATGTACGTGTAAGATGGTAAATATGTATATACCTGATGTTGAATTTCAATAGTTACAAAACTAAGAGATGTACTTGTAAGATGGTAAATCAACTAGACATTTACAGGATCGAGTCCAGCCCAAATACTTAGTCTTCCACAAGCTTAGGATGTTTATATTTAAGATGGTAAAATCAAACAGACATGGACAGGATAAAGTCCAGCCGAAAGGTAAATCAAATAGACATGGACAGGATAAAGTCCATCCGAAAGGTAAATCAAATAGACATGGACAGGATAAAGTCCAGCCGAAAGGTAAATCAAATAGACATCATAAAGTCCAGCCGAAAAGTAAATCAAATAGACATGTCTGGATAAAGTCCAGCCGAAAGGTAAATCAAATAGACATGTACTGGATAAAGCCCAGCCGAAATACATAACCTTCCAACCCCAAATCAGTATTGATAGGCATAGTCTATGTCATGCGCACTGTACTGATCACAATAGCTGCTTTAACTTCAATGATGAAGATCAATAACTTCAGCATGAAATAGCGTTATCTTTTGTTTGTGGAGAAAAATTGACGTAATGAAAATTACTATAGCTCTTTTTTTCCCAGTTTTATGACCAGTACTTGAAATAATTCGGACATTAACTTCAACCAAACTTTCGACACTGTGGATAGGGTCAAAGAAAACCGAATGTTTTCATCAACCGAAAAGAAAGCTTTGGTCCGTATTCACAAAGGTTTTTTTTGTTGCTGTGCATTTCGAGTAAGTTTCCAAATTTGGAATAAGACTATATTCAGTGGCGGCGCGAGGATTCGAGGTGCCTGGGGGCAATGTTCTTTAGTGGCGCCCCTACTTTGCCACAGAGAACAGTTTTTATGTCAGTTGCCAACCTCTAACCCCCCTCCCCTATCTCTACGCCCCGTTTACAACTGCAAAAAAAGCAAGCTCCCGACGACGGTGCCCCTCCCCCTCGCCAGGCGCCCGGGGGCAATTGGCCGCCCCCCCCCCCCTTCGCGCCACCACTGACAATATTACTAGATATGCGGATTAGAGTTTTATATATTTATGTAATGCTTTTTATCAGTCGATATGCGGATTAGAGTTGTATGGCGAATATGCCTTGTCAGAGCACCACCAAATCACCATTCTGTTTTGATGACAATATTTTAGTCTCATGACTAATCATGTCGGGTATGGCCATTGTGTTTATGACAGTGTAATCCAACTCGAGTTCACTATAATCCTAACTGACATGAATCGCCTATGGTTGTAAACGTAGTTACGTGGACCATAATAAATACCTGTTGACACCACCCCCACCCCCTGTGTTTTTTGTTGTTGTTCGTCCTTCAAGTTCGAAGATGACCATGGCATCACTAACTGGTTAGTTTCTGTGAGTACGTGAGTAGCTGATCAGGCCAATTTGTGCTCTGATTTGTCTGTGGCACACTGGACATGAGATATAGCTTGGGGTTGCTTGATCAACAGAGGACGTGCTGCAGTTCTGAGATTTATGCTGATCGCGCTTCTGCACTGCCTCTGCAATTCTCCTCAGTTCAAAGTCTGTAGCTCCAGGATGGATGAGACTGGGCCAGGTGGAGCGATCATGTGCAAATGTTGAAATGTTTCAAGGATGACTTGAAGAAGCGTTTCTTATGACCACCCTGCGATCGTTTTCCCTCCTTTAGCTCGCCGTAGAAGATTTTCTTTGTTAGTCCCTCTTCTGAATCCTGGTGATGTGGCCTGGGCATCTCATATGTGATTTCATCAGCAAAGTGTGGATGCTTGGAATGCCTGCCCGTGTGAGAACCTCAGTGTGTGGAATCCTGTCCTGCCATCTTATCCTCATTAGTTTTCTCAGGCATCCCATGTTCAAACGGACGAGCTTCTTGGCATGGCGTCTGTAAACTGTCAGAGTTTCGCATGCATACAGCAGGGTTCGCAATACAATGACTTTGTACAGATTCAGTTTTGTTTGCAGACTGATGACTTTGTGCTCCCACAGATTTGCGCGTAGTCTGCTAAAGGCCACACTTGCTTTACCAATTCTGGCATTGGTTTCATCATCGACGTGGACTTCACGTGACAGTGTACTGCCGAGATAAATGAACTTGTCCACTGCCAGGAGGGTTTGGCCATTTACTGTGATGGTAGGCTCCACGTATGGCTTTCCTGGTGCTGGTTGGTGCATCACCTCTGACTTTTTGACGCTGATTGTGAGACCGAAATTGTCACAAGCTGAAGAGAAATGGTCCATACTCCGTTGCATGTCAGACTCGGAGTTGTCATTCAGGGAACAGTCGTCAGCAAATAGGAGATTACCAGCAGTCATTTCCCGTAACTTCGTCTGTGCCTGTAGTCTCCTCAGATAGAAGAGCTTTCCATCAGTCTTTTATCTAATGTCAATCCCACTGTCATAATCACGGAAGCCATCAGTGAGCATGACAGAGAACATCATATTGATGAGGGTTGGGGCCAACACACAGCCTTGCTTGACTCCATTGGTGACTACGAATGGTTCCGATAACTCACCGTCGTCCACGAGACGAGCGAGCATGCCATCATGGAATTGGAACCATTACGATGAATTTCTCTGGGCAACCAAATTTTGCAATGATCTTCCAGAGGTTCCCACGACTTTTGTCAGATCGATGAATGTTGTGTACAGGTTGGAGTTTTGTTCCTGGCATTTCTTCTGGAGTTGACGAGCTGCAAACACCATGTCTGTGCTCCCTCGACACACCCCTGTATAAGTTCCATGCGATACGGGGTTAAGGTTTGAAGTTAGTTTTTGGGAGAAAAAAAAACAAATAACTCGTTTGTTCTAGTGGCAATTGTTTAATATTTGTAATTACCTTGATATAGGTACTCATATAAATTAGAATTATTTATAACCAGGCCTCTCGTGTGGCTCCTTGATATCTTTGCTAAATGTAAGTCCGTGATACTCCTTTCAGTGGGTTACCATCCCTTTGGTAGGTTAATACACCATGGTAGGTTAATACGGCGTGGTAGGTTAATACCGCGATATATTCTGAAAGAGTATGAACTGTGATGGCGGAGATCTCACAAAGTCATGCGAGAGCAGGGCCGGTTTAACCAGTAGGCAAACAAATCGGTCGCCTAGGGCGGCACAATTTGGCGGGTGGTGTGTGGTGTGGTGACTGAGGGGGGGGGGGGGGGGCAAAAAAACTGAATGAATAAAAAAAAACAACAGGAAATAGAGTAAAATAAAAGATAATAAGAGTCTAAAAATAGAAAGAGAAAAACACAAGGAAAAAATAAATGTATAATATTCATTTTCGAAAGTTAATTGTGGGGGAGGGGGGCTCAAGACTGAAGGTTCGCCTAGGGTGCCAAATATAATTGTGGGGGAGGGGAGGGGAGCGCAAGGCTGAAGGTTCGCCTAGGGCGCCAAATACCCTTGCGCCGGCCCTGTGAGAGAGTCTTGCTGAACGAGACTAAATGAGACAGTTTCGTCGGAACACCCCTTTTCTTATCTAGCTTAAATTTATTGATGACTGATGTTCGCTTGACCGCATACAATGCTAAAATTGCTAACAGAAGCGCCTTCTTACTTCATAATGAAACACTTCGCAATGTGATTCTCATCTTGCACAATGTAATAGCGCATAATATAGTAACCACACTTTACAGTCTGAAATTGATTTGCAAAATATGATGAAGCTAAATACATTTGTAGCAAACCTAGGGTATATGCTGTTTGAATTTACGTCTTCGTTTATAACTTTGGTAGAGTTTAGTGATTATTTGTTTGATTACGGTGAATCGGTGTTGGGAAGATATATCTCAAATCGGTTAGCAGGCCAATTATTAGGTACAAACATCATCCATCCATACAAAATCGTATTCACATGACTTTATGGTAGCATGGTTTAATTAAAATGACAAATTTCTTAATATAAGGTTTGGGTTAAATCTTTTACGGCAGCGCAACACAGATATGATCTTTATTTTCATCTAGATGAGTGTCCATTACACAGATATGATCTTTATTTTCATCTAGATGAGTGTCCATTACACAGATATGATCTTTATTTTCATCTAGATGAGTGTCCATTACACAGATATGATCTTTATTTTCATCTAGATGAGTGTCCATTACACAGATATGATCTTTATTTTCATCTAGATGATTGCCCATTAGCAAGTATATACATATACATTCAAGTTTGTTACAGAAATTGATGGTGGCATGTTTGATACATACAATAAAACAAATATATTGTACAAACATTCAATAAATGCTAAAGATATATACTTACGTATACATACACACATCCACATACATATTCACACGTGCATATATAGTGGTTGTATTTATCACCGTGTTTACCTTATTCAACATGCGTCCCATATGGTCCTTGTTGCCATGTAAACGTTGACCATACTGTTAGCATGAACAGGGGAAGCAGATTGGTTAAGGTAACTAAGCTAAAGGATCAACGTTTTAAATACAATTTGTCAAAATAATGAATAACACACATGATTTGAATAACACACATGATTTGAATAACACACATGATTTGAATAACACACATGATTTGAATAACACACATGATTTGAATAACACACATGATTTGAATAACACACATGATTTGAATAACACACATGATTTGCATTTGTTCAGCATATTTTCTATGACGTTTGTAGTAGGTATACCCTAAATTTCTAACTTCAAGTGGTCTAACTGATAGCCCAAGTTAGGAAGTTACCATGTTGTTGTAAGTGTAAATGAGACACTTTACCTAAAATGCATTGCACATCGTTATATTGCAATCTGATTAAAATTAAATACTTATAATAAGTAGATCTGACTGGCATCGATAAAGGCAATCGAACATGCTCGGGCCTTTCCGCCAATGATCCGAAAAACATCTCAGAAATTCTGCAGTAGCCGCCATTGCATATGCATGTACCTTGTTTACTAAATGACTTCGTTGGGAAATTATACTGAAGTGTCTTACATAAGGATATAATATGGCAGCCAACCTGGCCTGATCTGGGAATCGAACACGGTACTCATGCGCTGGAATCCAGCATGCTAAACTCTAAGCTACCGTACTAACGTGACGTGACAGAAGGTCTATCATGACGTAACAGCATATAAAATCACGCCACATCATACCATGTATTCATTGATAACAAAAATAATTTAAACACAATTCATTTTCAATAAGATTTTTATTTGTTTGAATGTGGAAACAGCAATTTAAGTTAAATTTATTATTTCCTAATATTATTGTATAATACATATATTTTAGTGTTTGAACTGTTAGTTATCGTGTGCTCGCAAGCTCGTCAAGTTGTGCTTTGGTTTCACCCACAATATCCAACAGAGCAAAACACTATAATCTATAACTATTATATACCCAGCTTGTGACTTCCTATGCAAATGCGCTGAGTGGGATGAGTCGGTAAATATTCCACTTATCCAGCGTCGTGAAACACTTGTTGTGTACCGTAAAACACACACATGACCCAAAAAGTGTGTTGCTGCGTAACATGACGTCATAACTGCTCTGTCATGACGTAACAGTATGTAAAATCTTCAGTGACTACTGCGTAAGGCTTGCCAGTTTAGGCCAGGTATCAGCGAATATAAAATCACGTCACGTTATATTTATAGGTTACTGCATTTGTATGGGAAAATATGAACGAGTTTTTTTGAGCGATACTGCACGACGTAAGGAGTGCAGTATAGCTCAGAAAAAACGAGTTCATATTTTCATATACAAATGTAGTAACCTTTTTATTATATACTCATTTTGCTTTTCTACCTAAGGCTGAATAATAAAAAGAACACACTACAAGAAACAAAGTAACTGAATTTCTGCTATATTGCAAAGAGAATACACAAACATAGTTAAACAAATATACAATAACAGTATTCATACGCACATGGCACCGCCCAGTGGAAATCTCGTTTTGGTCTACTTAAAATTGAAATTTTAAGTCATATTGTGAATGACTGCGCCTTGGAACAACTTTCCCAGTTGATATGGAATGGAGAGATTTTGTTTTTCTGTCGATTTAACTAAATTCTGCTCTTTTAGTTGTGGTGGACTTGCGTTATTAGCTGGGTCGATTACGTACGATGTACATGTAGCTAGAGGAACTGGCGTCAACAGCAAGCTACACATGTGTTACTGTTCTGTCATTGATAGTTTGGAATCATAAGGTGGAAAAAATATGAAATTCTTTTAATTGAAATTCTCAAGAAGATGCAGGATTAAATATTTTTGTCAGGGAATATCACATTCATTTCGTTTTGGAGTGCAGTAAATTCTATTTTGGAATGTGATTTCTGTTGGAAATGTAGTCTAGATTGCAGTGCAATTTCGCGCCGTGGATCAGAAAGTACATTTTGAAGAAATTCAAGGTGCAGAAAAATAAGTACATTTATTGTTATTCTTATTACCAGCTATAGATGACATATTTATATGTACTGTCACTTGCATGATCTTTGTTGGATGGACCCCAGCTACATGACCTATATGAATTTTACTATAAATCCAAACTTTTTCTCAAAAAATTAAAACGGGGAAAATTGCAAAGCGGCTGGGGTGTGAGAGCCCATTTCGTCAGCGGAAAATAAGGCTTCTTCGTTATCGTGGCTCATTGGCTCCGAGGGACTTGCTTTTATACCAAAATCCGCTTTCTTTAGTTGTATTTTTTCGAATTTAGTGCTTGGACTTGTAAAATTGGCGGTCTCTGAGAGAAACGGAATATCATTTGGTCTTAAGATGCCGTTTTATGCTATTTTTTTATAGACTCTAGAGAGCACGGTTCATAGTCTGAAACATACTCAGTAGGCTAAATAAGTGTTTAAATTATCAGAATGATATTTTCAATACTGCAGTCTCACATTTCTTGTCATAAAGCCACCGCTGGACATTGTGAATATCACGTTCACTCACTTGCTTGGTTGAAAGTTTCTTTTGTGACTCAGTAAATTCACCCACATCGTCAACTTTATCATCTGTACTCTCAAACAGCCTTGCTTAGTTCATCCACAGACAAATCTAATAAAGCAAAAGATCCGGTGTCTGCTACATTTGCGTACATTGTGCGTTTACAATAAAAAGTAGTTCCTAACACGCGATACTATTTTTAGACACACGTGTCGTGCAGTATGAAGCCGTGTAGTATGGAGAAATACTGCACGATTCTGACAATGCAAAGTTCATGGAGAAAAAAAATGAGTATATAATAAAATGTATTTATGCGACATTTATTCATAAAATATAATTTCAGCATTTTTCAAAAAAAAATAATGTGTATTTTTTAATGTTGGTAACATCAATTTAAGTACAATGAACTATTTAACTAATGTGGGTATATTATTTTTAAAAAATTTGTTTGTACTCTTGGATACTGTTGTCTCGCCCGAAGTACATGGGGCTCGCAAGCTAGCCCCGTTGTACTTTGGTCTCGCCTACAATATCCAACAGTGCAAACACTATAATCTATAATTCTTGGCCAAAACATTCTCAGATTTATTTTTTCAAGCATGAACTCACTAAAAATCTTTCTGTTATTGAACTTGTGTAAATAATTTCATAATGGTATCACAATGTTTTTGACATGGTTCTATATTTCCAAGCGTACTTTAGCGTGTGACCGAGTTCTACGCCATTTTCTGGCAATTTCTCCTTTTACGTTGTATCACTCCGTATTAGTTAGACAATATGCGTGAGTGGTATAGCAGATAATATATCGTACGGTGGGTGGGCGAAAAGGGTATTGGTAGAGAAATACAATCACTGCCAATGCCCTCTGAGCCCCCCCCCCCCCCCCGTGTCTACGATATAACTTGTACCAGATTTATTTTGCAATTTTTGGTTTTACTTCACTGTTCATTTTCAATGCAATTAATTTTCAATCCCCTAACCCTCGATTTCTTAACGACATTCGCCTATATACGGTGACAACATTAATTTCGGTGTCATTTTAATGTGGAGAATTTTGTTCTCTTGAACGAGCTAACGCACATTAAGACTTAGACCTGTGACAGGCAGATAATGTCAAACTTTTCTGATTTTTCTTATGATTAGACACATAGTTGCAAGATGTAAGACGTCGATGTGACACTTATGGAGGTGGGTGGGGGCTCTGCAGTTTCTACCAACTTTCATGCTAAGTAATCCATTTTAGTCAAACCTTGATTTCTAGAGAGTTACTCAAAGGTACATATCAAAGGGAAGATTGCTGATTGGCTAAAATTATTGGAGATTTTCTACGTCATAATCACGATTAAATTTCGACCAATCGGCTGTTCTCTCAACGTTTTGTGCTTGATGAATGGATTAGAATGACGTACAATGTTTGAAAAGATGGAGGAAATCGGCGGAGACACTTAAAAATATTTCTTTCGAATATAAGCTTGCACCATTTTTCTTGTGAAAAG
The DNA here is from genome assembly GCA_029931535.1 of Margaritifera margaritifera. Classification (NCBI taxonomy): domain Eukaryota; kingdom Metazoa; phylum Mollusca; class Bivalvia; order Unionida; family Margaritiferidae; genus Margaritifera; species Margaritifera margaritifera. The sequence continues at coordinate 293,946 of JAQPZY010000980.1, forward strand.
TAATTAATTACTTGTAGAAATATCTGCTGGCGTGTTCACTTTGGCGTAACAATGTATCAATAAAGCTGCAATATTGAAATACCGGTCACCTGAGGCAAGTTGAACACTGTCTTTCCAGAGGAAAAAAATTCACAATTTTGAAAACATGTTGGCGCTTATAAAATGATGCCTGGATTACTGAAAAGTGTTAACGTAAATGCGAATACCATTAGGAAATCGAGGGCTAGATGCGAAACTGCAATTTCTCGAGACTAAACGTATAAATTGTCTGGTATTATAGAGTTATGAAAGGTGTAATGTATTACAAAGGTTTTTAATCCGCTGCCTTCACTACAAACATAATATTGTCGTGATTTTTTTTACATATAATAAAGTATGAAGCTTGTATTAGATACCTGTGTGTAAAAACAACAACAACCAATACCTGTGTGTAAAAACAACAACAACCAATACATGTGTGCAAAAACAACAACCAATCCCTGTGTGTAAAAACAACAACCAATACCTGTGTGTAAAAACAACAACATTAGATACCTGTGTGTAAAAACAACAACATTAAATACCTGTGTGCAAAAACAACAACAACCAATCCCTGTGTGTAAAAGTAACAACATTAGATACCTGTGTGTAAAAACAATAACATTAGATACCTGTGTGTAAAAACAACAACAACCAATACCTGTGTGTAAAAACAACAACAACCAATACCTGTGTGTAAAACAACAACAACCAATGTCGGCTTCCTTTACGACATGTTATTGTAGACTGGGAAGGAGACAAAATAGAGGAAAGAAACCCGCGGTCATTCAATAAATTAGTTCTACAGTATTCTCTTGTGCGACAGTTTTTCGTACGGTTGGGGACTCCGCTTTTCCTTGTTCAACCTTACGATTTATTAAATACCCATTTATTCTTACATGCTTGATCTGGCGTTCGATACAGCTATTCAATCCGTATATCACACAGGCAAGTTTGAACAACTTAGTTGTCTTCTTTGACGTCCGCGAATATATTTTTAAACTCAGTGAATCGAAATTTTCTAAATCCCAATATGTTTTTTGAATTTCGTTCGTACAGTAAAGCTAAAATTATTTAGAAAGTGTAAAAGTGGGGGTATGTAATAAATACAAAACCGCATTAATGTTTTTTTCTGACTCAGGGAAACGAACTCTTTTGATATGGCTTATGAATACGTCTCGGCCTGAGAGCCTCGATTTATTCATATGCCATATCAAACGAGTTCTTTCCGCCGGCTCAGAACATGACACGAAACAGGGTTCAGGATTTTTTTTTCGAAGCACTTGTCACTGGGACGAGTGAGTTGCAAGAAATACTCGTCCCTGTCATCACTTTACTCAGCACAGTCAACTTATCCACTACATTACTTACTACAGAACCACAGACACCCGATGCAAATTTGATACTAAAATAGGCCCAAACCATGAAAATATTATGTTCTAAGTGAAGGCAGCGAGTTTAAAACCATTCTAATACAAGGTCCCTCATAAAAATATATAATAAGAAACAAGGTTTGTAACTCGAGAAATTATGGTTTTTCACCTAGCCCACCATTTCCTAATGGGGTTTTTTTTCGACGTTTTTTAGTAATCTAGGTGTCATTTTAATGTGGAGAAGTTTAGCTTTAGAACGAGCTCTTTCACATCTTATAAGTTACATACCTGGGAAGTGTAGAGCCAGAAAATGTCAAAATTTTGTGACTTTTCGTCTGGTCAAACTGTAGTAAATTTTGCGCAGGTCACAGGTATTTTCAAAACTGCGAAGCTTTATTTATACATTGTCACGCCAAAGCGAAGATGCCAGCAGATATTTTTTTTATCAGTACGTAATTACTTTACACACGAATAATGTCGCTAACTTACATTTGAAAGAAGAATTCCAAGCGTCTACGCAATTTTCACTCACTTTTGTACTCATCAATCAATTTCAGTCAAACTATTTCTAGAGAACTTGTCAAGGCGCCTATCAAACTCAAGATTCATGATTGGCTACAAGTTTTTGGAAAGTTGCTACGTCGTGGCCCCGCCAAAATTAAGACCAACCAGCGGTTGTTTCGACATTATGTGTTTTCTAAATAGATTACAATAGCATGTATTGTGTGTAAAATTGATGGGAACCGGCAGAAACACTTAAAATTCTTCTTTCGAATGTAAATTAGCACATTTTTCTCGTGAAAAGGAATTACATTTTTATAGAAATATCTGCTGGTGTCTCGGTGAAAGTGGAGTCTTGAAAATTCCGGTGATATGGGGCAAGTGTAACACTGTCTGACGAGACAAAATATCACACAATTTATAGTGTATACATTCCTAGGCTTTTAACTGATCACAGGTCTAACTTATCAAGATGTGTGATCCATCGTTGAAAAGAAACTTTCTCAACATTAGCATAATGCTTAGATTACCTAAAAGTGTCACTGTAAACGCGAATATCGTTAAGAAATCGGGGCTTGATACGAAACTGCGATTTCTCGAATTAGAATACAAATCTTATGTCTTCTTATATATATATATATATATATATATATATATATATATATATATATATATATATATATATATATATATATATATATATATACACACACAAAGCGCCATGTATGCTAAGGTTTTTAAACCCGCTGTCTTCACTAGTAACACTATTTTCATGATGTGTACCTATTTTAGTATCAACTTTGTGTCAGGTACCTGAGTAAAAAGCAAATTCGACTTCCTTTGCAGCATGTTCTGGACTGAGAAGTAGGCAAAAGGTTTCGATAATTGACCCACGCTGCATTTAAAGCAATGTTGAACCGAATCGGCTTTTGTTAAGGGTATCAAATGGACACATTTATTTCCATGGTGTTAATCCACATCTACTTGGCCCGGGGACGAGTAAGTAGTAAAGTTTTCCTCGGCACAGACAATTTTCACTCGGTCAGGACGAGAGAACGAGTGTTTTTCCTGAGCCCTGCCGAATGCAGTTTTGTATATCTGTTATCCGACTGGAGACTATCGTGCAGCTAATATTTTATCAGATTGTGCAATATTGTGTTCGAACAAATGGAATGACATCGAAGTGTAAACAATAGTGAAGCTTACGCTAAATTCTGTCTTATGTTGTTTTTATTTCCACAGTCTGTGATAACATTGGAAATGGTCGTGAAGTATTGTTGTTATGAAACTTGTGGTGGTAAATATCAAATATAAAAAATATCACTCCTATACAGAAATATATGGATATATAAATCTATTTATTCACATGTTGTTCTTTCTATAATTAATTTTGTTTTATACCAATCAAACTATATTAGGTAGCTTGTGTATAAGGGTCACACTTTTCTAACACCAATATAAACGTGCTTTACGTCAGCAGTTGATGCTTGTGTATAAGGGTCACACTTTTCTAACACCAATATGAACGTGCTTTACGTCAGCAGTTGATGCTTGTGTATAAGGGTCACACTTTTCTAACACCAATATAAACGTGCTTTACGTCAGCAGTTGTTGCTTGTATATAAGGGTCACACTTTTCTAACACCAATATAAACGTGCTTTACGTCAGCAGTTGTTTTTTGTATATAAGGGTCACACTTTTCTAACACCAATATAAACGTGCTATACGTCAGCAGTTGATGCTTGTGTATAAGGGTCACACTTTTCTAACACCAATATAAACGTGCTTTACGTCAGCATTTGATGCTTGTGTATAAGGGTCACACTTTTCTAACACCAATATAAACGTGCTTTACGTCAGCATTTGATGCTTGTGTATAAGGGTCACACTTTTCTAACACCAATATAAACGTGCTTTACGTCAGCAGTTGTTGCTTGTGTATAAGGGTCACACTTTTCTAACACCAATATAAACGTGCTTTACGTCAGCATTTGATGCTTGTGTATAAGGGTCACACTTTTCTAACACCAATATAAACGTGCTTTACGTCAGCATTTGATGCTTGTGTATAAGGGTCACACTTTTCTAACACCAATATAAACGTGCTTTACGTCAGCAGTTGTTTTTTGTATATAAGGGTCACACTTTTCTAACACCATTATAAACGTGCTATACGTCAGCAGTTGATGCTTAAGTCAGAATGGTATGTAAAGCATGGAGACATCTTATAGATGTGCAATTTCTGAACACAAAAATGTCCCAGTGTGTAACTGCGAAATTTCGACATTTATTGTCATACGGATGGGAGTGAGGCGGGATGGAATGACAAACATATGTTGTTTAAATACTTGATACAACAACAAAAGAATTAAAACAACAATATCACATTATTTTGACAGTAACTACAAAATAATGATAACATCTGTGATCCTGTTTTTTGTTTTTTAACGAGCGTCTGCACGTTACACTGGTCTACAGTCAAAATGCTTCCGCAATAAATGTTGTCAAACTTGACTAATTCTGGGTCACTGAGAACGAAAATGATACTTAAAATTGTTGATTGGCTCTAGTTTTAAAGATATGATACTGGGTCAGTATATACGACCCTTGACTTGGGAATGGCGGACGATAAGTGAGTTATAAAGGGAATGGATCTCAATTTAAACCAGAAATGACTAAAATACATCTTTGACTGGATCTATGAATAAATCTATGACTGGGTTTGGACAGTACTTGATTTTTAGGCAAAACAATGAATGATGCAATCGGAAGCTGGTATTTCGTCATACATGATATGAATTGCATCATGTTATTCCTATAAGTCATGGGTGATGCAATCATAACTAAGCTTACATCACTCTGCTGAAGAAATTGCCCTATATCAGCTCTACAAATCATACAGTGTCATGCTCTCTTATTTGTCAGTGTTTGATTTTGCAAAGGGACACATTTCTGTTTAGCCAAAGTGAGCAGAGATGCCTCGTACTTGTGTGAACAATGCAGATGACTTCTGCTATGTTTGTGGTGACGTGACTTTTGCATCACAAAGGCGCAGTATAACCACTATGGTTAAGAAAGCATATCACCTTTATTTTGGCTGCAAAATTGGAGATCAGGACAAGAGGTGGGCCCCACACATATGCTGCAACACTTGTGCAACAAATCTTCGCCAGTGGCTGAACAGGAAAAGGAAATCTATGCCTTTTGCAGTGTCAATGATTTGGAGAGAGCCAACAGATCATATCAGCAATTGTTACTTCTGCCTCCAGTTGGGAAAGGTGTGTCAAAGAAGAAAAAGTGGACTGTGCATTATCTAAACATTCCATCAGCTATACGCCCAGTACCCCAAGGAGAAGGACTGCCGGTTCCTGATGCACCAGAATCATTCTCACTTGAGTCAGACGAGGAAGAGGATGAAACTTCTAGTCCTGAACCATCAATGTCACATGACCCATATTTTCTCCCATCCTCCTCCTCTGAACCACACCTCATAACACAAGGTGAATTGAATGACCTTGTCAGGGATTTGGAACTACCCAAGAGTAAGGCAGAGCTGTTGGGCTCCAGACTGCAGCAGTGGAATCTCCTGGCAGGTGATGTTAGGTATTCCATGTTCCGTGACCGTCAAAAGGATCTTGTCCCATTCTTCTTCATGGAAGGTGATCTTGTAACCTGCAACAACATGGATGGTGTGATGGCAGCCCTCAACATCGCTCATGATCCAGATGAGTGGAGACTGTTCATTGATTCATCGAAGACGAGTCTTAAAGCTTTTTTGCTGCATAATGGCAGTGTTTTGCCATCAATTCCAGTTGGTCATGCAGTCCATATGATGGAAACATATGAAAACATGAAACAACTTTTGAGGTGCATAAACTATGACCAACATCAGTGGCAGCTTTGTGGCGATTTCAAGGTTCTTGCTCTCTTGCTTGGTCTGCAGACTGGATACACAAAGTACTGCTGATTTCTCTGCGAATGGGATAGTCGTGCTAGAGATTCCCACTACATCAAGAGAGATTGGCCACTCCGACAGTCATTGGAGCCTGGGATGAAAAGTGTTCAGTATCCACCACTTGTTGAATCAAGGAAGATTTTGTTACCACCCTTGCACATCAAGCTGGGTCTGATGAAGAACTTTGTCATTGCCATGGACAAAACACAAGCAGCTTTCAAGTACCTCCGTGGAAAATTTCCAAGGTTAAGTGAAGCCAAGATAAAGGAAGGTGTCTTTGTTGGTCCTCAGATTCGTGAACTTCTTCGAGATGATGCATTTCACCGTGCACTTTGTGGCAAGGAAAAGACGCCATGGAAAGCCTTCCAGTTAGTGGCAACACATTTTCTCTGAAACAACAAGGTAGACAACTACAGGGAGTTGGTGGAAAACCTCTTCAAGGCATACAAAAGCCTTGGTTGCAACATGTCACTAAAAATACATTTTTTGCACTTAGATTTTTTTCCACCGAACTGCGGAGCAGTGAGCGACGAGCGCGGCGAGTGATATCACCAGGACATTGTAACAATGGAGAAACGCTATCAGGGCAAATGGAGCCCATCAATGCTTGCAGACTATTGCTGGGCAGTGACAAGAGATGCTCCATTTAATGAATACAAGAGACAAGCCAAGAAGCGCAGAGTAGACACTGAATAAGGACTAAACTATGTACTTATATATACATGATAGTTTTTTTTGCTTTCGTTTCAATACATTTTTTATTTATATAACCCTTATGCTATTTTTTAAAGTGTTACATAAACAGGACATGTGAAATATTATCATGTAAAGCAACCATAAATACATGAAAAGACCTAGGTTTACAATTTATGATTAAAAGTCTACTATGTACACAATATACATAGACGTAAAATGTAAAAGCTTAAATATCTTAGAAACAGTATCCAATCAGTTGTTTTAATTGTCATATTTGAATTCAGCACATCAAAATCCCTAATAAATAGCACATCTGAAGCAGACGACTTCTAAAAAATTGTAGACCAGTGAATTATCACCTGATAATAAAGCTGAGTTACATGACGATAGTGCTGAGTTACATGATGATAATGGCTGAGTTACATGATGATAGTGGCTAAGTTACATGATGATAGTGGCTGAGTTACTTGATGATAATGTTGAGTTACATGATGATAGCGGCAAAGTTACATGATGATAGTGGCTGAGTTACATGATGATAATGGATAAGTTACATGATGATAGTGGCTGAGTTATTTGCTGATAGTGGCTGAGTTACATGATGATAATGACTGAGTTACATGATGATAATGGCTGAGTTACATCATGATAGTGGCTGAGTTACATCATGATAGCGGCAGAGTTACATCATGATAATGGCTGAGTTACATGATGATACTGTCTGAGTTACATGGGCACCACATGTGCGAAATTTATTGTTTAGATTTGACTTTGGCTTTGTCTGGATTTCTCAAGAAGTCAGCGATATTATTATTTTCTACGTGAATTTGCGAAAGATTGTATGTATCAAAATCGTCATGACAAGGTAAATCAGTCAACAAAATCTGCATATTACAGTGAACACAAAGTCATTGCTGAATTTTTAGAATATCTATGCATATGACTGCCTTCATGCATTCTTAGAGACTTTTCCATGTTTAGATGTTCTAGCCATACATTTAATATAGAGACATCTAGATACAAAGCTGTCATTGCCTCAGAGCGCTTTTCTAATTTTTTTGTCTCAAGAAATAACTGACTGTTAGTTGGTTTGTAAAAATGAACAAGATGTAAACAAAAAATATATATTTAGATCAACCAGGGACTTATACATGTATGTATTAGTCCATGGATAATTATTGGTATGCTTGTCCATCTTTAGAAATATTGTATTGTATAGCTTGATGTCATCAGAAAGTCCATAGTTTATTGGCTAGACAAGAAATTGTATAGCTTGATGTCATCAGAAAGTCCATAGTTTATTGGCTAGACAAGAAATTGTATAGCTTGATGTCAGCAGAAAGTCCATAGTTGAATTAGCTAGACAAGAAATTGTATAGCTTGATGTCATCAGAAAATCCATAGTTGAATTAGCTAGACAAGAAATTGTATAACTTGATGTCATCAGAAAGTCCATAGTTTATTGGCTACACAAGAAATTGTATAGCTTGACATCAGAAAGTCCATAGTTTATTGGCTAGACAAGAAATTGCATAGCTTGATGTCATCAGAAAGTCCATAGTTTATTGGCTAGACAAGAAATTGCATAGCTTGATGTCATCAGAAAGTCCATAGTTTATTGGCTAGACAAGAAATTGTATAGCTTGATGTTATCAGAAAGTCCATAGTTCATTAGCGAGACAAGAAATTGTATAGCTTGATGTCATCAGAAAGTCCATAATTTATTCGCGAGGCAAGAAATTGCACTGAATATCTGACAATTATACTTTGAGAAGTGTATCGTTTGAGAAGTGTATCGAACTTCAATTTATAATAATGAACCAGTGGCCTAAATTACATAAATACATAAATATTTGTATGAACCAGTGGCCTAAATTACTGAAATAAATAATTAGCATAATGAACCAGTGAGCTAAATTACTGAAATAAATAATTATTATGATGAACTAGTGGCCTAAATTACTGAAATAAATAATTATTATAAACCAGTGGCCTAAATTACTGAAATAAATAATCTTGAATGGCGACCCTTTCTAGCACTTTACTTCGATTTCCAGTTGTAGGGAGATCATGACATTGTTACACCCTTGCAGTTGTACAACCGAGTGACTTTCAGTCTGGTTGTCTGGCAATTAAAATCCCAGAACATCGTTTTCTTTAGAAGTTTGTCAATAGGGGTAAAAAGACACCGTGTCCACGCTGTCTGTTTTTAGGCACGAAGTAACTACACATTGCATCACCTCATACGTAATCAGTCCCGTGCTTGCCAAAATAGTAATGTCTGCTTATACCGGAATATAACCAGTACACTTGTACGTTTAGCCTTTTTTCAGTGAATCTTCTCTGGTCCAAAGAAGTTCAAGTTCCAATTCTTGTTCAGACGTAAGCTTATATACATATAAAGTATGTATGCTTCATGTCAAAATCAAAATAATTAATTGTAACCAAAAGGTGCATAATATTAATACATAAAGTGTATACACGAAATCACACAATAACAGTCGTTTGCATACATGTATAGAAAATACTGTGAAAACATATATGCAGCCAGCTATAAAGGTTTTGGACTTGCTTCATGGAACACCGGTTTCGGTATCCATGGTTGGGAGATTAAGGTCCTCCCCCCCCCCCCCCATATGTAATTCAAACCCAGCCGCACCCCCCACCCCCGTAATTTCTCATTATTATTTTTGCCCCTGCTTTGTCTGCCTATTAGGTAATCCATCACTGGTTGGGACAGAATGTGAATGAATTAAAAATACACCGGATGAACACTAATCGGGCAATACTTAGCAAATAGCCACAGTGATTAGCTCAATGAAATTTAAGATAGTAGCCTAACGTACAATTTAGGAAATCAAATTGAAATTCGCCAAGTTTACCCAACTGAATGTCAAGTTTTGGACTCGTACAGCACAGTTTATAATGTGGATTAAGATCGCCCCAACAATAATAAAATTAATATGGTTCAACAGGATATGGGTCGCACCAACCCCCACAATATGGTTCGGCAAGATAAACTAACAGGGGGGAAAAAAGCATTATAACTGCCACTGCTCGAGTCAAACCAGTTTAGTCCGCTATTTACCGCGTAGTTATGTTAGCGCTTGATTGACAAGCTGTCCTGTTGGCAAGGATTTCCAGGCGTACCGAAAGCCTCCAACTCGTTCACTTACGGACTGTAAGTACTTTATCATATTGACTTAGTATCCATCTGTATTCATTCATTTTGCAATTTAAATTTGTCCAGATTTGTTGATTCGAGATTTACTTTCCTGTTGATGGTATAATCTTCTTACAGGAGAGAAGCGACTTATCAAACTCGGTTAACTTTTGTTGCGGTTCGACTAGGTAAGGGCAGGTCTAATAAGTTTGTATGCCCTCAGGAAGAAGACAATTACTGACTGACTTTGTGGGTATATAGGTTTATCTTACTGTTGGATGGTTACAGTTTTTCCGCACTCGTCATATTTGAAAGTTGATATGATCACACACTTTTCTGGTTATTTCACTCCCGCCTTGAGTCCGTATTCATGGATGTCAAGAAATAGTACGTTCTTTACTCAAAGGAGATGCTCCCCTGTAAATAATGGGCAGAACCCAATATGGCCACTGTGTATTATAAGCATAACATTCAATTTATGAGACAATACTACTGAAAAATAATAGGGAAAAATACATATTTATTTTCTAATATATGAGGACTAATTTATGAATATATGATGAACATGACTGTAAACTTGCAGTTACCAAAGGTCAATAACTTTTCAGTATTTTAATTTTAAGCGTTGTAAAAATTGCACATTTAAAATATAATTTTAAATTGGACCATTTCGTTCGAAAAACTAGAATTTTTTGGTTTGTTCGTAAAACACGTTTTTCCGCGCTTCCTGATTTTGATCACACCGAAGTTTAATCTATTGTAGACCTGTGAGAGTAAGAACCTCCTCAGGGGCAATTCTGAGTTGGGTATGAGTGTTGTCTTTTCATGCCCGATCAGTATCAGTATGGTCAGAAGATCCGGATCTCAGTTGTTTCCAAGTTATAATCCAGTCGCTTAGACAATATCAGTCGCATCTATAAATTTGTCTTTTCATGGCCATTGTGTGCATATATGGTTATAGGGTGGGGATCTCAATAGTGTTTGTGTTATGACCCAGGGCATTACCCACTGCACTCAGGGGTCCTAGTCTGACTATGTCAGACATTGGAGACATACAACTTTTTGTAAAATAACCCCACTCCTCTAGAGTCACCCCCAGGGCGAGATAAAAATTCCAAAAGTTTTGGCAGAACTTACACCCATTAGGAAAAAAAAAAAAAACAAACGTGTGTTTCCTATTACACTGGTTTTAAAATTAGGATAGGCAGGTATTTTTTTTTTTAAAACATATATAAATCAAGTAATATTTCAACCGCTTCAAAGTACTGGGCAAAACCCGGCTCAGTTAGATGCACAAATCGATTTCGGCAATGAGATTTTTTTTATTTTAAAAAAAAAATTGGGGGTGGGGTAGGGAAATGTGCTAATGTCGGCAATGAGCAACAGGGACGGTCGGCCGACCGGAAACATATATATATATATATATATATATATATATATATATATATATATATATATATATATATATATATATTTTGCCTTAGGTTTATCACTGACCCAAATTACATGTGTCAAGCTCAAACTGTGTAGAAGAATTCAATGACAATACACACCTATTTACGTATATCTGTATCCGTACGGACGGGCTGTATCACAACATCCAGCGCTTCTTGCGCGGTGATAACAAGGGCAATGATAATCATTATGGTGAAATAGTTAGGAAAGGCTTGAAACAGTGCAGTTTGATTGCCTTGTAATTGGACTCCAGCTGAGTTTCTCTGCGGAAAGTGCCAGCTGTGGCCATTGGGCAGTTACTCCCAGATAACGATTGGTTTTTTGGGGGGTTTTTTGGGGTTTTTTTTTGGTGTGTTTAATGTCATTTTTCAGTACATGACAGGCAATTCACCGACCCACGGGAAGCTACTGGCAAGCTTTCTCACATACCCACGTTGGCCGAGCCCGAGACTCAAACCCATGTGGACGGAGGTGAGATGTCAGTGATCTGTAAAGGCGAGCGCCTTAGACAGCTCGGCCACCCGGGACCCCTTCCCAGATAATGAAAACCTCTTGTTAATTATTGTGCACTGAACGAAAATTAAAAGCTCAAATTGGTTCTAATTTTGCTTATTTATGGGAAATATTACTTTTTTACACACATTTTACCAACTCTGTTACATTTCCTTTAAACTTTCTTTTTCAGAACATAAACTGTGATTGAAAATAGGGACCATTTGATTTTAGCTAAGTCAGTTTAAGATATTAAAATTTTAAAAAAATATATTTCGTAGAATAGACAAATCTGCATTGTTGATGTCCATACTGAATCACATGGGCTGCCAAAACCATGAAAATTACGTTACTCACATAAAATGTGTCCAGTATCAAAACATTGAATGACAGAGCAAACCGTCTGGTTAAATTTCTCGTCCCATACTTTCACATAACAAACCATTCAGTGAATTTAACCATACCGCAAGTAAAAGGTAAACCCGTTTATAGAAGACAGGAACCATACTTATTCTCTTGGATAAAACGGTTTAAAGAAATCTTAAAAACCATTTAATGAAACTCGGGTAGTATAATCACAGACCATTCCATACAGTACCAATGAATCCGTCAATCTTCTCCCAAAGCCATATAATTAAAAAAAAAAAAGCGACCACGCAATGTAGCACGCCATCAAGTGAAAAGCGAAACGAAACGGTGAAAACTCAATTGACGGAGTTAGTAGTATACATTTTGAGAGATCTGGACCATAGGGAAAGTAATACGTCTATACATCTTTTTAGAAGAAGCCCACGCATAAAAAATATCCTTGAAAATCGGGAGGAGACGTTATGCAGCCATATTTAATTAAAATCTTAACTTTTCAAATTCCAATGTACAGCTAGGTTGCAATTTTACGTAATTCACCTTAGTGACCTTTTGGTAACAATTGGCAACATTTTCTGACAATTGGTTAGTGACATTTAGTTACTTGCATTTTTTCGCTGCCAAAATAGACGGTTATTATGCACAAACAGTGTCCCTATTGCCATCACTGGACAAGGGGCACGTGTAAGGTTGACACGGTGTGTAAAATGCAAATATCATAACTAGATAGATTAATTTAACAAGCTTACAGCAGCAAGCAAATTGTCAGAGACTGGGCACAGTGACATCAATTTGATAAGCAGAGAATAGACACAAAGAGGGTATACAGCAGCTAGAATAGTAAAACATTGTGGAAGAAAGATTGCTTAAATCAGACAAAAAATAACGACAGAGGCATTTAAGCTACTGGCAAAAAAATTCACGCTACAAAGAGTAAAATAGACAGTTTGTTTCACAAACTACAGGACATAGAATCAATTTTGAACATAGTATTAACTCTACTGGTCATAGACCGGAAGAGCTTATGGGATGGTCTGTTCGTCGTCCGTCAATCCGTTAGCACAAGTTTGTTATCGCTACTCCTAAACTATTTGGAGGATTGCCATGACTCTTTACACGCATATTCATCCCATATTCTAGTTGGTTATAAATGAAAATGGCGCTGCTCGGACATCCAATATGGCCGCCACGAGTCATTTCGAAAATCTTGTTATTGCTACTCCTCCTGAATGGATAGTCATATCAACATGAGGTTTTCTCTAAAAGACATTATGATGTCTAGTTGGTTCTGAATGAAAATGGTGCCGATATGAGGTTCAATATGGCCGCCACAGTGGCCATATTGAAAATCCTGTTATCTCTCTTCTCCTCATACATGGATGGTCATATCAACATAGGGTTTTCACTAAAAGACTTCTTATAATGTCTTGTTGTCCCAAATAAAATTATTGCCGATGTGAGGTCCAGTATGGCCGTCATCTTGAAAAATCTTGTCGCTACCCCTCCTTAACGCAGGGTAATATCAGCATGGGGTTTTCACCAAAAGACTTCTGATGATGTCTAGTTTGTCCTAAATGAAAATGGTACCGATCTGACATCCAATATCCCTGTCATAGCGGCCATCTTCAAAATCTTTTTATCGCTACTCCTCCTACATGGATGGTCATATCAACAGGGGAGGGGGTCACTAAAAGACTTATGATGTCTAGCTGATCCCAAATAAAAATGGTGCCGATATGACATCCAATAGGTCCGCCAGACAGTGGTCATCTTTAAAATCTTGTTATCGCTATTCTTCCTGAATAGATGGTCGTATAAACCGAAATTGTCACTACGAGACTTCTTATCATGTCTAGTTGGTCTTAAATGAAATTGTGTCGATCTAACGTCCAATATGGCCACCACAGCAGCCAGCTTGAAAATCTTGTTTTTGCTACTCTTGAACGGAAAGTCATATCTTGAAAATTTTGCTATCTCTTCTCCCAAATGGATGGCTATATCAAGATGGGGTTTTCAACGACATACTTCTTATGATACCTAGTTGCTCCTAAATGAAAATGGTGCCAAGCTGACATCCAATATGTGCACCAGCTAATTTGAAAATTTTGTTATCGCTGAGGAATATCAGAGGTGGTTTCAACACTCCACAGTTAAAAGGAAGAAATGATCTTATCTTGAATTCCTGGAAATTGTTTTCGTCCAGTAGAGCGTCTGTCCCTTTGAGGGACACTTGTTTCGTTTTACGCGGATCGAACAAAAACAGACCAGATATATGGGGATCTTGAACAAATGGAGAAGGACATGGAAAAGGAATAAAAAAGAAGACCAAACTGAATATGAAGAGCTAACAAAAACTGTAAAAAGAGAGGAAATTATTATTTGGGACACTGTCTATATCCAGCTTTCTGTTGCTTATTGGTATCGGCTAAGTCATTTACAAACTGGAGTACTTTTCAAACCCAACTGTTGAACAAAAAATAAAACTGCAGAACCTGTACAAAGTCTAACGTTGCTGACCTTGGAAGTAAACCAACTGTACGACCTAGGAACAAATATTTCTTCACTAAAATGATGTAGACCTTCTACCTATTTAATGTCAGAGGAAACAAAAAAATGAAACAACAACAAAATACCTAATGAAATTCATACTAAATATCATGCACCACGCATTAGACAACAAAAATATTGTTTTATTCTGTTTAGCCTGTTGCTGCAAAAAAACTAGTCGATTATAAGAAAGGATCACCTTTAAAAAGCTCTATCGAAGAGTTGCATAAACTGTTATTGCCATTGCCCATGTCTGAGTTAACCAAAAACTATAAAACTATTTAAGCTTGTTTGTTGCCGGATAAAAATAGTTCCATAGGTTAAATACGTATAGTCTCGTGCTTTTTCAATGCCCTTTTCGTTAATACGTAAAGTTTCGTGCTTTTTCAATGCCCTTTTCGTTTCTGTAGCCTTTTTTTTTTTTTTTTTTTTTACAACAATATCTGCTGTAACATTCAATTTCATAATAAAAAAAGTCAGCAGTGTATTGTAATTCATGTTGTATGTTACCAATAAATGAATTGAGCTCTTTTACAGCTTTAAGTATATAGCATGTTGATATGATGCCAACATAGACAATTGCAGTAATGTCCAAATTTGTATAGATGATTTAGATTGCTTTGTATGTCATATACAGTAAAGCCATTTTGGTGTATGGAAATCAGCTTTTCTTACCTTTAACAGATCCAAATTGTCGAATCTCAAACCTGATTGATCTAGTAATTTTAATTTGTAAAATAATACCCTCGATTCTAACTGGTCAACTTATTTAAATGTTGATTTTTAATGTTCTCCTAACCCTACTCAAGTCGGTGATACATAATATAGAAACTATTGGTGGTCCAGTGATTTTAAAATTTGATTTTTAGTTTTTTCTTATCCTTATATATGATTGTGATACACAAAAATATGAATGATCCAGACATTTTGTTGTTGTTGTTGTCAAATTACACCGTCAAGTCTAACTGGTGTAGACATTTTTAGAATTGTATACATTTTGGGAGTACTGGATTTTTTTATTTGGAAGCCGTGGTAAATCGGTTGGTACAGCTTGGGACTCGTAATCCATTGGTGGCGGGTTAGATTCTCGCCTAAGCCAGCCTGGGTCAGCTGCCTCCTTTGGATACGCTTTTAGCTCCATTTTCCTTGTCATCATATAGCCAATAATGTGTTAAAAATGCCGTTAAAACCAACAAAATGAAAACAAAAGTCATTTCTTTATTTTGAGTAGGCAAAGCCCACGCAAAATGAGGTATAGTCGCACAGTCCATTTGATTCCTATAAACCCGTTTGTTTTTAGTTTGATGTAAATCCACTTCTTTAAGCAAACCATACTCAAAAAAAAAAAAGAAATTTTTAATAGCATAAATAGCCCAGAATTGTTTAAAGTCACAATTTATTTCACAAGTTTTCTTCTTTGCAATCACTATTTTATGTTTATAGTAGGGATCACGACGAAAGTAGATAGGAATAATTAAAAAAATACAATTTATGTTTTTTTTTATAGTAGGGATCACTTTGAAAGTTGATAGGATAATGAAAAAATACAATTTATGTTTATTGTAGGGATCACTTCGAAAGTTGATAGGAATAATTAAAAATACAATTTATGTTTATAGTAGGTATGACTTCGAAAGTAGATAGAGATAATGAAAAAATACAATTTGTGAATTATGAAAACAGGTTTGCATGATAATCTGGTGTTGTGAAGTGCGCCTTTTGTATTTATAAATCCAGGTACGAGAACACAATGAGAACTGAGTGTGTAGGAGAAGAAATACACTTCTAGAAACAGAACAGTACACAATACGATTTGTATACAACTGTATACAGTGAAATTTGACAGTTTTAGAAAGTGGACTCATCACATGTTTACAGGAAGCTTCCGGACAATTTCGATATAGATGACAAAGAATGCAACATCTTAGGTTATGTATGAATGGATGTAAGATTTTAGGTACTGTATGAAATGATGTAAGATTTTAGGTAATGTATGAACGAATGTAAGATTTTAGGGAATGTATCAATGGTTGTAACATTTTTAGGGAATGTATCAGTTGATGTAAGGTTTTAGGTAATGTATGAATGGATGTAAGATTTTAGGTACTGTATGAACGAATGTAAGATTTTAGGTACTGTATGAATGGATGTAAGATTTTAGGGAATGTATCAAATGGATGTAAGATTTTAGGTACTGTATGAATGGATGTAAGATTTTAGGTACTGTATGAACGAATGTAAGATTTTAGGTACTGTATGAATGGATGTAAGATTTTAGGTAATGTATGAATGGATGTAAGATTTTAGGTACTGTATGAATGGATGTAAGATTTTAGGTACTGTATGAATGGATGTAAGATTTTAGGTAATGTATGAATGGATGTAAGATTTAGGTATTGTATGAATAGATGTAAGATTTTAGGTATTGTATGAATAGATGTACGATTTTAGGTACTGTATGAATGGATGTAAGATTCCTTGTGTACACCTATTACATGAATCACTGTGGTATTAAAACTTTGCCGTACTTAGTGGATGTTGAGAAAATTGGAATATTGGATTATAATAGGCCTATGTTAACATCTGGTCCAGAACTCTCAAAATTTTGACTACTAACTCCGTCCGTCTGGTCCAGAACTCTCAAAATTTTGACTACTAACTTCGTCCGTTTCGATCGAGTTTTCACTGTTTCATTCCGCATTTCACTTGATGGCTACATTGCGTGCTCACTTTCTTATATAAGTATACGGCTTCGAGAGAAGAGTGATTGTTTCATGAATGGATGAATTATATGGCATGTCGACGTCTTGTTTACATAATACTTGATTTTTTTATCATATAACATATCGTTTTATAACGTGGCGAATGATTTTATTTCTTATTGTATCAGAAAAGCACAGTGATGGAATATACTACTGTATGGAATGATCTGTGATTAAACGACTAGAGTTTTCATTAAATGGTGGTTCGTAAGATTTGTTTAAACTCTTTTATCCAAGACATAATGGTTTACTTTTTAAAATAAACTCTGTTATCCAAGAGAGAATTGTTCACGTTTTTAATAATCTTAAATATGCAGTCTGGTTCAGTGCACATGTGAAGACGTAGAACCAGAAAATTACCGAACGGATTGGTTTATTATTAAATGGTTTCATATTGGATGCCATTTATGTGATTAGCGTAATTTGGATAGCTTTGGCAGACCGCAGAATGAACTTAACTGTTAGAGTCTTCATAAGATACTGCTGGATCTCATACAATTTTAATATCTCTAATTTTACATAGGACAAGTTTTCATCCAAAATAAAGGGTACATTAAATATGTCTGAATGTATATGAGAGAGTTGTGATTGTTTAAATAGCTCAGATATCATTTGAACTGCTGTCCATCTTTTTATACATGTATGTAAAAGTAACAATTAGTCCAGTATTCAGTAGTTCTTATATTTTACCACGATTTATGAAAGTCAAACGCTGAGATTAAATTTTTGTCATTTAAAATATCTGATACTTTATATATGAATCATGCCTAAATTATGCTTGGAAAATGATGACTATTTACCTGGAAGGTGTTTTTATTATATTTAAAGGAACAAAACAAAAAACAGATCGATAAGAAATACGGACACGGTAATGTTACCGTACGATGGTCAATAAAATAGTAAGAACATGAAATAATAATAAAAACTTGTCCAGGATATAGAAATGCTTTTTTTCTTTATTCAAAGCAACTTGTTTGATATACTAATTATTAGAACTGTTACTATAACCGCTGAAGAAATCTTCACTACAGTAATGTAGTATAAAGCAAGTTGATGTATACAGGATAACAAGGAACCAGATGATGATAGTACAGCATCATAGCGGGGGCCTCGTTCAAAAATCACTGAAATGTTTAATTCGGCTTGCTAAATTTAATATATTGAAATGCTAAAAAGTTAACGTGTAATTTATCTTTATAACAATTCCAGTCTGTTCCGCCGCTCTTTGTTTCTGCAATTTTTCTTATAAGTAAAACACCTTGCTTTCTTGGTATGTATTAGTTATATAATTATCAGTATTAAACATGTAATAATAGTAATAATAATAATGATGATAATAATAATAATAAATAGTATCTACAGTTACCATACTTTAGACACCATGCCTACATTCCAAAAAATTAACGCACGACGTCTGATAACTGTTGATACTAGGTACTAACATTATATAATGAATGTACATGAGAACAAACTGAGCGAAAATCAAATTGAACTTAAAAGAGTATGGAAAATAACTTTAGGTAAAAAAATACAAAATGAGTATACGCCCTCTCATGTTTTTTGTTTTTTTTCTTTCTTCTCTATTTTGTATTGTTTCGATTATGTTATCAATCATGAAATTATTTTTCAAGTGACTCTAAATTGGGCCCAAATACTCTTTTGCTCAGGTTTTTGGGTTAAAATATTTTTTCTTTGTAACTTGATGGAAAAGTGCCAGTGACAAGTTAGTTTAGGAAAACTAGAGCATAAACATATGTCGCTGATCAAATAAAAAATTTTTTTTTGCACAAGCACGCCTAATACTTATGTAATTTGTAATACCTTCATACAAATTACCGATAATTAGCCTTTACGCTATATTATTTAGTCATTCATCCATTCAGACGATCTAGGGAACTCTGCCATTTTTAACTGTTCTTATTTTAGCATAGTAACTGTTTAGTATGCGACATACGACTGAATTCTCTTTCGTAATATTAATTAAATACACGATTCACAATTTGTAAAGATTGCTCTGGGAAGAAACTTTGTGCTTTAAATATTTCTCTAATACATTTCTGTTCCACTAAAAGGATCCCCAATCATTAGAAATCGTAAACAAACACACGTCATATTTAAGCGGATAAACCATCGGCTCACCCTTTCTTTGTTATGATAATGTTCTCATGAGTAATATATTTCAATAGAAAATGACATTATATTTATTTAATCCACATCGCGCAGGTGTTGGACGGGTGTACGGACAAAATGTTTTTAGTAAAAATGTTAAAATGTGTAAAAAAAAAAAAAAAAAAAAAAAACTTGATACATGACGTAAGTTTACATTCTATATAGACGGGGACCTTCTTGAGAAATTGGCGGTTGTCGTCTTGAACTAATTTCGTGACTGTCACTTTGCTATCAAATTAAAAATAAAAACATTAACGCCGAAATATATGTGTAAAAACGCATTTGGACCTCTGGGGGACATTAATTGTGATTGACCATAGATGTTTGGAAAGCAGTGGATTTTAGATGCTAAATGTATTGCAATGTCACCGCCCTCCCCCCCTTCCCCAGCTTAAATAAATCCACGTCTTCGCTACATAATAAATGTGCTAGATAGTCAAATAAATTATCTTAATAGATAACTATGTGCTAGATAGTCGAATAAATTATCTTAGTAGATAACTATGTGCTAGATAGTCAAATAAATTATCTTAGTAGTTAACTATGTGCTAGATAGTCAAATAAATTATCTTAATAGATAACTATGTGCTAGATAGTCGAATAAATTATCTTAGTAGATAACTATGTGCTAGATAGTCGAATAAATTATCTTAATAGATAACTATGTGCTAGATAGTCAAATAAATTATCTTAGTAGTTAACTATGTGCTAGATAGTCGAATAAATTATCTTAATAGATAACTATGTGCTAGATAGTCAAATAAATTATCTTAGATAACTATGTGCTAGATAGTCGAATAAATTATCTTAGTAGATAACTATGTGCTAGATAGTCGAATAAATTATCTTAATAGATAACTATGTGCTAGATAGTCAAATAAATTATATTAATAGATAACTATGTGCTAGATAGTCAAATAAATTATCTTAATAGATAACTATGTGCTAGATAGTCAAATAAATTATCTTAATAGATAACTATGTGCTAGATAGTCGAAAAAATTATCTTAATAGATAACTATGTGCTAGATAGTCGAATAAATTATGTTAATAGATAACTATGTGCTAGATAGTCGAATAAATTATCTTAATAGATAACTATGTGCTAGATAGTCAAATAAATTATCTTAGTAGATAACTATGTGCTACATAGTCGAATAAATTATCTTAATAGATAACTATGTGCTAGATAGTCAAATAAATTATCTTAATAGATAACTATGTGCTAGATAGTCAAATAAATTGTCTTAATAGATAACTATGTGCTAGATAGTCAAATAAATTGTCTTAGTAGATAACTATGTGCTAGATAGTCGAATAAATTATGTTAATAGATAACTATGTGCTAGATAGTCGAATAAATTATCTTAATAGATAACTATGTGCTAGATAGTCAAATAAATTATCTTAGTAGATAACTATGTGCTACATAGTCGAATAAATTATCTTAATAGATAACTATGTGCTAGATAGTCAAATAAATTATCTTAATAGATAACTATGTGCTAGATAGTCAAATAAATTATCTTAATAGATAACTATGTGCTAGATAGTCAAATAAATTATCTTAATAGATAACTATGTGCTAGATAGTCAAATAAATTATCTTAATAGATAACTATGTGCTAGATAGTCAAATAAATTATCTTAATAGATAACTAAACGGAATTAGTTTACTCTATTTTTGATATTTCCCAATATCTCATACTAACAATAAGTATTATCAAAAAGTACAGTTAGGTTACACTGAAATTCCTATTTTCATTAATAATATTTGTAATTCCTTGATTTTCTGTTAATTATAGTTCATTTCCAGTGAGTCTTCATTTATTTTCGCTAATTTCCTTTCGTTTTTGGTGATTATGTATGTTCTACTTCAGCCATACCCTTTCTCAGCCCCGCACTATGACCTCATCTTTGCGAGAAAATTTAAAGTACATAAAGAGAGCAAAAGACTTACACGCATTCTGACCTAAAATAAAGTTATTTGGTTGCTCCCCCTCCCCCCCCCCAAAAAAAAAGTAAAACATATTCAAACTGCCCCGCAATAAAGTAGCTTGCGTTGCCAACTATGCTAATGCAGTTCCGCGGTGAAACATGTGCAGTTTTAATAACAAACTGTAACAATATTGAGATTACAAACAGTACATGGGCCAGTGACGTTGTTCTAGTACACATTGAATTAATATTAATAAACCGGGCTGGACGAAACCCGCACACCTAAACAACATGGTAGTACGAATACTGATTGTTGGAGCCGCGGTAGCTCAGTTGGCCGAGCATCTGACTCGTAATCCAAGGGTTGCGGGTTCGATACCCGCCTAGGGCCAGCCTGGGTCAGCCGCCTAGGTGTGTCCTTGGCACTTGGTTCCCATTTCCTCCGCATATCCAATAATGTGTTAAAAGTACCGTTAAAAGACGCAGAAAATGATTGCTGCTGCACAGGGAAACATCTGTCCACTTAAATAATGGGGGAGGGAGTGGAGAAAGTGGAGGGGTTGTTGGTGTTGGACCTTTAAATGTTAGTATTACGCCAGCTTCGAGAAATGAGGGTACAAATAGAATTTACTTACGTAACCGTCCGTCATCCCTTATTCCTACTACATTGTGGGTGCATCTTGTACATCAAAACTAGGATTTAATCGTATTCTGTTTCTAAAAGAAAGACCATGTCATATATTGCCACTAAACTTACAATGCAGGTGCATTTAATCATAGGTGTAATTTAATTTACTTACCAGGATTTATTCAGCTTGCTAAATAAAAAGTCGTGCTTTTTTGTATTATACAATTACATCTGTTGATATCAAATTTGCACTGTAGGTGAATGTTGGCCCTCACGTCGGGGCTCCAATTTCAATATCACTGCACCTATTGCCACTAAACTTGCACTGAAGATATACTATCATCACATGCTTCAATTCTCCCCGTTTTGCGCCACACTCTGGGTTATATAACTAAGGTGGGTCATGGGAATAAGAAATAGAATACTTTTTCAGCTGAAATTTTGAACAGTAGCAAAATATGATGAAAATCCATATCAAGACGTGCACTACACGACATGCAATTAGGTATACTATTGCACATTATAGACACTAGGAATATGTATCCCCACTTCGTATCGTGATACGAATGGTACGAATGATCCAATATAATACGTATTATGATACATACCATTCTGTTGGCTGTTTAAGGTTCATCAATTGGTATCTATTACCAACCTAATCCCACCCACCCTGACCCCGCTACCTGTTCCATTAATCTCACCTACCCTGACCCCGCTACCTGTTCCATTAATCCCACCCACCCTGACCCCGCTATCTGTTCCATTAATCCCACACACCCTGACCCCGCTACCTGTTCCATTAATCCCACCCACCCTGACATCGCTACCTGTTCCATTAATCCCACCCACCCTGACCCCGCTACCTGTTCCATTAATCCCACCCACCCTGACCCCGCTACCTGTTCCATTAATGCACAGGCCTTTGAAATTATATCACTGTAGTAATATGGTTTATATATATATATATATATATATATATATATATATATATAATATATATATATATATATATATATATATATATATATATATATATATATATCGGTATAGGATTATTTTATGGGTTTTATTTCTGCTCGTATATTTTGACATTTTCCTACTACAATATTTAAATTTCAAAGGCCTGGATTAATGCATTCTAAAATACAAGTAATCTGCATGACATGATAATACGGTATATTCGAAACTGTTGAAATGGAAAAAAGCCGTAAAACACAATCGATGAAACTTTTATTTAAATTAAGAATCTCCGAAACAACTAAAGCGCAACCATACTATTGCGGACCCCCCCCCCCCCCCTCCTCCACTCACACATAATGGCTGAAAATGATAGTACTGTATAATGCCATTTTAAATCAACACTCGGTACTTCTTTATTGGACATAGCTGTGACTAATACAACCAAAAACCCGGCGGCGACACAGCTGGAAATAACTTTTTTAATGCGATGTCTTCATTGCAAACGCATTTTTGTGTTACCTCCGCCATCTTGAATTTCTCCACAGGTATATGCCATTCAAAGGTGCGTGTCTGGCCTCATGTGCGGAGTATAATGGGAGGCCAGGGTACCAGGCTAATTATTGGCTATAATATGCTGATGAAATGGAAGCAATAAACTAGTTTTGCTCAATAAATCATTGGTCTGTAATAATTTGAAGATTGTTCCATGTTCCAAGTACATCAAAATGAGAACAATAAGTGTAGGTTCACCGAACTGGTTTTGGCCACTATGATCATCACTGTACTGTAGCATGTCCCACTCGAACAAAAAATGTACATAGGATTAATCGGGATTTAGTCTTGGATGAGATTTTGTTGTTCATTTTGTCATTTTTTCCACATGTAGATTTTGCAGATATATATTGAATTATATTGGCTTTTGAAATTGTCTATTTTAATTGAGTAGCGAGAGATTTTCTGTGAAAAACGGCATGTCAGTCTGTAGGCCACACCTAGCTGATTTGTAGACCACACTCAGCCTAGGTCAATCTGTAGGCCACGCGCAGCCTGGGTCAGTCTGTAGGCCACGCGCAGCCTGGATCAGTCTGTAGGCCACACTCAGCCTGTGTCAGTCTGTATGCCACACTCAACCTAGTTGATTTGTAGGCCACACTCAGCCTAGTCAGTTTGCAGGCGACGCTCAGACTAGGTCAGTCTGTAGGCCACGCTCAGCCTGGGTCAGTCTGTAGGCCACACTCAGCCTAGTCAGTTTGTAGGCGACGCTCAGCTTGGGTCAGTTTGTAGGCGACGCTCATCCTGGGTCAGTCTGTAGACCACGCTCAGCCTAGTCAGTCTGTAGGCCACGCTCAGCCTGGGTCAGTCTGTAGGTCACACTCAGTCTAGTCAGTCTGTAGGCCACACTCAGCCTGGGTCAGTTTGTAGGCCACACTCAGCCTAGTCAGTTTGTAGGCCACGCTTAGCCTGGGTCAGTTTGTAGGCCACGCTCAGCCTGTGTCAGTCTGTTGGTCACACTCAGCCTAGTTGATTTGTATGCCACAATCAGCATAGTCAGTCTGTAGGCCACATTCATCCTAGACAAGAACTTAAATAAAGTGAAATAAATTTAGTGGGAATAATACAACAAAATTGGAACCATGACCATACCCGCGTTATAAACGGGGGCAGCAGTATTCAAAGGGGCTTTAGTTGTTTGTTGGCGTTACACTTTCAATACTATGGTGGCTATATTATGCCAAGACAAAAATGGGAGTAAAGTGCCTTTCCCAAGGTCACACCGAGGCAGCTAATCCGGACTGGTCTGGGCGGGTATCGACCCTTGGATTACACTGACACTCTACCAACTGAGCTACCGCGGCTCAGAGGGGCTTTAAAAGTGAGTGCTTACTTAGTTTGAATTTGAATCGTATTCGGCCGTTCGGCCATGTACGACTATTTTAATCAGCGTGTTACGACTCTATGGTCTAAGAAAAATGTAACAGAAAGAAAGTGAAACCAACAAATCAAGTAAAAATCAACAAGCAATTTATTACTAGATAATTAAAATGAAAAATCAAAAAGTCACTTACAGTAATGTGTTTTGAAATCCTAATAATCCAATAAGAATGATTGTTCTAATCACAAGTCCTAAATATAGAATGTTCCGAATTCACGGCTGTGTCCTTGAATGTTATTATGTGCCAATGGTCTCCAAAGTCCTGATGTACTAGTAATCTTGATGTGCTGATGTCAAAATGAAGTATTCCAAAATCTCTGAATAAGTTCACTTAAATTCCAAAATCATCAATTAAAAATCCAAAATCCAAAAGTTTATGAGCACTGTTGTAATCCAATGAATATTTAAAATAATTCCTCTCTTAGAATTTGGAATGAATTTTCACAACTGTAATAGCTCTTTACAAGACTGATGGTAATGTCAAAACTGAATAAATGTCCACCAAACATGGTATATATAAAGATTGGTCACATGACAGAATGTTCTAGAATATGAGTCATCTTAATGGAATTCTAACTGTAAACAAAATTCAACCTTGACCTTCAAATTGAGAAAACATATTGATCAAAACAACCTAATTCAAGGACACTAGTTAAACATGTTTTTCCTGATAAACATTAAGATTTAAGCAAATATTAAAGTGAAGAAACATTTATAATTTCCCAAAATATCTATAATATTATATAAACATCATACATAACACCTCCCCTCATAAAGAAAAAGAA
Source organism: Margaritifera margaritifera (assembly GCA_029931535.1). Taxonomy (NCBI): domain Eukaryota; kingdom Metazoa; phylum Mollusca; class Bivalvia; order Unionida; family Margaritiferidae; genus Margaritifera; species Margaritifera margaritifera. The sequence continues at coordinate 319,688 of JAQPZY010000980.1, forward strand.
AGATTTATATAATAAAGCTTTCTTTTGAATATACATCTAATACTACAATAACCAAAATTACATAAGAACATGTTTTATGATACTGGACTTAATTACATCAAGCAATATTACATTTCTAGGCACGTGAGAGTGCATTTGCAATCACATTGTCTTTTCCTCTGATGTGTTTGATCTCAATGTTATATTCCTGCAATATCAAACTCCATCTCAACAATCTCCGATTTTTATCTTTCATTTTGTTGATGAAAGTAAGGGGATTGTGATCACTGTACACAATAATTGGAGAAAGAGCTGAGGTAACATACACTTCAAAATGTTGTAAAGCCAATATCAAAGCCAAACATTCCTTCTCAATTGTGGAATAATTTTTCTGGTGCTTGTTTAGTTTTTTAGAAAAATAACACACAGGGTGATCCACACCACTTTTGTCTTCCTGAATCAATACTCCACCAACTCCTACATCACTTGCATCAACAGATAATTTAAATGATTGGCTAAAATTTGGTGCAGAAAGAACTGGTGCATTCTTAAGCATGGCCTTTAACTTGTCAAAAGATTCCTGACACTTGTCAGACCAATGAAATTTGGTTTTCTTACTCAATAAACTTGTTAAAGGTTCAGCAATTTTGGAAAAATTGGAACAAAATTTCCGATAATATCCAGCCATACCTAGAAATCGCATCAGTTGCTTTTTACAAATTGGAACTTGAAATTCAGAGATAGCTTTGACCTTAGCTTCTATAGGTTTAACTTGACCTTGTCCCACAATATGTCCTAAAAATGTGACACAAGCATGGCAAAACTCACTTTTGCTCAAATTAATTGTCAGATTCGCATCACTGAGTCGATCGAAGAATTTTCGAATGGTTTCTAAATGATCTTCCCAGGTGTTGTTGTAGATAATGACGTCATCGATATAAGCGTCACAATTATCAAGACCAAATGTTATCATGTTCATCAGACGTTGAAACGTTGCAGGCGAATTTTTCATTCCAAACGGCATGACTTTATATTGATAAATTCCATCTGGAGTTACAAATGCTGAAATTTCTTTTGCCCTTTCCGTCAGTGGAATTTGCCAGAATCCTTTTAAAAGGTCAAACTTGGTGACATATTCCGCATTTCCAATTTTATCAATGCAATCGTCCATTCCTGGGATTGGAAATGAATCAGTTTTGGTGACACTGTTGACTTTTCTATAGTCAGTACACATACGGAATGTATTATCTGGCTTGGGAACAAGAATACATGGTGAACTCCAGTTACTTTTACTTGGTTCTATGAAATCATTCTCCAGTAAATACTGAATTTCTTTCTTCAGATAGTTCTGTTTGAGAGGATTCATCCTATAAGGATGCTGTTTCACAGGCGCAGAATCTACAATGTCAACGTCATGATAAATTTTACTTGTTCGTGTTGGAACATCAGGAAACAAGTGCTCATAGTCATGTAATAGCTGTTTTAGTTCATTTCTTTCCTGTTGTTGTAGATGTGAAAGTTTCTGGTCTAGGTTGTTCAATATTTCTGAATTCCGAAGATTGGTTATACCAGAGTCACTATAGTCTGATTGTATTCCATCGTTGATATCTTCACTGTGTGGGACAGGTACAACTAAATTAAGTGAATAATTAGCTGTGCTATCTCTGTCAAAATATTCCTTTAACATATTTATGTGACAAAGTTGTTTCTGTTTCCGTCTCCCAGGAGTGTTAATGATATAATTTAAGTCATTTACTTTCTTTTCAACGGTATAAGGACCATAAAATTTAGCCTGAAGAGGATTCTGAGGTATGGGAAAGAGAGCCAGAACTTTGTCACCAGGTTTAAAACTCCTTTCCTGTGAATTTCTGTCATACCTTAATTTCATTTTTGACTGGGTAGTGTGAAGATTAGTTCTTGCTACTTCACAGGCCTTTGACAACTTGTATTTGAAATCAGAAACATAATCAAGAAGATTAATCTTTGAGTCTTCATTTGAAAGAAGTTTCTCTTTCAATAATTTCAATGGTCCACGGACAGTATGACCAAAAACTAGTTCAAAGGGACTAAAACCCAACGACTCTTGAACTGATTCCCTAACAGCAAACAACAACAAATGAACACCCTCATCCCAATCCTTTTCTGTATCAAAGCAATATGATCGAATCATATTCTTCAAAGTTTGATGAAATCTTTCCAAAGCACCTTGACTTTCAGGGTGATAGGCAGTAGATTTAAACTGTTGGATGCCTAATTCATGCATAACTTGTTGGAAAATTCCAGACATAAAATTTGACCCTTGATCCGACTGGACAGATTTGGGAAGGCCAACAGGTGTAAAAAACTTCACCCAAGCTTTCACAATAGTTTTAGTTTTTATATTTCTCAGAGGAATTGCTTCTGGAAATCTTGTAGATGTACATATGATGGTCAACAAGTATTGGTTGCCTAACTTGGTTTTAGGTAAAGGACCAACACAGTCTACCATTATTCTACTAAATGGTTCATCAAATGCAGGAATAGGTTGCAAATGAGCCTTAGGTATTTTCTGATTGGGTTTTCCTACCATTTGACAAGTGTGACAAGATCAGCAGTATTTAGAAACATCACTTTTGAGTTTTGGCCAATAAAAATGATTCAAGATCTTGTGATAAGTCTTACGGACTCATAAATGACCAGCCAAAGGAGTTTCATGTGCTAAATTAAGAATTTCCTGTCGATATGACTTAGGAACAACAATTTGATAGCTCACTGACCACTCGTCACCAGCGGGTACATCAGGTGGTCTCCATTTCCTCATAAGGACCCCATTTTTCACAAAGTAACACACTGGAACTTGTGTGACTTCAGTTTCACTAATAGCCCTCTGAAACAAACAAGATATCTCGGGATCTTGCTCCTGTTCAACGACAAGGGATTGTCGTTTGTCATCCTGATTAGAACAAAGAGAATGAGTTGCCAAAAGAGGATCACTGTGATCAATACCATTTGATTGATCAATACCTGAGGAAAAAGTGACCTCATCAAAAGACTGACCAATACATGTGTCAGCTAAAGGAATAATATCCTGATCAACATCACTCTCAAGAGCTCTTTTTTCCATAGCTCTAGTAACTGCACAAGCAGGGTACAAATCAGGGATTTCAGTTTCGACAGGATCAACTTTCTGATCCAAACAAGGCTTGTCAGTTACAAGTGGATTAACCACAACCTTATCTCCAGCTAGGTCATTGCCTAGTAATAAATGAACACCCTCTATGGGTAAAGAAGTCACTGCCCCAACAGTCACAGGTCCAGAAACTAAGTCTGATGCCAAATTTACACAATGAAGAGGAACATTTACAAAGCCGCACTCTACTCCCTGAACAAGAACACTTTCACTTGAAGAAGACTCCTCAGACAAAGACAAAGTACCTGATAATAAAAGACTCTGAGAAGCTCCAGTGTCCCTTAATATTTTAATTGGGATAGGTTTGGCAGAATCACCAATAAGTGATATAGAACCTTCTGACATGAATGGTTCATAAGCCTCCAAAATAGAATCAGACTGGGGTTTGTTTGACCCAACAAATGTACTGCTTTCAATACAAGACCGTGACCTTGACCTCGTAGAAATAAGAGCATTTGGAAAAGCTCTGTCTTTTCTCTGTTGCTTATTTTTCAACTTGAAGCAATCAGAAATAACGTGCCCTTTCGTTTTACAATAAGTGCACGTAGGAAGAGATAAGGATTTCTGATCAGTCTTATCAGATGTTTGATTCCTAACAGTTGTGCTGTTGTGAAATTTGGAAGTACTCGAATGAGATTGAAATGGTTTTTTACCAGAAAACTGCTGAGAGGACGACTTATTGCCAAATGAAATTTTGTGAGTCAAGGAATAATCATCAGCCATACGAGCAGCATTTTCCAAAGTTTACACATTCTGCTCGTCAAGATAGGTTTTAACATCACTATGGATGCACCTCTTGAACTCTTCAATTAATACGAGCTGTCTGAGGTTATCATAACCTTGATCAACTTTCTTGGCTGAGCACCACCTATCAAATAGTTGTTCTTTATCCCTTGCAAATTCGACATGAGTTTGTCCAGTTTCTTTTCTACAATTCCTAAACCTTTGTCGATATGCCTCTGGTACCAACTCATAAGATTTCAAGATGTACTCCTTAACCACATCATAATCAGTGCTTTGTTGTACTGACAGTGAAGTGTAGACTTCACGAGCTTTGCCAATAAGTACACTTTGTAATAACAAAGTCCAATGCTCTCTGGGCCATTTCAAGTTTTCAGCTATTTTCTCGAAATGAAGAAAGTATTTATCTACTTCTTTTTCCTGAAAAGGGGGTACTAACCTAATATATCTAGTAACATCAAAACCTGGACTTGTGTTTAAAGGAGTGGAGTGTGCTCTGTTTGCCAGTTCTAATTCTCTTAATTTAAATTGCATTTCCCTTTCTTCTCTTTGCATCTGCATTTGTATTTGTCTCTCTTCTTTCTGCATTTGTATCTGCCTCTCTTCCTTCTCTCTCTCCATCTGTATTTGCCTCTCTTCTTTCTCTCTCTCTCCATCTGCCTCTCTTCTTTTTCCCTCTCTCTCTGAATCTGAAGCTTTGCCAATTCTAAATCCATCTGGTTCTTTAACTCTAATTCCCTTAATTTCCTGTCAGAACCAGATACAGGCTTTCTCTTCAAACTTAAAGCACTATTTTCAAAAATTCCCTTTCCTACTAAATACTGAATCAAAATAATCTTTATCTCCTGTTTTGTCAATGATACTTTTGCCTCAGATAGACTGTATTTTCTGGCAAGCTCGAGCAACTCATCCTTTCTCATGCACTCTAACCCCTCCTGGGTAGGTTTTGAAATGAAATTCTGAACATTAGATGCCGTAGTAAATGCTTGTTGGTTTCACACAAAAAAATTTCTCTATCTAAAATCTTTGCCAAAGACAAAAACAAAAAAAAATTCCAAGACAAAATCAATATGAATTTCAAAGATAAATTTAATATCTCTAATATGCTTTAAAGAAATTCAATCCCAGAAGACGAGCCCCCAATTTCTGTTACGACTCTATGGTCTAAGAAAAATGTAACAGAAAGAAAGTGAAACCAACAAATCAAGTAAAAATCAACAAGCAATTTATTACTAGATAATTAAAATGAAAAATCAAAAAGTCACTTACAGTAATGTGTTTTGAAATCCTAATAATCCAATAAGAATGATTGTTCTAATCACAAGTCCTAAATATAGAATGTTCCGAATTCACGGCTGTGTCCTTGAATGTTATTATGTGCCAATGGTCTCCAAAGTCCTGATGTACTAGTAATCTTGATGTGCTGATGTCAAAATGAAGTATTCCAAAATCTCTGAATAAGTTCACTTAAATTCCAAAATCATCAATTAAAAATCCAAAATCCAAAAGTTTATGAGCACTGTTGTAATCCAATGAATATTTAAAATAATTCCTCTCTTAGAATTTGGAATGAATTTTCACAACTGTAATAGCTCTTTACAAGACTGATGGTAATGTCAAAACTGAATAAATGTCCACCAAACATGGTATATATAAAGATTGGTCACATGACAGAATGTTCTAGAATATGAGTCATCTTAATGGAATTCTAACTGTAAACAAAATTCAACCTTGACCTTCAAATTGAGAAAACATATTGATCAAAACAACCTAATTCAAGGACACTAGTTAAACATGTTTTTCCTGATAAACATTAAGATTTAAGCAAATATTAAAGTGAAGAAACATTTATAATTTCCCAAAATATCTATAATATTATATAAACATCATACATAACAAGCGTATTATCTAATTATTATTAGTACGAGGCCAAGTTAGGAAAGGGCATGTCAAGTAGTACGAAGCAGCACCGGAGTCATGAATTAAAAACGCCAGAGCTGTACTCTCTATTGTAAAATTCTGTCCAGTTATCTATGTCAGGCTTTCCCTATTGTGCCAATTATGAGTTAGCCACATGTTTTTGAGTGTAATCATTGTAACTAGTTGTAATTGACCTATTTAATTGACTTTATAGAATTTAGTGTACAAAGTGTACTTAATGTTTCCAAAATATGTTATACATTAATGGATATAAGTTGCCCTTTGAATATTTTAGTTATATTAGTCATGTTCGCGCGAATTTATCAATATGTTTTAGACGGTGGGCCGACTGGGTCAGATTCGTATTTAAATTAAGTTGTCATCGAATCGGATTTTCGGTGACCAAATGAAAACCCTTAGGGCAATTTTGATTTTGTTGGCCCTAATAAGGGTGTTTGGATGTGGAAACAGGACTGGATGGAAGCGTTTAGGGAATTGTTTCCAGAGTCTGATTCTATCGGGTGTCGTCTCCGGTTCGACAAGGTTGATTAGGTGCAAGTTTTCGCCACATTTGCTGTAGTGTTGCATCATTTGGTTTAGGATGGCGGCAGTTACCTCAAGCCGATAACTTTTAAATAGCTCCCTCCCCTTTTTCTGACGTTGTTCACCGCCTTCCTCCACCAGGTTCTGGATACATTTCCCAGGACCATTCGAAATTTCCTAAAATGGACTCTGCGTCTGTAATATACTCTTCTGCTGTGGCACAGTTTTGATACTGGTCGTCTAATCCCAGTTCCATGGACAAGTCATAGACGTACTGCAGCACTTCGGTTTTTAGCCCCTCAGTTTCATCTGAGTTTCGTTTAGCAGCGCCTTTTAGAGTTCATGTAGCAGTAGGTGGGTTGACTTGCTGCTTTCTCTTTCCACTCTTCTCTTCCTCCGTCTTTTTATATTTCTTTTTTTATTTTATTTTTAGCTCTACTGGTTATGGACCACATAGCTTATGGGATGGTTGTTCGTCCGTCCGTTAGCACAAGTTTTTTTTTTATCGCTACTCCTCCTAAGCTACTTGGGAAGATTGCCATGAAACGTTACGAACACATTCATCCCATGGTTTAGTTGGTCCTAAATGAAAATGGTGCCGCTCGGACATCCAGTATGGCCACCACAGCAGCCATCTTCAAAATATTCTTATCACTTTTTCTCCTGGATGGTCATATTAACATAGGGTTTTCACTGAAAGACTTCTTATGATATCTAGTTGGGTATTAATTAAAATGGTGCCAATCTAACATTCAATTCACAGAAGCTATCTTGACAGTCTTGTTATTGCTACTCCTCCTGAACGGAAAGTCATATTGACATAGTCACTATACACTTATGATATCTTGTTGGTCCTAAATAAAAATGGTGCTGATTTGATGTATAATAAATATGACCGCCATAGCGATCATCTAGAAAATCTTGTTATCGCTACTCCTGAATGTATATCAGCATGGGGTTTTCACTAAAAGACTTCTTATGATGTTTAGTTGGTGCTAAATGAAAATGTTGCCGATCTGATGTCAAAAATGGTCACAATTGTAAGCCATCATAAAATAGTTGTTGCTACTCCTCCTGAACGGAAAGTCATATCAACACGGGGTTTTCACTGAAAGACTTCTTATGATGTCTGGTTGGTCCTAAATGAATATGGTGCCGAGCTAATGTCCAATATAGCCGCCACAGCAGTCATATTGGAAATCTTGTTCTTGCTCCTCCTCACGAACAAAATCCATATTAACATGGGATTTTGACCTGAAGACTTGTTATCATGTCTTGTTGGTTCTAAAGGAAAATGGTACAGCTCAGACATCCAATATTGCCACCACAGCGGCCATCTTGAAAATCTTGTTATCACTACTCCTCCTGATTGAATGATCATATCAGCATGGGGTTTTACTGAAAGACTTATTATGATCATGTCGTAAATGAAAATGATGCCAATATGGCCGCCACAGTGGCCATTTGGAGAATCTTATTATCGTTACTTCTCGTAGATGACTGGTCATACCGGCATTGTGCTTTCATCAGAAGACTTCTTATAATGCCTAGTTGATCCTAAATGAAAATGGTGCGCATCTGATATCGAGTATGGCCACCTTGGCAGCCATCTTGAAAATCTTGTTGTTACTCCTCAAAACAGAAAGTCAAATCAACATGTGGTTTTCACCAGAAGACTTCATATAATGTCTTGTTGGTCCTAAATTAAAATGGAGCCAATCTTACGTCCAATATGGCCACCATGGTCGCCATCTTGAAAATCTTTTTATTGCTACTGTTCTTAAATGGAAAGTCATTTGTACATGGGGGGTTTTATCAGAAGAGCTCATATGGTGTGTAGTTGATCCTAAATGAAAATTATGGAAATTGACCCTCAATATGGCCACCATGGTGGCCATTTTGAAAATATTGTATCTCTATTCCTCCCAAATGGATGGTTATATCAGCATGGGGTTTTCACCAATAGACCTCTTATGATACATAGTTGGTCCTAAATGAAAATGGGGGCCAATCGTACATTCAATATGACTGCCACGACGGTTGTCTTAAAATGTTGCTGTCGCTACTCCCCCTGAAAGGATGATCCTATTGACATGGGGTTTTCACCAAAAGACTTCTATTGCTGTCTACTTGATCCTAAATGAAAATGGGGGCCAATCGTACATTCAATATGACTGCCACGACGGTTGTCTTAAAATGTTGCTGTCGCTACTCCCCCTGAAAGGATGATCCTATTGACATGGGGTTTTCACCAAAAGACTTCTATTGCTGTCTACTTGATCCTAAATGAAAATGGTGCAAATCTGACATCGAATATGTCCACCACAGCATCTAAATTTGAAAATCTCGTTATTGCTGAAGAATATCAGAGATTATTTCAACACTCGGCAGTTAGAAGGAAGTTATAATTGTCTTATCTTGAATTCCTGGAAAATATTATCGCCCAGTAGAGCGTCAGTCCCTTTGGGGGACTCGTCTTTTCACCCATTTTCTCTCTACTCCTCTCCTCCCTTTTTAGTCCGTTCTGCCCCCGATTTTCGAGTTTCGAAAGCAACTGGTGCTGAAGATGCTGCCGTCCTCGTTAGCTGCAAGGTCTTGCTCGGTTGAGACTGGGTCTGCTGCGGTTTCTCCCTCAGTGCTGTGATGGTCGTCCCACTTGCTGTGATGGTCGTCCCACTTGCTGTGTTGGTTGTCCCACTTACTGTGATGATCGTCCCCACTTGCTGTGATGGTCGTCCCCACTTGCTGTGATGGTCGTCCCACTTGCTTCGGGGGTCTTCTTTTGTTGCTTCTTTTGTCTTCGTTATTTTTCGATACCAGGAACCGTGAAATGTGGTGAGGGGATGCATCGATATGAGTACTACACACTACCCCCATCACAAAATTAGGTCAATATGACCCATATTTCGCGGTTCATTGACTTTGGTAAGATTTTGTTTCTTTATTCGTCAATTTCTTTTATCAACTCATTATAGTACCTCTCCTTTGATACCACATACAAGAATTTGATTTTTTTAATACTGTTTTATGTCTTTGGTGCCTGTCGCAAGGGTTAACATTTTAGGTCACGGCCACTTTCTGATTTATTACTGCATTAATGCTTCCAATGGCTGCTGGAAACTAATACAGGCTTCGTTGTGGCGAAGTATGTTATTGTTAATTACACTGTGGCTTTTACTTTCTTATTGTTAAATTTTAAACTGATGGGCAATTTAGCAATTTGTTTGACCAGCCTTTTGCGTCCCTTATTAACTCTAATGCAATATTAAACTCCTCCTTTTTTGTTGGGTTTAAATTTCATAAGTAATGCCTGTGCTATTGTACTAATTTTATGTTCGGAACAACTGTCAATACACTTGAAAAATAGCCAGTTTATTCGATGTAGTTACCGCTTGAATAAACTAAACACCATCAAATGAATTAACTCTACCAACGAAAGTAAACATAATGACATGCTCAGCGAATGAGAAAGTGTGATTGACACACCCTCGGTACGATTTCAAGCGATAATAATATGAATATATTGAAATAGTAAATAAACCGCTAACGTCTGACTCAAACCACTTCTGTCCGCTACGTTGCTCGGTAGAAATGTTAGTACATTATTGACAACTTGCTCAGTTGGCAAGAACTTCTGACCGGTGTGCGGTTTCAAATTTTGTCTTCCGGCATATTGTTCCTGTAAGTATACGTTACTTCACCTCTCTCTTTGATATACGTTCTAAATGGTTTATTGCACTTTGACTTTATATGTTTCCAATTTATTGTCATCAAAACTTTTAATTAGTTTGTCCCATTACTAAAAGTTATTCAAACCGAGAACAAAGCATTGTACTCCAATACATTTTACTTACGTTGAAATTCCACTCCCCAACTTTTTTTTCTTTCTCTACGAGTTACTTAATCGGACAGTTTAAACTCTCAGAACTTGCTGATATTTAATTCGCGCAATTCTTAAGACAGTGTCACAAGTGGTCGAGATTGCAAGTATTTTGGTGGTCCATGAAGGGCATTTTCAAACACTGTTGATTTTGCGTGTATTTTGGTGGTCAAGGACGGAACTTGTCAATATCCGTGTCAATAATCCCAAATGACAAAGATATGGACTACATGTGTAGGTCTTGAAACGATTTGTGTGTGTATTGTAAAATATCCATTTAATGGAATTTGTATGGCTTGATTTCATGATAATACAAACAGACGAAATGGAGAGAAGAAAAACAAAAATACTTTGGAGAACTTATCTGATTTTGTATGATAGTTGCGTGTGTATATCTACCTCAAATATACAGAGAATTACAAAGATTGAAAAGTATTTTTCATATACCTAATCTTTGCACGGAAACGTTTGAATATTTGTAGAAAAACCAAAATGTACACGTGGACAGTATATCTTTCTTACTAGACTATGTAAGTATGTATGTATGTGTGTGTGTGTGTGTGTGTGTGTGTGTGTGTGTGTGTGTGTGTGTGTGTGTGTAGTTACTTACATATGAATGCATACACGTATGTATCTAGGTACCTATCTGTGTAATTTCTCATTACAACCCGCACAAACATTACTCGTATTACTCATCCAGACTGCATATGTACATATATAACTCGACCGTTTTGGTTCCCCGTTACAGAATTATTGCTTCTGAGCAAAGCATATCTAAGATAGAAAACCACTCTAGAAATCCCCATGTATATTCACGCCATCTTGCGACCGACTAGAGTGTTGAGTGAGTTCCTTTGTTTCTTATTCAAAGACAGGATAAGGGTTGCAACTTGTCAGAAGTTGGCGATCTTATCTATCTATCTATCTATCTATCTATCTCTCTCTCTCTCTCTCTCTCTCTCTCTCTCTCTCTCTCTATATATATATATATATATATATATATATATATATATCTATATATATATATATATTTATATATATATATATATATATATATATATATATATATATATATATCTGTAGTCATAATGTGTTTAATATTGGTTACGTAGTATTGTCTCTACGTGTCAGTCATCAGTCGTAGCAGTAGGAATACTTATAGCAGTAATGTCAAATATATTAAAATATTTACTATCTCAAATGTAAATATAGTCATTTAGCAATAGATACTGTGTGTACTTAAATGCGTTAGTTGACGCAGCATTTATTTTTTTTTTTACTTTGTAATTTGATTCATTGTTTTTAAAGGTAGGAATAAATACATGGTCATGGTTCTAGTGAACAAGGTAATAATAATCTTAATAAAACCTGTATTATTTGACGAACTCGATTTAAAGATGAAAATTAAATTGAAATAGGTGGTTGGACGAAATCGATTTAAAGATGAAAATTAAATTGAAATAGGTGGTTGGACGAAATCGATTTAAGACGAAAATTAAATTGAAATAGGTGGTTGGACGAAATCGATTTAAAGACGAAAATTAAATTGAAATAGGTGGTTGGACGAACTCGATTTAAAGACGAAAATTAAATTAAATATGTGGTTGGACGAAATCGATTTCAAGACAAAAATTAAATTGAAATAGGTGGTTGAATAAAATCGATTTAAAGATGAAAATTAAATTGAAATAGGTGGTTGGACGAACTCGATTTCAAGATGAAAATTAAATTGAAATATGTGGTTGGACGAAATTGATTTAAAGATGAAAATTAAAATGAAATAGGTGGTTGGACGAAATCGATTTAAACATGAACATTAAATTGAAATAGGTGTTTTGACGAAATCGATTTATGATGAAAATTAAGTTGAAATAAGTGGTTGAACGAAATCGATTTAAAGATGAAAATTAAATTGAAATAGGTGGTTGGACGAAATCGATTTAAAGATGAAAATTAAATTGAAATAGGGGTTTTGACGAAATTGATTTAAAGATGAAAATAAATTGAAATAGGTGTTTTGACGAAATCGATTTAAAAATGAAAATTAGGTTGAAATAGGTGGCTGCAAATAGTGGTTGCTCCACTTTCTTCAAGGGTATTTTGTTGCTAATTTTTCATTCCATCAAATTCAGATTTTAGTTGAAAAGTCATCAGCTGGGAAAAAAATCCAAAACTTTACTATGCGCATGTGCAATTGCTGAGGAAAAACACAGAAAAGGTAAAATTGTAGTAAAATTCATATGGACAAGAGCTGAACACTCAGACAAGATAGATTATTAATGCGTAATGAATAAGACGAATATACAAAAATTGATTATTAATGCGTAATGAATAAGACGAATATACAAAAATAGATTATTAATGCGTAATGAATAAGACGAATATACAAAAATAGATTATTAATGCGTAATGAATAAGACGAATATACAAAAATTGATTATTAATACGTAATGAATAAGACGAATATACAAAAATAGATTATTAATGCGTAATGAATAAGACGAATATACAAAAATAGATTATTAATACGTAATGAATAAGACGAATATACAAAGATAGATTATTAATGCGTAATGAATAAGACGAATATACAAAAATAGATTATTAATGCGTAATGAATAAGACGAATATACAAAGATAGATTATTAATGCGTAATGAATAAGACGAATATACAAAAATAGATTATTAATGCGTAATGAATAAGACGAATATACAAAAATATATTATTAATGCGTAATGAATAAGACGAATATACAAAAATTGATTATTAATGCGTAATGAATAAGACGAATATACAAAAATAGATTATTAATGTGTAATGAATAAGACGAATATACAAAAATAGATTATTAATGCGTAATGAATAAGACGAATATACAAAAATAGATTATTAGTACGTAAGGAATAAGACGAATATACAAAAATAGATTATTAATACGTAAGGAATAAGACGAATATACAAAAATAGATTATTAATACGTAATGAATAATACGAATACACAAAAATGGGTTGGCCTTATGACATGCGTTGGTTCTTTATGTACACTTTTAGACTTATTTGAAAATATTGAAGTTTATTACATCGTTATAATTTTCGTTTCCAAATAAGAAAACGTTAAGACCAATGCTTGAAAAATAGCTTATCAAATGTCACCTGGGAACGTCATAAATCTACTTTAATAAAGTAAAGATAAGTTGTTTCATTGGGCAGTCGCACATATGCAGTAGTAGCACATCGGATCAACCTTTATGCTATTTACAAAAAAGATCCATCTTTAGAGATAACAAGTTATTTTGTTGTAGCGTATGAAAGACATACATTTTCCTCTTTTGTGTTAAGAAGTATAAGGGTATGAATTTTGTTTTCTGTCAAAAGTATGAGGGTACGAATTTGTTTTCTGTCAAAAAGTATAAGGGTATGAATTTGTTTTCAGTCAAAAAGTATAAGGGTACGAATTTGTTTTCTGTCAAATAGTATAAGGGTACGAATTTTTTTCTGTCAAGAAGTATGAGGGTACGAATTTGTTTTCTGTCAAAAAGTATAAGGTACGAATTTGTTTTCTGTCAAGAAGTATGAGGGTATGAAATATGTTTTCTGTCAAGAAGTATGAGGGTACGAATTTGTTTTCTGTCAAGAAGTATGAGGGTACGAATTTGTTTTCTGGCAAGAACTATGACGGTACGAATTTGTTTTCTGGCAAGAACTATGAGGGTACGAATTTTTGTTTTGTCAAAAAGTATAAGGGTACGAATTTGTTTTCTGTCAAGAAGTATGAGGGTATGAATTTGTTTTCTGTCAAGAAGTATGAGGGTATGAATTTGCTTTCTGTCAAGAAGTATGAGGGTACGAATTTGTTTTCTGTCAAGAACTATGACGGTACGAATTTGTTTTCTGGCAAGAACTATGAGGGTACGATTTTTTGTTTTGTCAAAAAGTATAAGGGTACGAATTTGTTTTCTGTCAAGAAGTATGAGGGTATGAATTTGTTTTCTGTCAAGAAGTATGAGGGTATGAATTTGCTTTCTGTCAAGAAGTATGAGGGTACGAATTTGTTTTCTGTCAAGAACTATGAGGGTACGAATTTGTTTTCTGTCAAGAAAAACGAGGGTACGAATTTGTTTTCTTTGAAGTGATTTTTAGAGGATGAAAGGGATGAAGGATTCCTGAATTCTTCAAGCAAGTCATTCCATAATTTGGCTGTTGAAGGTATAAAGGATTCAGCTGAATTCTTGATGCAAGTCATTCCGTAATTTGGCTGTTGCAGGCATAATAGGATTCAGCTGAATTCTTGATGCAAGTCATTCCATAATTTGGCTGTTGAAGGCATATAGGATTCAGCTGAATTCTTGATGCAAGTCATTCCATAATTTGGCGGTTGAAGGCATAATAGGATTCAGCTGAATTCTTGATGCAAGTCATTCCATAATTTGGCTGTTGAAGGCATATAGGAATCAGCTGAATTTGGAGACGACAGAAAGAAATTGCATAGTTTTACTCATTTCTCAAGTTCTCTCAGCCTTCTACATTTTCAGCAAAAATTGGTGTAATAATGACAGACAATTTGGTAATAGGATGCGAGTTTGGGTAACCGAGACTTGGAAAATGATAAAGGGATCAGTGTGCCAGATCATATTAATTGGTTGAAAATAAAGAATTCTTCTCGGTCGTATCTTTCATTGTTATATGAAAGATCATTGACTGGATCTGACGTATGTTACGAGGTCATGCATCAGAAACAATCTTGGTTAACGAAGACAGCATCTATTATATTCGTTGTTAGTAAATATTTAGTACATAGTCGAACTCTATAAGTCAACGGCAACTGACCGCATTACGTCATGTGCATGCTGACTGACATCTCGTGACACCATGGAGATTTTATTGCACTAGGACAGGTGAACGTTCTAAGCCTATGCAAAGAAAACGATATTGTATTGTACAGAATATCTTCTGGTTTCTTTTCTTTTTGCAATCAACGCACGATTTTCTTGTGTATAAAATCAATTATTCCTTTAGTCCAAACTTTAGAACTGTTTTCTGAATAAGTGTGCACTATCACTGTTGCATCCTTGGAGAGCACATATCGGGATCAGTCTAATTCAGTTAGGAAAGATCGGCATTTTCCTTTAGCAATATTATTCAAGGTCATTCTGCTTTTGTTTTCTTTCTAACAGTCATCTCTGTTCTAATCCCATAGTGCAGATCCGAATATCGGAAACGTGTTGCCATACGAGCTCGCTTCAAGCTTGAGCTGCGCTAATTGTTTAGGAATTTCTGTACAAGTATTACAAAAGTGTTATATTTATTGAATAATGTTGAAGGTATATTTAAAAGAGTTGTAAGCTTTGAAAGAGGCACTATCTGTTCTTTTCGGCATTGAAACCAAACGTTTGAATACCGTCTTTCTCTTGTTTCCAAAAGTTAGGATCTTGGGTTTTATTTAAATAAATAAATAAATAAATAAATAAATAAATAAATAAATAAATAAGAAGTAAGCGCCTTAATAAAATTTGATTATTAAAAAAATCATTTGGTCTTAACAAAATTATTTGTTACTTTATCCTCGTTATTTACGGCACAAGTGCAATACACTTTCCGCTTCCCGGAAAATAAATGCTGTTCCTACTAAGCGAATGAAAAGGTTAAGTCCTGATAAATCTACAATGTCATCAGAGTTAAAAGAAAAAAGATTCCAATTAAAGCATAGAGATTCTCCACATTTATTCAGAACTCCCACCTCATCATGACTGTCCAAATACTACAACAGGGTGGGAAAGGTCAGAGGTCAGAGGACACTCGGACTAGCTTAGTAGATAAATTCGGTTGTTGGGAACACTTAAATGCAAGACTGGCTAGAAATACATATACTTGCTGGAGCTGTAGGTGTTTACAGAGTTTTGTTACACTACACTTTAATTTGTAATTTGGCACGAATATTCCAAATGATATTTCGAAATCTAGGCATAAATTTATACTGTAAGTTAATTTACTAACCAGATCGTTTTTTATATTGTACTCATAAATATGAACGACCGTAACCTATGAATTTCTTTCTTCAATTAAACTTAAACTTAAACCCTCCACCAACACAAAATCATACGTGCACATCTTTTATTATGTAACCCTATATCATGCATATATAGGTTCCAATCACATTAATCAGTAAGGAATTATATCAGTAAGTTATGTAATAATATCATAGCTCAAAGAATATATATAAGGAATTATATCAGTAAGTTATGTAATAATATCATAGCTCAAAGAATATATATAAGGAATTGTATCAGTAAGTTATGTAATAATATCATAGCTCAAAGAATATATATAAGGAATTATATCAGTAAGTTATGTAATAATATCATAGCTCAAAGAATATGTATAAGGAATTATATCAGTAAGTTATGTAATAATATCATAGCTCAAAGAATATATATAAGGAATTATATCAGTAAGTTATGTAATAATATCATAGCTCAAAGAATATATATAAGGAATTATATCAGTAAGTTATGTAATAATATCATAGCTCAAAGAATATGTATAAGGAATTATATCAGTAAGTTATGTAATAATATCATAGCTCAAAGAATATATATAAGGAATTATATCAGTAAGTTATGTAATAATATCATAGCTCAAAGAATATATATAAGGAATTATATCAGTAAGTTATGTAATAATATCATAGCTCAAAGAATATATATAAGGAATTATATCAGTAAGTTATGTAATAATATCATAGCTCAAAGAATATGTATAAGGAATTATATCAGTAAGTTATGTAATAATATCATAGCTCAAAGAATATATATAAGGAATTATATCAGTAAGTTATGTAATAATATCATAGCTCAAAGAATATATATAAGGAATTATATCAGTAAGTTATGTAATAATATCATAGCTCAAAGAATATATATAAGGAATTATGTCAGTAAGTTATGTAATAATATCATAGCTCAAAGAATATATATAAGGAATTATATCAGTAAGTTATGTAATAATATCATAGCTCAAAGAATATATATAAGGAATTGTATCAGTAAGTTATGTAATAATATCATAGCTCAAAGAATATATATAAGGAATTATATCAGTAAGTTATGTAATAATATCATAGCTCAAAGAATATATATAAGGAATTATATCAGTAAGTTATGTAATAATATCATAGCTCAAAGAATATATATAAGGAATTATAATCAGTAAGTTATGTAATAATATCATAGCTCAAAGAATATATATAAGGAATTATATCAGTAAGTTATGTAATAATATCATAGCTCAAAGAATATATATAAGGAATTATATCAGTAAGTTATGTAATAATATCATAGCTCAAAGAATATCTATAAGGAATTATATCAGTAAGTTATGTAATAATATCATAGCTCAAAGAATATATATAAGGAATTATATCAGTAAGTTATGTAATAATATCATAGCTCAAAGAATATATATAAGGAATTATATCAGTAAGTTATGTAATAATATCATAGCTCAAAGAATATGTATAAGGAATTATATCAGTAAGTTATGTAATAATATCATAGCTCAAAGAATATATATAAGGAATTAT